>JAJLRP010000037.1:0-99904 GCA_030567085.1 Hermanozyma ubatubensis | reverse complement strand
CTACCTGCGGCCCGCGGCCGAGGTCCGCGCCGTCGACGACGCCCACTTGCCGGTGGCGGCGGTGGCGCTCGACACCACGACGCTCCACGCGCTGTGGCTCGACGCGTCGGGCGTGGCGCACTTCGACGCCCGCGGCTGGCTCAAGGACCAGCGCTTCGTGCTCGCCGGCGCCGAAACCGTCGAGAAACCGCGGGCCGAGGCCGCCAGCGCCACCCACACGGTGGGCCACCACGACGTGGCGGCGCCGCGGCTGTATTCCGAGGCGCAGTCGGTGGTGGCCGACGGCTCGATGTTCCAGCCCGCGCACGAGGCGCGTGACACGGCGTCGGACGACGAGTCGTTGGCCGAGCGGTTGGCGGCGCTTTCCGAGGAGCACAGGAGCCGCGAGCTGGCGCAGAAGCGGCGGCTCCGGCGCCAGACGGCCGGGTCGCTAGCCGTGGCCCTCACACAGGCGTTGCGCAGCGCCGACGACGCTCTTTTGCAGACGGTGCTCGATGCCCGCGAGCCGGCGGTGGTGCAGCGCACGCTCGAGCGCTTGGACGCGGCGTTGGCGGTGCAGCTCTTGGACCGCATTGCCGAGAAGTTGGTGGTGCAGCAGGACCGCTTTGCGCAGCTCAACTTCTGGCTCAAGTGGGTGGTGGTGATCCACGGCACGGTGATGGCGTCGATGCCGAATTTGCAGAGCAAGTTGGCCAACGTGCGCGCGGTGCTCGCCAAGAAGGCGGATCTGATGCCGCGGTTGCTTGAGTTGCAGGGCCGGCTCACCATGGTGCGTGAGCAGAATGCGCTCAAGCGCGAGATAATGCTGGGGGCGTTCGGGCTGCTTGCGGGCGGCGACGGCGACGGCGACGACGACGACGACGCCGTCGAGTATGTGGAGGAGCTTGACGACGCCGGCGACTTGGACTTGAGCGACGGCGACTTGAGCAGCGACGACGTCATGGACGGAGACGTGGATGACTTTGACGACGTGGACTGACAACGGCGGCTCCGGAGAGGGAAACGATAGAAATGTGTATGCATGTATAGGCGCACGAGCGCATGTAGGGAACTTTGCACTCTCCGTGTCTCGAAGTAGGCCACAAGCTGCGCTACTCAGCCAGCCAGAACCCGGCCAGTGTGGCAGTTTGCGTGGGCTCGTTGTTTTGTTTTCGGCACTGTGTCTGCTCGACGCCGAATCTGCGCCGCCTCTCTTGCTCGCTTTTCCCCCACCCGCCCTGTTCCTCATCGTCTCCATCCTGCACCACCATGTTCTCATGGCGGCTGATCTACCTAGGCACGTTTGCACTCCGCTTTGTGCTTGCGGTGTGCGACTCGTACATCCACCCCGATGAGCATTTCCAGAGTTTCCAGCCGCTATGCCGTCTCCTTCTACATTTCGACGTGCCGCTCACCTGGGAGTTCACATCCTCGGATCCAGTCCGCAGCTACGCGCCGTTGTTGGCGTTTTACTGGCCGGTCATGGCAATTTCCCGGTTTTTCCATCTTTCCATAATTCAGACCTGGTACCTCGCCCGCCTTCAGATCATGGTGTGCTCGTGGGTGGCCGTCGACTGGTGCCTCTACAAGATGCTCCCCATCAAGCAGGAACGCATCAAGACAATTTTCTTTTTTTCAACCTCCTACGCCTGCTTGGTGTACCAATCGCACTTGTTCTCGAATTCCCTCGAGACAATCTTGGTGGTGATGGGAGTCTACATTGTCAACGAGCTCCGCTTCTTGACCCCCCACAAGGACGTCGGCCGCGAGGTTTACCGGCTAGGAGTCGCCTTGGGCGTGGTGACGGCGTTGGGCATTTTCAACCGCCCCACGTACCCTGCTATTTTCATCTTGCCTGCCGTGTTCTATGTGCAATGTCTGCTCACCTGGAAACTTCTCCCCGTGTTCACGGCAATATCCTTTGTGCTCACAGTGGCGACTTGCATGGCCACCGATACCGCAGTATACAAAAACTTGAGCCTACATGATTTGTGGGACATGGCTCGAACATCGCAATGGCATCTGTTCGTGGTCACTCCCCTCAACAACTTGGCCTACAACTCGCAGGCGTCCAATTTGGCGCTTCACGGCACTCATCCATACTTCACACACATTGCTGTCAACATCCCGCAGCTCCTTGGCCCGGGCATTTTATTTTTGGACCTCAAATACTGGAAAACCACGCCCTTCTTGGCCGCAGTAGGCGCTGTGGGAACGCTCTCGCTCGTGCCTCACCAAGAGGCCCGATTTCTTGTTCCTGTGATTCCACTCTTGTGCTGCTGCTTTGAGGTGAAGAGACGAAAGTGCTGGGGGAAGAGCGTCGATTCCTTGCTCTTTTACTCCTGGTTACTTTTCAACTTCGCCATGGCGCTTCTCATGGGAATCCTCCACCAAGGCGGAGTAGTTCCGGCTCTTCAGCATCTACACGACCTACAAATGGAAAATGCTTCGTTTTTCTGGTGGCGTACGTACTCGCCTCCAACGTGGATGCTCGGGGATGGGGCTCATCCGACTCAATTCTACACCGTAAGTGACGGAAAGATCAGCGCGACGGTTCCTGCCAGTGGGGCGGGAAGAGAAAATTATGATCTTATGGGCACCGACCCGGTCCGAGTACAGGCCCTTCTAGAGCAATCGCCGGCCCCCGCGTACTTGGTAGCTCCAGTGGCCTCGTTCGAACGCCACTTCGAGGTGTCCAAGTACGAGCGAGAGTGGACTTATTTCAGCCACGTCGATCTCGACCATTTGGATGAGGGGCTCACGCCGGGGTTGGCGATTTACCGGCTTCTCTAGAGGAATGCTCCATGCATCCGAGCATCTGCCCAGAACAAGAGCCACCTGCTAGCATTACCACATATAACCTCTGTTTCAACACCGGCACGCGCAGCCGCAATTACTTGTAGAAGTCAAACTTGTCGTGTTCCGTTCCGGTCTTCACCTGCGCAGCGTAGGCTTCCTCTAGGTCAGACTGCAAGATCATATATCTGTTCTTTCTGACAGCCCTCAAGCCGGCTTCTTGCATAATGGCCGCAATGACAGCTCCAGACAAGGGATCGTTGCGTACAATCAACGAGTCCAAATCTGCTTCTGGCGCAAGAGCCATTTTGGAGGCAATGGTGGAAAAGATCAACCGGCGTTCTCTTCTGTCCTTAAGGTTGGGGAACTCTATCTTTCTGTCCAAACGTCCAGGACGTAACAACGCAGGGTCCAAGGTGTCGGCACGGTTAGTGGCCATGATGACCTTGACATTGGAGCTCTGGTCAAATCCATCCATCTGGTTCAACAACTCCAACAAAATACGCTGCACCTCACGATCAGCACCCGTCTGAGCGTCAAAACGCTTTGTGGCGATGGCGTCGATCTCGTCGATGAAGATGATGGCGGGCGAGTTTTCTCTGGCCAACCGGAAAACATCCCTCACCATTCTAGGACCTTCACCCAAGTATTTCTGGACAAATTCCGACCCGTTGATACGAATAAACGACGCAGTCGTAGAGTTTGCTACGGCTTTCACCAACATGGTCTTGCCAGTTCCAGGTGGCCCGTAAAGCAACACACCTCTTGGAGGGTCAATACCAATTTGGGAGTACAAGTCGCCCTGGGTCAAGGGCAACTCGACAGCCTCACGAATTTCCTGCTTCTGCATATCAAGACCTCCGACGTCTGCATACGTGACGTCCGGTTTCTGGTTGTCGCCGACTATGGCGATGGACAGATCGGCTTCAGGAGGCAAAATGTCCACCAAAGCGTTGGAGTGGCGATGCAAGGCAACCGACGCCGAGGGTTTCAACAACTCACGATCAAGCGTGGACAAAATTCTCACCACGTAGTTCGAACCCGTGGTGCTCAGCACGATTCCGGTGTTCTCATCGATTGGCTCCAAGAACTGGCCGATCACGAGAGGCACGGATTTGATCCGCTTGACTTCTTCTTGTGCACGTACCAACTCACGGCGCAAGTGACGCTGTTCATCCTTGATGTAGTCCTCTTGCAACAACAACAAGTCTAACTCTTTCTCGAGCTTCTTGAGTTTCAAGTAGACGTCTAGTTGGTCGTCGGCAGCAGCAATTGGCACGGCCCATTCTTTGGCTTTGGGGAGAGAGAGAACAGGTGCCACAGGCATCTCGATTCCTAGTTCCTCCATTTTTGTGTGTGGAGAATGTGAACGTTACGTGTGGAGGTTGAGATTTGAGATAGAAGGTGCGAGGTGTGGGTTCGTGGCAATTTTGGGCAGCGCACGACCATACCAAGAGACAGAAGACGGGACGAGATGAGACGACGCCGGACAAGGACGAAATGTCGATTTCTGGGGTCGACATTGTGCAAAGTTTTGAGGTCGGTGCTGCGTGACTGGGAGGTGTAGAAATTGCCAAGAGCAGTACCGCGAGTGGTTCGATGAAAACAAGGCAAAAAATAAAAATACGGTAATAAGGCGTTTTTCAAAGTAGACGAGTGGGGTTTTCCCCGTATCAGGCTTCGATTTCCGTGCGCTGTAGACCACTTCTGTTCTTGGACCCCGTTATCGTTTTTTAGTAAAACGAGACACTGATAGCGCACCCTGCGGATTATCGGCGCAACTTCCGGAAGCTCTCGGCTGCGAAAGCAAAAGTTGGCGTGGAGGTGAAAATCGTCGGACATTGGAATAGATCCATGGCTCACTGTGCGTGATCATCGAATTGCCCCCAAATTCCTCCATCAATACCCAGAACACGGGCCAGCATCTAGTTCGCTTCCCCAGGCCTGCATATCGTATCAGTACTTCTCTCAAAAAGACGTAACTTCCAACTTCATCCCAGCATAGGCCATCGCCATGTCCCAGACGTGGCTCTCACTACTTCCGCGGTACTCTATACTATGGAATGTGGTGCTCATCGCCTTGTCCACATACTTAATTGTACTTTTTTCGGTCAACCTAGTTCCCCACGTTTCGGTCGGAGGATTGGGGTTTCTCCTGCTCAGGCGGGTCACATTCACAAGCAAGAGAAGCACCGTGAAAATTGGTCGGATATCCCTACAAATTAATGTATCTGGCAAGTCTGATCGTCCGTTCCGACGGTTTAATATCGTGATTGCCAATGTGGAGATCCACCAGGCGGCGCGGGAAGAGAGAAATCCCGAGCCAGCCCTAAAACATTCGATGGGCGAAGTGCCCACCAATATCCAGATCAAATTGCCTCGATTGGTGTCGGAATTACTTTTCAAAAGGAGATGGATGAACCAGTTCACCGTTCATCTCCACCAGTGTTCCATCACGCACGAAGACATCCACAAACACATTGCGTTCCACTTTGACTATTTGAGATTGGAGAGCACGTATATCTCCGCCAAATCTCTGCACGAAATCTCGCTTTCGTTGCTCAATGCCTATCTCGAAGACAAGAGTTCCTTTATCGAGCTTCAGACGACCCGAATTGTACACAATTTGGAGCTTGCCCTCACAAGCAATTTGTCTGTGATGTGCTCGACGCACAAGGGGTCTGGAATGATTGTGGATGTCTCCGACATCGACTTCCGTGTTGTTTTGGGCGACTGCTACATCCCCAACATCCCACGGATTAAGAAACAGATGGAGAAAGCTCCTAGTTCGAATGCTACAAGGCTTGAGAAGCAAGTGGGGTCCAAGTACTTCAACCCCGAGACTTTTGTTCGCGTCTTGCTGTTGATCTCGAGCGTCTCCTTGAAATTTAACCAGACTACTATCGATTACAATGATTTGGTGGTAAAGTGGAACACTTTTTCTGTCGCTCTTGATAGCCACCGTTCCTACAAGCTCCAGAACTTCTTCAAATTGTCCAGTTTCATCAACAACTTGGTTGTCACCCACTTGGAACTGCGCTGTTTAGAGATTCCGTCCGTAGCATACTTGTTTGAGGTGGAGTTGACGGACTTGTACCGCGCCCTAAAGTCAGACCTGCCCGAAAACTTCTGGGTTGATATTACACTGAGCATCAACATCACGAACCCCACATTCAATTTCTACTTTGATCAGCTTCAGTATATTTCCGGGAGCAAGAAACGAAAGAAGCCCGCTAGCTCGGGTGATTCTGCTCCAGCAGCACCAGGGCAGATTCGCAAGTTTCTTTCCATGCTTGATAAAGTGAGGAAAATCTCCCTTTCGATCACTGTCATTGACACGACGTTTATGCTACATCTGCCACCTCTTCACCACACAGGGTACCTGAGAATAGATCGCAACAACATAGTTTCAAAGGCTAGTATTGCGATTGTTTCCTTTAAAACTTTGACCAAAAGCTTGCAGCGCATGGTTCGGCGCCAATGCTCGAACCTGAGCAAGCCGCTCACTTTAAAGGGCCGCCTCAGACTTAAAAAGTTCATGTTGGAGATTGAGGGCAATGTTGCCACTGCGCTGAGTGTTTCAGTTCTTGTTGGCTATTGTGTTGATTATGATAGCGCAGCGATCAAGCTACGGTCTCACGATCTCGTTCTCAGATCGGTCAACACCATGATTTTCCATGTTGTAAGAAAAATCAAAGAAAACAGGATCCAGCATTTGAATACCGCTTGTGCATGTTTGCCAGATCTTCCGCTGGACCCCCATGCAGCACCTACTCAGGAGGAGGTGAAGGAGGTATTCCGTGACATTTTTGATATGATGCCAAAAGTGATACTGAAAGCTTCCCTTGAATTTGAGCTCATACAGTTTATCCAGATCTGTAATGACAACCTTCCCAGTTTCAAATACGTCGATGAGGCCACGGGCGAAGAGGTCGATTTGGCGGAATTCAAGAGAGGAGTCTCGGTTGCTTTGAACGATCTCTCAGTCAACTTTTCCAGGACCGCACAAGAGTTCAACGTTGACCTAAGACTCATACAAGCTAACACACTTAGCACGTTTCCTCAAGAGTACGTCCAAGGATTTGATGAAGTGAGCCACGTACCAGCACAAGACTGGAGCATGGACGACTTGTCTTCGTTGAATTCCTCGGCCCTGGATAACCTAGGTCTGACAGAGAATGTTGACAAAGTCAAAAAGGTTCTCACCATCCGTGATTTGCTGATTCACAATCCGGACAAGCTCCGAGACAAGCTTCTCTTGACAATCCCTGAGTTTGACGCAAGATTGGATATCTTTTTTTTCTGGTGTATTTTCTACACAGTGACCATGGTGAAGATAGTGGCGCCTACTGTCAAGGAGGAGTACTCAAGCGCCCAGGTTCGTCAGTACAAGCGCAATTCGCTGAAATTGAATTTAGATGTGAAGATTCTGTCGCTCACCGTGGTGTCGAGACTTCCCAATGATGTCGACGTTTTACTCGAGTTGGATCTGGCTTTCCTCTGTAATGTCTTTGCGAGACCCTCATGCCAGGCAAAATATACTAGGCTCTATGTTGTTCACCCAGCTACCCGCTTATGGGTGCGTTTGGTGACGATCCTTGACACTTACGTGAATTTGGAAAATCTCAGCCATACCACATTGACTTTGAACACCGCTTCCGTTCATTTTAATATTCCTTTCCAGTTCCTTGTTTATACCGTGATCGACAATGTGATCACCTTGGTGAAAAGTATTGTGCAGATGAAGCTGAACTTTAAGGCCCTTGCTGCCAACCAGGATGAATTCAAGACCATCCAGCCTGCTGCAAAGAAGGCGGTTATTTTGCCTAAAGTGAGATGGAAATCGCGCACTTTCGGTATTACCTTAGAGAATGATGCCTTCGAAGCCGAATTGAGCATGATATTTCAACTTGGCAAGATGGAGCAAGTCGACCGAATCAAAAAGTGGGCACATTTCAGGAAAAAGGAGGAGGAAATTAGGCTGCGGATTTCGGTTTCTCTAAGTGAAGAGAAGGTAGCTGAGGACCGCTTTGCTGGGAAGCCAACGAAGTCGAAATTCTTATCTTCTTTAAAAAAGGCTGATAGCGAGCTGTGCGCCATTGCAGATCACATCGTTCAAACTTTCAAAAAGGATTCCAAGCGGCTGAAAGTTATGAATTCCAAAGAGGTGCTCATTAAGGAATCTGCAAAATCTGTCGCTCTGTCTACGCCTGACCATGGTAGCCGAGTAAGTGGAAGTATCGGTATCAGCAGTCGTGACACATCGAGTCAAGATAGCAGTAAGTTTGGTGGCACTGGCTCAACGAGCCAGGTTTCTTCTCATTCCGATAGCCACGTCAAAAATAGCAGTTCGAGTGCTCAAGACGAGAATCCGTCAACCAGAAAATCTAAAAAGAGTCCGAGGGACTTGTCTTTAACAGAGGAGGAAGCAGAAGAAATGATTAACAACGCTAAGAGATTGTTGGAAATTGACTTGGGGCTTTCATGGTTCCACAAATTCAGCATGTTTAAGAAATCGCAGAAGAGAGTCTGGAGGGATAGGGTGCACACGATGTTCGACGATGACACGATTTCTGAGGCTGTCAGAGGTAAATTCGATATTCAAGATTACGCACAGGGTCACCCGCAGCTCACTGGTTTGTTCAAGAACTTCGATCTTACTCTTGACAAACCCAATATTCCAGATGTTGATGAGTTTTTGCGAATCTACGGGAAGGGCCAACCAAAACTTATTTACTCAATTCTCATCCCGATGTACGTGCATTTGAGGTCCTCGGCGGTCTTTTTCTCGATCAAAGACTATTATCTCCCGCTATTGTCATTCCCCAGCGATGCAGATCCAGAGAAACATGTTTTTGACTTCAAAGGAAATTTGGTGATCAATGAGAAACTTGTGACGAGAAGGGAAGAAATGCGTCATATTTATGTTCCATTTTCTCCTGCCTTGCGGAGTGCAAAGACAAAGGATCTGTTCTACTCGGTTCATGTCCCACGAACTCTTACTCCGGTAAAGGTAATGTTCGATCTTAAGTGCCACATCGCAACTGAGAGAGCATGTATCTTAACGTGGTGCAAATCTTATTCACCTGCTTTGCTGAGTATCATGTCATCCTTCGACAACTTCACGAAGCCACAGATTGATGATTCTCCATTGGGTTGGTGGGATAAGCTTTCGTTGATTGCACACGGAAAGCTCAGGTTTGACATAGACAATGAGTTTTGCCTTCACATAAAGAGTTCAACTTCACCATATGCAATGACTGGCAAAGATGCTGGTTTTGTGTTTTGTTGGAAAACGGGTGTTTCACTTAAGGTCAACGAGACTGGCGACTCGACTGAAGTTTTGACTCTCGACAGTCACGATTTTATTTTTGGCATTCCCAACTATTCTAGTATTGAAAAGGAAGCATGGAGTTTGAACCACATGGAGCTGCAATACCTGATCTATGACAGTCATGTGGAATCTCACAAGTTCCTGAAAAAGGTCATGGTGTTTTCTTCGGACGAGAAGGTCAGATGGAAACTCGGATTTATGTTCGAAAGAAACGCCGATTCATCAGTGCAAGAGCTAAGCAGCAATGTTGAGCGGACTAACAAGTTCAAACCGCACTACGATGTTGTGGTAACCGGCCCGTCCTATGAATGGCATCCAGACTCTTACCAAGACTTTAGATCTGATTACTTGCACATGGCGATCCTGGTTTCTTCGAAATCATCAAAAGGAAATTGTTTTAATGCGGCGTATTTCACGCCTATGGGATTCCATTATTGGTTCCATTGGTGGCATACCATTCTGAACACCATTTCACTTCCGATTCGCGAAGGCAAGCTCTTTGCGACAAAGGAAAAGGAATCACATGTCAGCATGGGGCCACATCTTTTCACATTCAAGTATCAGCTCGATCTTGCTCCACTCACTATTTCCCACACGTACATTTCCTTCGATCCAAGCGACCCCGAGCGTCGCACTGTTGCGACTGGTATCAAAGGGAAGTGTGAGCGGTGTATTATTGACTTGCACCAAAGAAAAGAGTTCGTGCGTTATGTTAACGAGAAGTTGGGCATTGATCGTCGAATCAGGAAGCTTAAATTGTTTTTGGGCGAGATTGACATTACAGATGCTGATATCAGGTTGCTCAACGCTCATTTCCTCGATAAGTCTCTTCGTGGAGAAATCTATTCTTTCTTTATTGGGAAGACAAATGAGTTCATTGATGTGGAGACCTTCCAAAGAGAAAGAATGAACTCCCAACGAATCACAAATCAAAACGATTGGGTGCGGGGTATTTCAGTGACAAATGACGACTTTTCTTGGATGGACCAGGAAGATTTCATCGAGGTGGAGGAAGTCGATGTTCTATCTGCTGACCCTGATGTACGGATTACTCCCTTTTTCTTCACACCTAAATTTACATACTTCAGGGAGTTCAGTCTTGAGGTGCCTGAAGGAAGGTATCCATTCGGAAGAGAAGACTCCCATGTCTGTCTTATCGGTGCACAATCCCCCGAGGAAGTTCAAGCAAGCCTACTTAAACGTAGAGCTGAAGCTCTCCGGCAAGAGTTGAAAGAGAACGATGAAGCAGCCAAACAGCTCGAGCAGCTCAATAATCCTGTTTTTATTGAAGACTATGAGCGGCTCAAAGTGGAAATTGTTGACGGTCAGAAGAAATTGGTTCGCGTCACTGATCTTTACGAGGATGTCGCCAGTGGCACAAGTGCTGAACCTAGCATTGCCGATGTTGGAATTGATGTTCCTCAGATCAGAGAACCAGATCAAGCGATTCATCGCATGAACACAAGGGCAAGTTCAGCCGCAACTATGCATTCTGTCGAAGAAGCCCGCAGAGTAACGAGCGAAAAGTCTAGCCTTAGCGATTTCCACAATCGCTTTTTGCTTCACAATCTTCAACTCAGGTGGGATAACGAGACGAAGGATGCTTTCAATCGTTATTCAGCGTTCCGGGAGATCTCAAAGCTCAGCGGCTTTGCTATGACCTATCAGGCAATGACCCTTGTGGATTCCTTTGTCAAACAGTTGGAGTCCTCTACAGGCGGCGGAACGTCGGATCGTGCTTCTGTTAACAATGCCAGGCAGTTTTCTTGCTGTGGTGAAGTAATTCAGGATTTTGAGGAATACCTTGAAAATCTTGACGATGATATCGAACAGGAGATTGAAAATGAGTACCTTATCAAACTTATTTGCCCCCAAATTCAATTATCTAGCGAAATCGACCCAGACCATTGTGTGCTCATGACCTCGTCTGATGTTGAGATGCGTGTGGTGAATGTCAACCAAAGTGGAGCAAGTGAAATTGTTCGCGATGGCGATGACCTGGTGGCCAAGATTGAGACCCGGAATGGTGTTCGTTTTAATGATTCCAACTTCTTTGCCTTCAAAAGGGCCAACTTTCCAAATCGGAGCGTTTTGCCATATGGTCTTAAAGTGGAGAAATACACCTGGCCGCCCTGGCTTGAAGCTGAGGCATTTGACTTGGATTTGGACTGGCTCAGAGATAACTTAGTGGTTGAGCGTACTGCCATGGCAGTCACTGTGAAAAAGCCAAATTTGTTGTCGATGGAGGCACAAAATAGAAATGATTCCGGAGAGATTTCTGTTCACATGGCGAAAGTCGTGGTGAGTGCTACGACTGAACAGTACTCTGCCATCTACTACATTGTGACCAATCTTATTTTGCTGGAAAAAGAGGGATCTAATGCATTTGACGAGCAGATCAAAAATTTGATTGCGGTTTCAGACATCTCCGACTTTGTTGGTCTTACCCAGAAAATTCAAACATTGCAGGCAAACATTAGGATTTGTCAACGCGTTTTGCAAATGATGGATCAAAGAATTACCAGCCTCTCGCAGGCAGAATTGTGGAACAAAAGTCACGTCCAAATTGAGCTTGAGCGTATGCAAATGGAGTTAACCATCGTTATCCACAGTCTTAAGCTAGTGGGAGCGAGAGATCAAAACGTTAGGCGGGCAGCCAGAAATTGGAATATTCTTGCGGACCAGATAATTTGGCATATTTTGGAGAACGACAGAGAGCCCATCGTTGACTTTGCAATCGGTAAGTCGCATTTCTCTAGGATTGATGCAACTGACGGTTCCAATTCGAACTCTGTTGAGATACTGATGCTTCAAGGATTTAACTTACGGCCGAAGGCCCCATACCCGGAGATTATCAAGCCCTTCGGCAGTGTCTTAGACACCGACACTTCACCCGTTATCAAGATGCTGTGGAAGATGCTTGCGCCAGTCGGCGGTATTCCAGTTATGAGCAACGCCGAATTAAAACTCCGCCCAGCACACTTCCAATTGGACTATTACACTCTCAAGAAGTTGATGGCGTACCTTTTCCCCAAGGACAATAGCTCAGACAAAGACGGCGACCTGCTGGATACCTTTGATTCAGAGCTGATAGATCAATCAGATAACACGAGCGTGACAATGTCGACGGCTAAGAAACTCACGAACCCCTTCCGAAGTCGCTCGGCCAAACAAAAGAACCGTTCGGGGAGAGACCTGCCTTCTTCGTCTTTTAGTTATGCGAATGGTAGGGATACTATCAGTCTCGGCACATCCGGAAGCTCGGACATTCATTCGGGAGGTCCAACACTGGGCCTGACTCCTAGAACAAAAAATGGTGCAAGCACTCGAAGCAAGAACAACGGATCCCTTGAAGCTGGGGAATTGAAGGCTCGATCCGGGGAATACTTTGTGATTGGAGAATTCAAGGTTCATTCGGCGACCATCTGCGTGAGTTTCAGGGCACCAAAGCACCTTCACATCATTGACGTCCATAACTTGACTCTTTCGGTGCCGACTATACACTTCAAAGACAAGACTTGGACATCTGAAGATTTGACCCGGCATCTCAAGAAGAGCCTTATCCGCGTGATAGTGTCTCATACGGGTAAAATCATCGGTAATAAGTTCAAACTTCGCAAAAAGGAAACCGTTAATAGGCCCTTACATCAGATCCAAGACTACTCGAAGTATGTCACACTTGAGGACATGCAAGACGAGAAAAAAGATGCTTGAAACATGCTTGCTGAGATTCAGAAGAGAGAAGAAATACATAATTAACTCAAACAGAGCCTGGCCGTGATTGTTAGTTCCTCTACAGGTAACCTGTGACTTCACCAATATCAACACCCCTGTCATGACCCAGTTTGGCTGCACCACGTGTACTAGTAATCAAGTCGTAAAAATTTGTAGAGCCTTTTAGAAAAGTTGCTTAAATTCTATCCGTTCCCGTGATCCTCTGGTGGCCCCATGACCTGCACAATGCCCCATCAGTAACCCATAGTACATCATGGCCTTCTTAGACGAACTAAGGGCACGTGCTGTCAACACCATTAACCAGGTGCTTGATCGAAAACCCGAAAGCGGTCTTACAAGGGACCAAGAATTCTGCATCGAACACCACCTTCCAGATGGCGAAACCATACTCGACCAAACCCCCGTTGAAATCACACACTCCTCCGAGCTTGCCCACGTTCGAGGAAAGCTCTTCCTTACCAATCATTTCTTGGTATTTTATGACTTAGTTGACCAGCGCGTTTGTTCATTTAACATTCACTTGAGTGCAATTAAGAAGGTTGAACGACACCCTGCTAGCATTTATGGTTTTGCTTTAGCCATTTATACCCAAATGCAAGTGGAAATCAATTTGTATCTTATTGGCCTACGTGAAGAGTGCGAGAGATTTCTGAACAAACTCAAGGGTGCCTTGAAAGATAATTTGGTGAACATGGACAAGTATAGGCCATTTTTGCACTCGTGCTACTCACAGTACCTTCTTTCCAAAAACCGGGTAGGCTCGGAGAATGTGCCTGAGACACCGGCAGGCGGATTGGGATTAGTCTTCAAATTTCCCGGAAATTCCAAGGACTTGAGAGATCGTTCTAAAATGAAGCTCTGGTTTGATCTCTTTCAGAGGGATGGGCTCAATTTGAGTCTCGTAAGAACTTCAAACTACTTCAGACTTATTAGAGTGGGGTTGCCAAACCGTCTAAGAGGCGAGATTTGGGAGTTGAGTTCGGGCTCCATGTACCTCCGATTCCAGAATAAAGGCATGTACGCCAAGATTCTAGAAGATAACGAAGGAAAGGCATCATTTGCAATTGAAGAGATTGAAAAAGACTTGAATAGGTCACTTCCAGAGTACGCCGCGTATCAGGATCCCGAAGGAATTGGTCGTCTTCGTCGTGTTCTCACGGCTTACTCATGGAAGAATCCGGAGATTGGATACTGCCAGGCTATGAATATTGTCGTTGCCGCCTTGCTCATCTATATGTCCGAGGAGCAGGCTTTCTGGTGTCTTGATGTATTGTGTGACAGAATTGTCCCTGGATACTATTCCAAAACCATGTTCGGAGTGCTTCTTGATCAGAAGGTGTTTGAGGCCATTGTGGCTGACACCATGCCCTTGATATGGAACCACATTGTCAAGCATGACATACAGTTGTCGGTGATTTCTTTGCCTTGGTTTTTGTCGCTTTACTTGACATCCATGCCCTTGGTGTTTGCGTTTCGTATTCTTGACGTATACTTTCTACAAGGACCCAAGACCCTCTTTCAAGTGGGACTCGCAATATTGAAACTAAATGGTGAGGAGCTTTTGACGGCCGAGGACGATGGCACGTTTATTTCGATCATCAAAGATTATTTTCTCAATTTGGACCAGCCTGCGCATCCAAATCTGCCCAATCCCAAATATGCCCAAGTGACCAAGTTCCAGGAACTTTTGGTAACGGCGTTTAGAGAATTTGACGTGATTGACGAGGCATCAATTGAAAGGCGCCGCAGCAAGCACCGCGACCTGATTCTCCAGAACATATCGACGTTTGTCAAGCGAACAGAGTTGCGCAATTTACCCCGTACTGCCAATTTCTCTCAAGACGACTTGGCTTTGCTTTACGACCGTTATTACTCCATTGTGAAGACCTCAGCTACTTTATCGGGCGGTTCGTCTCATATGGACTTTGCAGCATTCAAGTTGTTTATGGAACAGATATGTGACTGGGTTCGCATTGACGGTCCCGAGGATGAAGTTTCAAAGCAGGAATTGTTCCTTAGACGCCTTTTTGACCACTGGGACACCTCTGCACTGGGAGAAATAGTTCTCGCAGATTTGGTTGTGGGGCTTAGCAAGTTAGTGGAACCAGACTTGCTCACAGCTATATCGAACTTCTTCTCTCTTTACAGCATGGATGACAAGATTGACCGGGAGGGTATTCTTACGATTTCAGAAGATCTCTTGAATATCACATCGCCCTGGAAGGAAGGCATGATATTGGACTCGTTGACCGAGACCGCCATTGAGAATGCTATAGCTGACGAAATCTATAAAAGGCAACTGGAGAAGGGTGAAATTTCAGACGACAACATACCACTTCCGGAAAACTTTGATATCGACCGAAGCCGTATCGAGAACTTGCAGCTCGAAAGATATTTGTCCGCAGCGAGCACTTTTATCCAGCGTGCTTTTGAATATGCTCAGCCAGTAGTGGATGAGCCGCTTTTGAAAGAGCTCGAGGTAGCCAGCTCGATTTCCCACAATGCGGCGTTGAACCCTCTGGCACCCGTCTTTGTCAATTTGCCAACTTTCCGGATGGTGATTCTTGCTGATGAAACCTATGAGCTCTTTTTCAGCAAGACGTTAAGATCATCCATTCACATCGATAAGCCTTTGGAAGCTGACACATCTATAAGAAACTTGCGTGATATGTTTGACGGTATCTTGGCCGACGGCAGGGAGGTGGCCAAAAAGGTGAGACTTAGAATGGACTCCACCAGATCCAGAGCAGACAGCAGCTCGCAGAAATCCGAGAAGGTGCATGAAGAGGAAGAAAAGGACGACTTCTTTGGAGCAACCGAGATTGACGACGGAGACAGAGATTTGCTACTCGGAGCAGAAGCTCAAGTGATGGTGGACCCCGTCAGCAATTCACAGGCGAGCCAAAAGCAGATAAGGAACTTCCACGCTCGGGAAGAAGGGTTGGATAGCAAGATGCAGAAATTGAGCGTCGAGCAGGCGAACAAGACGAACCTCATTGATTTTGAGGCCACGTGAGGAGGGGGAGTATTAACAAAAGGAAAATAGGAACAATAGGAGCAATTCATTATAATAACAGGTAGCTAAATATTGCACCCGCAGTGGGTCTGAAAGGCTGATGCTGAATCGTATTATAACCCAAAACGTCATATCTATGCATGGTTTTTAATTCTTGCCGAAAAGTTTGCGAAGAAATTTTTTCTTTTTAGGTTTACCGGTTTCTTTGGCGTCTGCCGCTGGTTTCCTTAGCGTGGGCGTCAGCTGAGCCGGTTGAGACAGTGAAACGCCACTTGCTGGCAAGTCATCGTCCGAGTCTGCGAATCTCGACGAAAACTTGTGGCTCAGCGACACAGGCTCGGCGTCGGAGTCGGCCAACCGCGAGTTGTAGCTCACATCACTGGTCTGGCGGCCATGCTCGGGATGCACGGGCTGCGGAGAACGCAAAGTGGTGCGGGTGGTTCTCTGCTGCGGAGGCTGGTCATCCGCGCCGGCTTTCGAGAACGAAGACTTTCTCTGGAGGGGCTGGAACTGAGAGTGAGGCCGCTTGTTGGCGCGTGCGTACAACTCGGCAGCCTTGAGTTTAGAAGGCGACTGGTAGTCGGGCTGCAATGCTGGATGGGGCGCAATAGGCTGTGGCTGGGTCTTGAAAGTCCGAGAGCTCATTCCGCCGTTAGCGCTGGGCTGCATGACGTCGGAGGTGGATCGGGGCCGGAGAGACCGCAGCGCCAAGCCACCGGGAGCCGCAGAGGTGCTTGGCTGCTTCCTGAGAGTGGCCTGAGAGAGCCTCTTCTGCGGAATGGGCGATTTTGGAGGCGAGGGTCTCAGCTCGTCTCCCAACTGCTGCGCCGACAACTTCGAGTTCAACCTGGTGTTCTCCGCCGTGGTCAACAGAAGGTAAGCCTGGTGCGCGGGGTTGCTTGCGGTGGCTGCCGGCAAATCGCTGGACGCCAGGGCGCTGTACGACACTCTTGAGTTTTTCATGGCAGACTTGATGGGCTTCGACTTGGAGTCCAGGCTCAGAATCAGCTGGATGGACTCGGCCACGTTGGGCCGGGGGAGCACGCCGTTGCTGAAGTCGTCAATGTCCTTTGCAAGGGGCTGTTCGGGAACCTCGTCTACCACGGGGTCGAACACAGGCCGCAAGTGATGAGCAAGCGACGGCGAGTCGGTGTCGTTGGGGACCTCCTCAATGCCGAATTCGTCCACACCGTTGGAGTGGTCGGGCTCAACCAGCTCGCCCCGCGCCGCCGCCTCGCTAGCCACCATGCTGTCTGGAAGCTGGGCGTTGTCCAACTTCTTCTCATCCACCTCATCCACAAGGAACGGCACCGGCTTGATGGGCACGTCGCTTTCTTCGGACAGAATGGTGATTTGCGGCAGGCCCACGTCGGAAACGAGGGTGCCGGATTCGGTGATTCCAACGTCCACTTTGGTGACGGGGACGGCGGCCAGGTTTGCAGCGGCTACATGGCGCAGAGACTCGGAGCCTGCGGATTTGGACGGAGTAGAAAACCCGTCTCGGCGCGGCGTCTCCGGGTGATTCAACTCCGGAGGCGGCGACATCACCGACGGCGTGGTGGACCGCGAGCGCTCGGCCTCCTCCAACACCTTGAGCTCGCCCATTCTGCGCTCGTTTTCGAGCCGCAACGCGCGGAGCTGCTCGTACTCGGCGCGCTTGGCCTCCAAATCGCGCGCCATCTGCCTCTCCTGCTCGATCTGGCGCTTGATGGCCGCCAACTCGTGGTCCTGCGCGATTTTGGCGTCCGCAGCCGCCGCACGGGACTCCGACTCGACGTCCTCCGTAATGCTGCTGTCCTGCAACAACGACGAAAGGCGCAGCAGCTGCTTTTTGGCCGGCGGCTGCTTGGGGCGCCTGGCCAGCAGGTAGAGCGACCCCGTACGTGGCTGGCCGGTTAGGGAGCCCAGGCGCGAGATCAGCATGCCCGACCGCATGGAATTGGACCGGGCGATCGCCTGCTTCATCAGCGCCTCGGGCACCTCCACCACCTGGATGCCGTTGGCGGTCGGCACATAGCGTTTGACCATTTTGACGGGCGTGGTGGCCGCGGTGGCCGCCGACTGCGCCGAGCCCCGTGGCACGGCGCCCGCGGGCGTGTGGTGGATGCGCAAGTCGCTCATTTGCGCGCGGTTGCTGTAGTGGGCGTCGGCCTCGTGGCCCATTTCCTCGAGAACCGAGTCGTTGAAGCTGTCGTCCACGCTGTACTCGACGGAGCCGCGCTGTTTTGCCACCAACGGGTTGTGGCTGGTGCCGGAGATGGAGCTGCGGGGCGTGCTGGTGGCCCTCGCCTGGGGAAGATTGGACTGTAGCGAAGGGCTCCGCTTCAAGAGAGAGCCCTGCGAGCGCGGCGCGGCGGGCGCGCGCTGAATCGAGGGGGTACGGGTGTTGTTGTATTTCAGGGGCTGCGTTTCCTTGAGGTTGTGGCCAATGGTGAGCGCAGCCGCCATGGCGTTGTTGTTGGGCTGTTTTGCGGCGGGCGACGACTGGCCCACGCCGGTGTAGGCGGTGGAGTTTCGGGTTTTGCGCCTGAACATGGTGATTTGGGGGTGTGGCGGTCAATTGCAACGGTTTGTGTGCGGTTGCGGTGGTGTGGTTGGTGGTTGGTGGTGAGATTCTGTTGATTGCGGGCACTACGCGGGCCGGTGGGACGGGCACGACCTGGGTAGAGGTGGGAATTTGCTCTGCGATTTTGGCGACTGAAAACGGCGGCTTTTTTTTTGGCAAAGAACAGAGGCTTGTAATTTTAGTTAGGGGCGCTATTTCGGGGGTGCAGCCGGGGCTTCCGGGGAGGCTGTTGTAGCACTGTAGAGTACGCCATAACGGCAGACGACACCGAGATCCGGCCAATTTCTTCGGGGGCAGTGCCGGCGCATTCAGGCTGAAATGGCGCAGGAAATCCTCGGCCTCTGTGGCCACGGCCGAAAGCAAGCAGAGAAAGTAAAAAGCCAGTGCTCTCGAGATGGCTTCTCGCTGCCAAACCACACGAAAGACTGGTGCGAGGAGTCGTAGAAAGAGCAATTCGGATTTCAGAATTGGGCTATTGCATGTATTCTGACTCCAGCGCTGGCAGAACGGCAGAGACGGAGAGAATCTCTGCCGAAGTAATCGCATCTGTTCACTGAAGAAATCGACAGCCCACTCAAAGAAACCGAACCGTTGGCTGAAAACAGGCACTCGCACTAAATTTTACCCAATTCTTCACACTCGCCGCAACCCAAGCGCACCTGCGAGCCAGACCCCACAATTCTGCCCGCTAGACACCACTGCCCTTCTGGCCGGCCCAATACAAAGGAGAAAAGCGCTCCAGAGAAAACCCTGGATCAACGGCATAAGGATCTGGTCCTTAAGAATGGCGTACGTCACGATTCCCGGCGTAATAGGCGCCAACGGAGCGGGCACAGCTGCCTGTTTCACGGAGTTGTCGTCATCTAGAAGTAGAAGGTCGGCACTGGTCAACGCAGCTGGTGTGGTTGGAGCCGGCTTGTTTCCTGCGTATCTGTTGAGCGTTCTGTAGAACGACTGCTCAAAACGGAGATCAGGGATGGGGATCTCGATGGGTTTGAGAGACATGAGTTGAGATCAGATGTGGGGGCGGGGTGCGAAGTGGGGCAGCGAACGCAAAAACCTGGGCCAGCCGGAGAAAATGTATGTGGTGGCTTTGCGCGAGCGGTGATTCTTGCATTTGGAGGATTTTGCCACTTCCGGGCCGATTACGAGCCGCTTCCAGGCACTTTTCTACACCCACGACCGCGGTATTCGACCTGTGCCACGCGTAGAGAAAAAGACAAGTAGATTCGGAAAATGCACCTGGAATATGGAAGCCCATGCCATTTTTTCCCCTCTCGTTTTCGCATTCCCGTTCGTCCCCCGCTTACCGGCCCTCTCTTCTACTTCCTCTTTTCCTGCACCCACTTCTCACTCAACTCTCACCAACATGGACATCGACGGCGAACTGGGACCCCGCGTCACGATCCGCCAGACCGAGCGCGATCACGTGGACTTCATTCTCAGAGGCGTGGACATGGCGCTTGCCAACTCGTTGCGTCGTGTGATGCTTTCCGAGGTTCCTACGTTGGCCATCGACCTCGTGGAAATCGACGTCAACACCTCGGTCCTCGCGGACGAGTTGCTCTCGCACCGCTTGGGTTTGCTTCCGCTCAACTCCGAGGGCATCGAAAACTTGTCCTATTCTCGCGACTGCACCTGTGACCAATACTGCCCCAACTGTAGCGTCAAGTTGGAACTCACGGCGAAGTGCGACTCCGACAGCACGATGAATGTGTATGCGACAGATTTGGCGAAGTTTCACAATGGCCTGAAGCTCGGTGATCCTGTCACCAGAGACGCCGCCGGCCGTGGACCTCTTATTGCCAAACTCAGAAAACACCAGGAACTTCGACTCACCTGCATAGCAAAAAAGGGGATAGCTAAAGAGCACGCGAAGTGGTCGCCGTGTGCGGCCATTGGTTTTGAGTATGACCCTTGGAACAAGTTGAAGCACACAGATTATTGGTACGAGGTGGATGCCGAGGCCGAGTGGCCCAAGCTGGCCAACTGTGAGTGGGAGGAGGCTCCTGATCCAGATGCTCCATTTGACTATAATGCAGTGGCTTCGAATTTCTACGTTGATATTGAAACTGTGGGGAACCTTGCCCCCAACGAGGTGGTGGTGCGAGGCATTGAAACGTTGCAGTTGAAATTGGCAGGAATTGCTGTGGAATTAAACAAGGATTCCGTGGAGGCCAACGATGCACAGTCTGGAGGTTTCACTACCTATGGTCGTTCTCCTGGTGGCGACAATCTGCCTGCCAATGGCTACTCGTACGGAGGAGGGTTTGGAAATTCTGGGTGGTGATGTAATATAGGTGGGGCTAGGCCGCACACGAATAAAGATCTGGATAGTGGAAGCGTAGGCAATGGCTGGGGAATGAAAAGGCTCTGCTATAGCAGTTGTAGGTGTTCTCGGTGTTTCAGTTGCGAGGTTTGCAGTTCTTCGGATCATTCTACGCCTCGGATTTTCAGTTCTCTCCTACTACTCCTGCTTGGAAGTTCCCCACCTTTGTTTTATTGTAGTAGGCCTCTTTACTGTTGGACTGTAATTTTTTCCATTCTTTTATTCGCCAAAACCACTCTCCTGTGCGTTTGCTCATCAACGCTTCTGCTCTTTTTCTGTTCCGCTCTACCCATTTAAATTATCTCCATTTCCATGCCTTTACCCTGGCTATTCTATGGAGACTTGGAGAGACATCTGTCGCTCTGAGTGTGCAATGGCAGGTTTCGAAACCGACCAGTCACTGACGCCGATTCCACTCCACCACCTCCTCGTACTTCACCAAGTTGCCGCCAAATATATCAAGCGAGCTTCCGTAAGTCAAGTCCACCTTGCCCGCACTGACCGTACGCACCGTCTCTAAGTCTTCGGCCAGTCGTGCTCCTCCAGCATAAACGCAGTTTCCCTCAAATCCAGGAGGACACCAGATTCCAAGCTGCTCCACAAGCTCCAAGTCGATTCCCTTGCACAATCCCTCGACGTCGGCAGCATGGATCAAAAACTCGCTGCAGTACTTGCCGACTTCCAGCAAAAGCGACGCACTGAGTTCGATGTCTGTGAGCGTCTGCCACTTGTCGATGGCCACCACCCAGGTCTTGTCCTTGCCCGGCAATTTTCGACAACTGAGATCCACCACCAAGCGGTTCTTACCCACCAATTCCGAAAGCGACTTGAGTCTGGTCCAATCAAGTTGCGGCTTGCCAGCCTCGTCCTTAGGAAATAGCCAGCTAGTCACTATCACGTGCGAAGCGCCGTGCTTATCTAACCACTCGAGAGCGTTTTTGTCCGTGATGCCTCCTCCAATCTGGAGACCTTGAGGCCAAGACCGAAGCGCCAGTTTGGCGGCCTCGTCGTTGGAAGGGTTAGAGCCCAATTTGATCACGTGGCTGCCGAACACCGAATCCGCCTTGTAGAGTTCCGCGTAATGTGACAGCGGCTTGGTGGAGACAAAGTTTTCGGTGGTGGAAGTGGACGTTTCCACGTCGTCCTGAGTGAGCGTGCCGCCCACAATCTGCTTCACCTGGCCAGAATGAATATCTATGCAGCCTCTAAATTTCGTCATAGTTGTCGGTTGTTCTTTTTTCCGATGCCAAGGTGCAATGCGGCTGGGTTTTGTTCCGCCTCAGCTTTGGGCTAGTGAGTGTGGGGAATGTGTAGGATTCGCGATGCCGCCTGCAACCATGAGCGATGAGTACATGAAAGCGTTGGAAGTGCAACGGCGCAACTTCGAAAAGCAGTTCGGAAGCATTTCCGCATTGGGCTACAAAGACCAGCTCAAGCAGACCAGCGACGCCGAGTCTGACAGCGACAGCTCAGAAAGTGATGCCTTGCGCAGACTGAAAACCCATGCCCACTCGGAGGATTCTGGCGACTCTGGCCTCGACTCTGGCTCGGACATCGCCGATTTTGGAGGTTTTGACTCTGATGAATCCGAGGATTCTGACGATTTGGAGGATTCCTCCGACGCCTCATCGTCAGACAGCGAAGCCGAACAACCAAAAGTGGTGAAGCTCACCCAAGACCACACGCCGCTCCCGACAAGCAAAAAAGATACCAAGCTTGTGCGGTCGGGCCGGGCCCCCACCATTCGTGAACTCGAGCAAAAGCAGCAGAAGTTGGCCAAGCTTACCCGCAAACAGCAGCTCGCTGCCCAGAAAGAAGACTCGGAAAATCTTGAGAACGATCTCAAGCTTCAGCGCCTTTTGAACGAGTCCCACATTCTAGCACACAACATCGAGAGCTCGGGCGCCGACTTGACTCTCCAAACTCTCGACTACGAAGCACCGATCGGAAATTCCCGGCGCCGTATTCTAGATCAGCGAATCCGCGAGGCGGCGGCATTGAACTCACTGCCATCAGCCCGCAAGCTTGAAAAAATGCCAATGAACATGCGCAAGCGATTGGTCAAAAACCGTGAAAATGCGGTCAAGCTACACGAGCAAGAGGCCCGCGAGGCTGGTATCGTGTTGTCAAAAGTGCGTCGTGGCCAGCTTCGGGACTTGCATCTGGGCAAGGGTGCTACATTGGCCAGTGACCGTTTGGGTACTGGAACGAAGGCCAAGGCGAAAATGAGAGACCGCGGACTCAAAATTCAGTCGGTGGGAAAAAGCACTCGAAACGGGTTGCGGATTTCGGCGTCGGAAATTGACCGGGTCAGCAACACGGGCAAGAGAAGGAAGAGACGGTGATGGCGCCGTGGCCTCCTGGAAGATATCGGGTACTTCGATGGGAGAGAAACACCACGCACGGTGCTATTTTTATACAGATATATCCTAGACCAGCTACATTGCGAAATTTTGAATTCTCCAAAATCACTTCTCTGTGTTTTTCCTCAGTTTATGGCATCTGGTTGCTGATCCAGGTAGAAATCTTCTGCACACAACGCGCGCGCACCATAACAAGAGAACCCAAACAAGAGATCTAAACCACAGAATCCCGAAAAATAGCACCAAAACCATGTCAGTCCTCCCGAAAAAAAGAGCAGGTTCTCAAAAACGCAATGTTAGTGGGAGATTGGCAGAGCTTGCCAATGAGGGCCGGGTGATCTCTGGAAGGTCAGCCCTGAACAGCAAGAGACTACCTTCAGGAACACGGCACGTAAGCCGAGGGGACATATTTGTGGCTGATGATGCCAACTCCTCGTTCGGAGAGGATGCCATAGATTTCCACGGCAACAAGAATGCCATCATGTCAAACTTCGAGGAGTGGATCAAGCTCTCCACAGATAACAAGATCACCACCAAGAATTCGTGGCAGTTTGCATTGATCGACTACTTCCACGACTTGAATGTTATTAAAGACGGCGACAATATCAATTTTCTGCGAGCCTCGGCCACCCTTGACGGCTGTGTGAAAATCTACCTGAGTAGAGTTGAGTCGGCAGCCACAGAGACAGGAAAGCTTTTGAGCGGCTTGGCTACCAAGCGTGGACAACTAGGCTCTGATGATGCCCAAGACGTTTCTGGAGCTGAAGACGATGAAAATGAGGAGGGTGATGACAACGCCGCCAAAGGTAAGAAAGAGAGACGATACAACCGCGTGGTGGATTCCACGCTCGTGCCATTTGAATCTATTCGTATTAAGAAGCTAGATCAGGAGTTGGCAATTGATCCACTTTTCAAAAAGGCCTTGGCAGATTTTGACGAGGGCGGTGCCAAGTCGCTCTTGCTAAATACCTTGAACATCGACTCTTCAGGAAGGGTGGTATTCGATGCAACCACGAATTCCGTCAAGGCTGAATCTGCAGAGCCCGATGACGTAGACATGCTCGACAACCAGGCCATCGACTTTTCACGGCTCCGAAACATTTACCGCGGCTCCGATAGCGAAGCTGCGCCACCTGAATCGCTCACGCTATGTCCGTCGCTAGAACAGCTCCAACTTGTGCTCAGCGATATTGGAAATGCAAAATCTGTTCTTGAGGGAGTCAACTCCAAGTTTCTGTCTACTGAGGAAGACGACCAACCCAAGGCATTTGAGTTCGACGAGCCCAACAACTTCGGCGATCTCGACTACGACATGGCACCTGAACTAGATCCAGCAAACGACTACCTACCTGCTGAAGACGAGCCTGTCACGCCGCTGATGGTCGAAAACTTGCCGGCAACCAGAAAAGAATATTACTCCGCGGGGCTTGTGATGGATCACGAACTCATGGCTCATTTTGACGAAACCATGAAACAGAGCTGGCGCGGCCCGGAGCATTGGCGTGTGACTGCTCTCAAGCAAGCCAAACGGCTTGGCCAGGCTGCTAAACCCAAAGACTCCAGTTCTCAGCCAAGAGTTAAAAAGCTGTCGATCATGATTAACTTTTTCGAGGAAGAGTCGGAGGATTTCTTCGAGGATATCTTCCAGAAGCCCGTTCGCAAACAGCAGATCTCTAAGCGCAACGAAGAAAGCGAGACAGAAGATTTGCACCTCTTGCCCGACGATATCCAGTTCAATTCGCAGAGATTGATGAACCTTTTCCTCAAACCAAAGAATACCATTCTCACTTTCCGGAAACGGACTGCAATTGGCCAAGCGACAGGTGATTCCGAGCTCGCTGACGAGGTCTATTTTGCAGATAGGTACATTGAGAGAGAGCACGAAAGAGAGGAGGAGTCCAGACAAGAAAAGCTTGCCGTGTCGTTCCATCAGGCTGAGATGGAGGACTTGGACAATATGGGCGGAATTGACTTCAACGACGTTCTAGGTGGACTAGAGGACGAGTCTCGTGAAGATTCAAAGGAGGGCAACCAGCTAGTCAGTAGGAGGGCCAGGCCGGACTATGTCAACTTCTCGAGGGTTGCAAAGCGTGTGGACGTGAAACTCCTCAAAGATAATCTTTGGAAGTCTATCAAGACAGAGCCAAAAAGTCGAGAAGCGACGCCGGTGGCCGAAGATGACGTACCAGTGAAGTCAGAGAAAACGTTTAAGGAAGTCGTCGACACCATCGGGGACTGGTACCGTCCCGAGGAGAAAAAGGATCTTTCCACAAGTTTCTGCTTCATCTGTTTGCTTCACTTGGCGAATGAGCACAGTCTCTCGATTCTGGCCAATGCCCAGCACGACGATTTAAGAATCTCGGGATTTTAAGGAGCTACAAACTCTGACTATTATTGTTTTTCCGAGCCCGCCTCACTACTCGCTCTGTGGTTTCAATGGTGCGACCCAGCCTCACTGATAGTGTCACACCCGGTTTTCGGTGCGCGCACACCACACGCTTTGTTCTCGCGCTTTCTACGAATCTTGCTGCGTTCCCTACACCAACTGGCTATCAGCAGAAGTGTAAATTCTAAATGCTAGGGCTCACTAGATATCTTGGTCGAGCGCTGAATCTAGCCGCTCGACTGGGCACGGTCTTTTCCCCAGCAATCATCTTGTCACGAGCCAGTCTACTTCGCCACCAATGCGCTCAATCCAGGTCGGCCTCGAGCCAGACTTTGACTATGCTCTCCTCTATGGAGAAAGCAGCCAATAGCGAGATTGCTAATCCTGGGTTGCAGGCCGAGTTCTACAAACGCTTGTTGGCAGCCAACTACCCACAAATCGTTGTTCAACGGTATGAGACGGCCGGAATCGGTTCCAACATGCAGTGCAAACAGTTGTACGCTGAGGCGTTGAACAAGGTGGGCAAGAAATCCAAGGCCGAGCAAGTTTTGCGCGAACTTGGTCCCGCTGATGCGCTTGCGTCTGCTGGAAGCTTCTCTGCTCCGTTCTCGCCCGGGTTTGGTTCCCGCTCGGAACCTGTGCATGTTGTGGTTTCTGAATCAGGTCTCACGATACTCTCCAAATGGCTCAAGTGGATTATTCCTTTGGCGTTGCTCACTTACGGAGCATCGACTGCTTTCAACTACCTTGTTGAGAACGGAACAATCTTCCGTAATTCCGAGGTGGTGGACAAGTCTGTGGACGTCTCACAATCTACTGTGCGCTTCGACGATGTTCAGGGATGTGATGAAGCCAGAGCTGAGTTGGAGGAGATCGTCGACTTTTTGAAAGACCCATCTAAATTCACTGCTCTTGGTGGTAAGCTCCCCAAGGGTGTGTTGTTGACTGGCCCCCCTGGTACGGGTAAGACCTTGTTGGCACGTGCAACTGCCGGAGAAGCTGGCGTGCCTTTCTTTTTCATGTCAGGTTCAGAGTTCGATGAGCTCTATGTAGGAGTTGGTGCTAAGAGAATACGTGAGCTTTTCACCCAGGCTCGCGAGAAGGCACCTGCAATCATATTCATTGACGAGTTGGACGCGATTGGCGGCAAGCGTAACCCCAAGGATCAGGCCTACGCTAAACAAACTTTAAACCAGTTGTTGGTTGAATTGGATGGGTTTTCGCAGACCGAGGGCATCATCATCATTGGTGCCACCAACTTCCCTGAGTCTCTCGATAAGGCCTTGACCAGACCTGGACGTTTCGACAAGGAGGTCATTGTGGAGCTCCCAGACGTCCGTGGCCGTGTCGATATTTTGAAGCACCACATGAAGAACGTTGAGACCTCTGAAAACGTTGATCCAAGCATCATTGCTCGTGGTACGCCAGGGTTGTCTGGTGCCGAGTTGATGAACCTCGTGAATCAGGCCGCGGTGCATGCATCGCAATTGTCAGCTCCTGCTGTTGACATGTCGCATTTCGAGTGGGCAAAGGACAAGATTTTGATGGGTGCTGCTAAGAAAAAGATGGTGATCACTGAGGAATCAAGAAAGAACACTGCGTATCACGAGGCGGGACATGCTATCATGGCCATGTACTCTCCAGCTGCCACTCCGTTGTACAAGGCTACGATCTTACCAAGAGGACGTGCATTAGGAGTCACGTTCCAATTGCCCGAGATGGACAAGACGGACATGACCAAGAAAGAATGTTTCTCGAGACTTGACGTGTGTATGGGCGGAAAGATTGCCGAGGAAATGATCCACGGGACTGAAAACGTCACCAGTGGATGTTCTCTGGATCTTGCGAGTGCCACAGGCATGGCCAGAGCTATGGTAACATCCTACGGCATGAGCGATGAAATTGGTCCTGTCAGAATGAGCGATGACTGGGAGTCCTGGTCGCCCAAATTGAGAGACTTGGCTGATAATGAGGTTAGGAAGTTTCTTGTCGAATCTGAGAATCGCACCAGGAGGACGTTGAAAGATAAGAAGGTGGAACTTCAAAGGCTCGCGGAAGGCTTATTGGAGTACGAGACTCTCACACGCGAAGAGATGGAAAAGATTGTCAAAGGAGAGGCGATCAACAAGCCTAAGACTATTAGCAACACTGTTGTTAAGTCTACTGGAGGAGGTCGTCTCGAAGTCATCAACGATCCCGTTCCACTTTCCAAAGGTGGGTAATTGCATATGGCCTTAAAGGTTCGAAAAGACCATCGAGAGTCTACAGAAATGAGTGTAAATATAATGAAAATGGCAGATTAAGACAGGTTATTATTGCTTATAAATAGTAGATTATAGGGTTGAGAAAACAAATGTTTGCATATTAAGAAATGCCGATTTATTACGGTTCTCCAACTCTATTTACGTGGTTAACGGGTGGCACCGTTCTGGAAGAAATTTGCGAGCTGTTCGCCCAAATTGCCATTTTGGCCCTGTGGGTTGATGTTCTGCTGTGGTGGAACTCCGTTCTGGCCCTGATTGAACAATCCACTCAATGGATTGTTGGCGCCACGACCATAGTTCATGTAGTCCTGACTGCTGGCAGTTGTCTTGACAAATTGGTCGTCAGCCTCACCAGGACGATTCAGCTTGGGCCCATTTCTTGTAGAGTTTGTAGGCATCTTCTTCGACATGGCCTTGGAAGAAATACCAGTACCGATTTCAATGTCTGGTTCGTCGATGACAATTCCACTTACAAGAGGTTGTCCACCAGTTCCTCCCCAGTATGCTGAGACAACCCAACTCTTATCAGCCTCGGTTAAGCGTTCAATAGGGATGATGGAAATTCCATGTTGATAGTTGCAACAGTCTCTGGGCCCAAAACCGACTCCCCACCTCGTTCTCAAGGGCAATGCGCCGTCCTTGTTAAAGCCAGCAATTACAGCTTCGGCCTCTTTTCTCGAGTACACCTTAACGAAAGCATGTCTTCTCTCACTGTTGAGAATGACAGATTGGACCTCACCCCACGGTCTCATGTGATGCGAAAGCTCTCTTTCGTCCATTCCACGAGGTACACCTCCCACAAATAGAGTTCTTGACAACACCTTGAATGACCCCTGAGGCAACGAGTTATCGTAACTGATATTACGAGGCCTATAATGAGGCTCACCAGGGAGGTTGCGCTCGTCATCTCCGTGAGGCGCGTAACCATGAGAAAGAGATCTTTTATCGTCCGCAGGAGGAGGTGACCTGGAGCGGTTTCTTCTGGAGTAGCCGTTCATGTCGTCTCTACCTCCTCTTCTGTCGTCAAAGCCATACTGCGCGGGTCCATCTCTACCTCTTCTGTCGTCAAACTGTCCTTGTGGAGGGTATCCTTGCTGGAACGGCATCCGCAGAGGGTGCATCTGTGGGGCATGGTTACCCTGCGGCTGATTCTGGTCGAATGAGTTGTAGCCGCCAGGTGCTTGCCCCATCTGAGGGGTCTGGGGAAGTTGGGGAACGTTAGGAAGGTGAGGTACATTGGGTGCCTGATTTTGATAATACTGACCCTGGCCCGGTGCCTGATATTGGTTATGGCCGTTCTGCCCGTTCTGACCGTTTTGGTAACCCTGTTGCCTCATCTGAGGGTGCTGAGGAATAGAGGCGGGAAGGCCGTTGTTGTTGCCGTTACCATTTTGGCCACCTTGCATTTGGCTCAACATGTTGAAGATCTGGTTCTGGTTTGGTTGAGAATGCTGAGGTTGGGGTGAGTTGGTGCTCTGGGCGCCACCAGCCAAAGCAGAAAGCTGAGACAAAATGTTGGTAGCAGCAGTATTTGGTGCAGCATTCTGTGGCACAGGCGATGCACCCGCCGGAGGCGTTGGCGTATCCGTCTTCTTAGCCAAAGATGCTAGCGCCAGCAAGATATTCCCAGAATCGGAACCCGAGCTGGCAGTAGAAAGAGAGGCAGCTGGAGGAGGAGGAAGCACGGCCGCCTTCCCTGGTGGAGAGCCGGGGGGTGTAGTAGAGCGGAAGTGCTTATTGCGAATACTGGCAATGATAGAGGGCTTGAAAGTCTGAGCCCGCTCCCAGATATCCACCAACTTGCTGATTTTAAGGTTCGTAGAGGGAACTATCAGCAACGCCATGGCATCGTCAATAATCAGCTCGATCAACTCGCTAATTCTATTGACACCAGCGGCAAAAGTTCCTTCTGGGGCCAGAGAATCGATGGCTTCGTTTCTTTTTTTGGCCTCGTCAACATACACTCTTACAATGGAGTCCACAGTGTACAAGGCGCCCAACTTATGAGTAGTTGGGGTGGCCTTGCAATACGAGTACAAAGCCATAACGAGCTTAGATTCTTCGGTTACGTTTTTGACGGCGATTTCCGTCAGTTTTTTAATACGGGTTCCTGACACACCGGGCGCCTTGAGGGCCCAGGTTTCCTTGAGCGAAGCCTCGAATGATTCTAATGGCGTGGCCATGGCTTGCTTCCGTTTTGCTTTTTCTTCTTAGAACAAATACTCGTTAGAAAGATTAATTACACACCAACGTCTCTTGGATAAGTGAATTGCCCTACGCTAATCACTTTTACACCTTTCTCTAGTCTGGGTTAAAAAAATAGGGATGATTATCTCAAGGAATCGCGCTGACTTTCCGCTTACAGTGAGTTACGAAGAAATTTTTTGTCCTAGGATTGGAAGGAGGAAGGAGTGGCCGCGGGGGTTGGTGGCAAGCTGGGAAAAAACGTCAGCTTTTAAAGCGCCTAAACGGTACGCGCACGTTGCTGGTGTACGAGTGTTTTGTTGACGATCACGTGAGCTCGAGGAGCGAACGCTTAGAGGCGGATCAGCTTTGGATTGCAGACGTTGTCACCGAGAATAGTGTGGCCGAGAATCTCATCTTCTTAAATACCTCGTCACCTTTCTAGGTTGCGTGTGGGGGTATGGTTTTCGTGACTTTAGGAACAAGCCTCCGGATCGAAATTTAAGAAGTGCCACATTATTTTATTGCCGCCAATATAAGGAATGGAAACCCTAAATTTCAATTTGTTTAGTTTCAGTTGAAATCGGCGCTTTCAGTTTCGCTACCTCTCTACCTACTTGCGCACTGCATAGAGGGCGAGAAAATTTCATAGTACACCAAAGCGGGACATGTTCTCCAGAACGTTTGTGCGCCATTATGCGGCCGGTCCCAAGGTATCGGCAACTCTTCTATTGCTGCGAACCCCAGTCATTACTGCAGACTTACCCGAGTTCCAAAAAACCTACTACAAGTATCAGAAAGAGTTGTGGAAGCGGTTGATGTGGACGTTTCCCAAATGGTTCTACTACAGACCCGGCACTATATCTGAGCAGAAGTACCGAGAGTTGAACAAAAATCCTGTCTACAACAATCCCAACTTGGAGTTTGTCGGTGGCAGACCTGAAATCAGGCAACAGAGAGACCGTCGTTTCAAGCAGGAGGTGAAACTTCCAAAGACTTACGACGAGCTGTCCACCGAATTGACAGATGGCGATTCCTTGTCCAGAAAGATTGTGCCAAACTCCAGAATCACGAAGGCCGACGAGGCGAAGGACTTGACGTCGCTCGAAAGAAAACTCAGTCGTACTCTTTACTTGTTGGTGAGCCGCGATGGCAAAAAGTGGAGCTTCCCTACGTTTGCGGGTGAGGGCCCTCTACATAAAGTTGCTGAGGACGGGCTCTATGCGGCAGGTGGAGAGCAGATCAACTACTTCAACGTTTCTAGAAAACCATGCCATGTACACACTGCCGGCAACGAGAAGCAGTTTTTCATAAAGTCTCACATTTTGTCTGGTGAGTTCAAGGGCAGTGACAAGCATGTTTGGTTGACCAGAGAGGAGGCCGCCGAATACTTGGATAAGGCATATTTCGAGGAGATTGAGCACTTGATGAGTTTGGTGTAATGTACATAGAGACCGACACGGGACAATTCGTTGGAGCGCCGCGAATGTGCTGCATAGCAAGACACGAATATAGGCATAGAATGAACGGTGCAAACGAATCTAGGAGGTGGGTAGAGGAGCGAGGATGTAATCAGAGTAGCTAGAGAAAAATCCACGTCCCTTTCGACAGCTTCATGATACGCTTTTTTCTATGACATAAGCAGCAAGGCACCGGACACTTCTGCCATTGCTTCGGCTCTTTTCGTGGCTCCACATCACACATCCTTCTTTCCTTTCAATACCTGCTCGGCAGCAAATACCAGACGGTCCAACACAGCACCCACCGTCAAAACTCCAGCTATGGAACTCACCACACCCAACACAAATCCAGACCACGTCTTGGCGTACTCCTCCCTGTTGATGATTTTCATGGGAGAAATTTCAAAGTGGAAGTAGGCACCAGGTACACCGCCTTGCGCGTGCAAGGTGTTGTGATGGTCATCGTCCCGGCCCCCACGGTGCGGTCTGTCGTGGGTTATTACAGAAAACTGGTTGGTGTTCACGGGTTCCTTTGCCTTGTCCAAGTACTCGTATCTTGTGCTCACCACCGATAAGTAGTAGGAGACAATGTGGTTTCTGAACGGCTGGTCAAATACGTAGCCGTCGAGCGGCGTAATGGAAGGAGAATCAGCCGAGTTGAGCAATTGCGCCGACGACTCGGGAGCGGCGCCAAACGAAAAGTGGTTGATCGTGTGTTTCATGGAGAACTTGTCCGCGTGCTTGCTCCAGAGAGACAAGTCGTGCGAATGGCGGTTCATGGAAGAGAGCGGAGTTCCAGGCGCAAAATGGAGATTTCCAGCAATCCGGTTGATCTTCGCCGATCCTTTAACGCGGCAGCCTTCGTTGTTGTTGATGCGCTCTTGCAATTTCCTGACATAGCCCTCGTCCTCACATTGCTTGATATCTTGGCCGTCAAAAAAGCCCCACTCTTTCACGGCATAGGCCACTCTGACCGCGTCACAGGTGTTGCAGCAGTGGTCGCTCTGATCGAGAGCGCCGTAGCACGATCCACACTCTTTTCCTTGCGCTTTCTCGTCGTCAGTGAGCCCCTTGCAGAGCTCGTCAACTGCGTTCATGTTGGACAAGATGGGAAGGTCGTCGCGGATCTCTTCGCCCGATTGAAGTACTCTGTAGATCTCAAAACCGGACTTGATGACGTCGAGGTGCAAGTCGCCAGTCAAGTCCAAAATGTCCAAGCTCATGACCCCGCACGGAATATCAGGAAACGTGACATCGAGATTGATATCGAGCTGGCGATTCACGTCTCTGTCGACAACCAACTCCAGCTTCACTTCCACCAGCGTGTATAGCCAGTACTCGTTGCGAATGAGGAGCAAGACAACTAGCGTACAAACAAGGGTGATGAGTCCACCCAGAGCGGTTTTCACGCGGGCATCCTCGACGGTTTTGGCGAAGGCGTCGAGGGAAAGAAGCTTCGGCCTAGAGGACATGTGTTGTAGTGTGCAGTCTGGTCCGCCTCGTGAAAAGTTGGAGGTAGAACAAGAACAATGAAGAGAGAAATCGAGGCATATAATGAAAACCCCCACGTGCCGCTGAGGGGCGAGCTGGTGCTACGAGACCCGGGCAGTGTAGAGAATTTGGACGTATTTGCTAGCGGCTATGATGAGACCAGGGTGTTAAGCGAGTCGCTGGATAGATCTCGTCTAAATACAAACATTTGGCTCTGAAATAGCGGAATCGGAAATATCAAAGATTGGCGATTGGGCGCCCGCTGCTTCTCTCTGTTGCCCACTATCGGGCCTCATTTTTTCCACGCTCTCGTTCGTTCATTTCGTCGTTCTCACAGATTTGCATCTTCGCGTCGCATCTTTTTCACACTACGAACCACCACCCAGTGCCAAAATACAGTCTGACGTTTCTCCAGCAAAATCTACAACCCCAGCGCTCTGATCTCACATCTCCACAAAGCCAATGTCTCTTGCAGGCCACAAAAAGGTCACAGCGCCGGATCTAGCGCCCAACGGAAAGCCCTCCACCTCTCCAGTCAAACAACTCAGCATCAATTTCACCGGTACTCGTGTGGCACATTCCCGCGAGGATCTCCTGCTTCGAGTCTGGAAGTGGAACGCCTCTGGCGGCTGGGGCGAGAAGAAAATCATCGACCAGGCCCACAAAAAACCCGTGGTGGACATGTCGTGGGACCCCACACGAGAGTCCAATTTTGTCACGGTGGCAGGACTTCCTACTATCAATTTCTGGGACTCAAATGGCAAACTACAGAGAGAGATTGTGGTCAAGGGCGAGTGGACACAGGTGGCGTATTCAGCAGATGCTGAGATGCTCGTGGTGGCGGGCAACGAGACGGTGGCCGTGATGGACGTGGCCAACAACTACACCAAAATAGGCGAGTTTCCGATTCCTGCCGCCGCCAATTCTGTTGTTTGGCCCCACAAGGGCCACCACCAGTTTCTTGTGGCCCTACAAGATGGCGAGATCCAGATGTTCCAGCACTCGGAAGCCACTCAAAAATTCCAGTTTGAGGCGGTGGTGGTGCGGCAGAACGCGCCCATAAAATGCGTCGCTCTAGATCCCCGGGGCAGGTTTTTCGCCGTGGGGTCCAGCGACGGTCTCGTCACTTTTTGGTCCACCGCCGACTTTGAGAATCTCGGGACTATCCACGATGTTGACGAGGAGCCCAGTTCGATCACAGTGTCGCGAGACGGAGCTCAGATCGGCGTGTCGTATGCCCAGACTGCCACCAGCAGAGTATACGACACCGAGATGAAGCAACTTGCGTTTGAGCTTCCCGCTGCGAATTCCAACCACAGAACCACGTTTCTCACGTTTTCGTTGGCACGCCACGCCATCGTGTTTGTGGAAAATGAGGCCGTGTCTTTCTTGAAGAAAGACGACGACAGGGTGGAAAGAGATAAGGGTGGCCGTGTTGGCACTCGGGACCGTGACAAGCCCAAAGACGTCGAAAGGCACCGAGACGCCGACAGACATAGAGACCGCGACAGAGCAGCAGAGAGAGATTCACGAGACTCGCGTGATTCAAGAGATAGAGACTCGAGAGACTCAAGAGATTCACGAGATATCAGAGACCCAAGAGACTCACGAGACTCCCGAGACCCACGTGACAAGAGGCGAGACTGGCGGCGCCAGTAGTAGGGCAACTTTTGGCGGCGGGATGCGTCAGCAATGCAGGCGCCGATTCTAGACTTCGAATTCACTGCTGAAACCCCTGCCTCCAGAGAATGTGTCGAAGTTCTGAGACATGCAAGCGAGCCTCTGGCGTGGGGCTCAGGCAGTATTCACTGGCCTCGATGCCGTTGTGTGGTCCAGAAAAACGTGGAGAGCACGCCCTCGAGCAGGGCTAAAAATTTCAACAGAATGGCAGCCCGGCTGCATTGGGGATCTCCCACTGCGATCGTAATTTGTCCCGTCTGACGTCTCTAGTGACGTTTTTTGAACCGCTTCCTTCTCGCTTGGGTTTCCTGCAGATATGCAGGTTTACAAGCTGTAGCCTCGAAAAAGAGCCGGTGGGGGAATTCGAGTAGAAAATGCCGGTTCGGCTCGAATGCAGCATTTACGGGTAGCTGCTGCACCAGGTGTGGGGTACTTTTCTCTGCCACTGCCGCCCTGGCACCCCGAAACCTGGCACCGTGATTCGGCGTGTTTTGCTCCCTTTCCAGCTATATCCTCGAGAGCGACCAATGGCAAGTTTCTCACGAATGACTTTCAACGGCGCCTCTACGAATTCAAGGTTGTAAGCTCGAAAACGGCGCATGTGCCAAGTTGGAAAGCGAAGGTAGGGGTGATTTGCTCAGCCGCAGCAAGCGCCCGACAATTCGCCCAAAATCAATGAATCCGCCACTTTCCCAACTTTCCAAGTCCCGCCTCATTTTTGCTCTCAAATGCTCTCCCTGTGCTCTTTTTCTTTTTATGGTTCTCGTCTACTTGTCCTGCCTGAACGCGACTCTTTTCCCGCCTCACCAAAAAGAACCACAATTTAGTCTCAAAGAAACGCTCAACCACTGCACGTACACAGTTCCGTCCAGATCTCAATATATACCGGGAAATTCTATTTCGCCTACAAAGTCAAGCATTCCAAATTCTTCCTACCTCCGCTTCCACAGGCCATGGACGCCTACAATCAGCCCCCTAGCCGTTCTTTCTCCGCAGCTCCAACCACCAGCTCTGCTGCGCTGTCCACAAATATAACACGTGTTGCTCTGGGTCCCATATTAACCTTGAACTCCACTTTCAATCGTGCTCTGGAGGCCGAGGACCACATCTTTCTGAAATGCTCGAAACTCTTGCGCCAATTGGAGCAAGTGCCGGAAATGGAGCCGTACGTGGCTTCTGCTCATGCCGCTGCTGAACGGTGCGCTGAACAACAGGCGCTCGCGTTGTCTCAGCAACTACAGGGACAGGATAATGGCGGAGGCACTCTGGCATTCCGGGCGTCGGTAGGATCTCTGGGTTTCCTGATATATTCCGACCACCTGGGCGCTCTGAATTCCAACATGTCGCTTCCTATCTCCAACAACGTGTTCACGTTTACTGCCGGCGTGCTTCCTGCCAATTTGAGCGTAGATCCTGCCACTCACGTGTGGAAGTTGTTCCAACAAGGTGCACCTCTCTGTATCATCTTCAACCTAGTGGACCTGGACCCCACGCATGCAATTGCGGTGACAAAGTCGGACGATCTCCGAATGTGCAAAAAGGCGGTTTATGACTTCTTGATTGCCGTCAAGACCCATTTGAACTTCGACGACGACAACATGTTCACCATCTCAAATGTATTTTCCGACAATACGCACGACTTGCTCAAGATATTGAATGTTGTCACGTCGCTTCTCGATAGTCGCAAGCTGCAGCCAGACTCCACCGAGATTTCCGACTTCACGCAATCTTTATGCGACCTCAAAATCACCGACGAAAAGTCAAAGGTGTTCCGCGAGATCATTCAGACAGAGAGAAAGTACATTTCGGATTTGGAGCTTCTCATGGAATATAAGGACGAGCTCCAAAACAGTGATGCGCTTTCCAGCGAGCAACTTCACGTGTTGTTTCCAAACTTGAGTGACATTGTGGATTTCCACCGTCGTCTTCTCACAGGCCTCGAGTGCAATATCAACGTTCCCGTGAAATACCAGCGTATCGGAAGTGCTTTCATACACGCCTCCAATGGGCCATTCAAAGCTTATGAGCCATGGACAATCGGCCAGATTTCTGCTATTGAGCTCATCACGAAGGAGTCACCCACTCTCAGAAAGGCGTCTAAACTATTGGACCCGGGTTTCGAACTTCAGTCCTACATCATCAAGCCCATCCAGCGACTCTGTAAATATCCACTCTTACTCAAGGAGCTCATAAAGTCCTATTCCGACCTGATCGACTCCGCCGGTTACAATGAATTGCTTCTAGCCGGCCAAGCCATGAAGGAAGTTGCCAACCATGTGAATGAAGCGCAGAGACGAGCTGAAAACGTGGGGCACTTGCAGGGATTAATGGAAAGAGTCAAGAACTGGCGTGGTTTCAACCTCAAGGAGCAGGGTGACCTCCTCTTCCACTCAGTGGTGGCTGTCAAAGATGGAGAGAGCGAGAAGGACTATGTTGCTTACCTTTTCGACAACATCATTTTCTTCTTCATCGAAACACTTCCTGTCGAGAAGCAGAGAGAAAAGAAGAAGCGAGAAATACTCGGCTCTCGTAAAAAGTCATCTGCAAGCGTCTCCAGCTCCACAGCCAATCTTCTTGAATCACTCAACAGCGTGCGAGAGCAATCGTTGCTTGAACTCAAAGGACGAGTCTTTATTTCGGAAATCTACAATATTTCCTCGGCAAATCTTTCAGGATATACGCTAATAATCTCATGGTCTGGGAAAAAGGAGAGTGGGTCTTTTACGCTTCGCTTCCGGACTGAGGAGCCAAGAAACCAGTGGGAGAGCTGCTTGCGTCAGCTCAAAACAAGCGAAATGAAAACTCAAATACAGCGCCGCATACGTGATTCTCATGGCTCTTTGAACACCCACGATTCATATGAGGGCGCAAATAACTATGCTAACGGATCGCCTGCCTCCTTTGCGGTTGCTGATTCCCCAACGCAAATACTGAACGGGCAAAGACACAATTCGGGATCTTCACAATTCAGCATGATGAAATTTAGTCGCAGCAATCAAGCCCGTGCGTCAAGCTCCTCATACAATGGACTTGTAAATCCAGATTCACTGCTCGCGTCTGCAAGTTCGCTAATTCAAATAAAGCTTGTCTACAACAAAAACCCCGTTGAGGACATTCTCACCGTCCCCTCAAATATCCTGTTCCAGGAGTTGTGGCTGAAAATTTCTGCTCATGTGGCTGCGGTGAATCACGAGGATGTGGTCCTACTGAAACTCAAATACAAGGACGAGGACGGAGATATCGTGATTATGGATTCTGCTGACGATTGGTCGCTAGCAGTGGACATGGTCGAGGAACAAGAGCCAGACAGGGTTCTCCTGATCTGGGCGTCTTAGAAAGGGCGCCATTTTAACGGGTCCCACCATGTCATGCAGGGCGTGTATAAACACTAAGGCTACGTCCAGCATTGTGCTCGGAAAGCGAGAAGTTAAAATACCCAATACATCTGAGGCACCTTTGGCTGAGTCAGCAAATATCTTGAGTCCCTGCGAAGGATTTCCTTCCCTTCCTCTCCTATGAGCCCGTGCCCATCCTAGTCGCTAAAGCAATGCATGAAGAAGAATCCGCGGCTTGCAGTTCATATCTTACAGGAAACGAAATAATTTGGGCGGGAACACTGTGCAGGACAATTGGCCGGTCGGACTTCATCAAGATGGTGATTCGCTGTAGTTACGAAAAGCGACGTATTTCGGGCCACAAGTACTGCACTGGCCTTCGTCTTGCAGCGTACCCCTGTTTGAGGCGTGCGGGCAGCATGCTCTGTTTGAAGATCTGGCCTAGCATCAAACCTGACCACGCCAACTAAGACCATGCAAAGTCTCTTTTTGATAATTTGACTGTTGTTAGTCTTGACGTGTGCATGATTTCAATGTCAAAATTTCTTGGTTTCCCAGGGACACCTAGGCGATCCCAGGCTTGGCGCATGGGAGCATGATTTTTACCCCGGGTGCATGCGATGGGAGAGATAATGTACTGCTATAGGCTCGAGCTATTTTGCAGGCATGCGAGTGGCTCAAGACTAAAATGGCGGGGCTGATATTCCTGCTTAGTATAAAACGAGGTGGTCTGCCTTGCGTTCATCAGTACGTCGAATCTTTTAGTGCACATGTTGCCTACATTCTGGGTCTTTCTTTCACTTTTGATCTGCGGATCTGCTGCAGAGAAAGTTGAGCCATACCGGAAATATGGCGACGGGGGTATTGCTTTGTACTCATGTGCCTACGTTTTGAACCACGAAGCAACTTTATGTGATTTAGAAGACGCCTACGCATGCATATGTCTGTCGAAAGTTGGTGTGGCTAGTGCCGTTGGATGTATTGCTCAGGAAGGCTTAAACTCCTCCTCGGTATTCAAATTTTACCAGCACTACTGCCTGGAATACTACTTTTTTAACCTCACCATGACCGATTTCCAGGAGGCGTACGGCTTGTATCATGAGAGTGGTAAGTACGTTTCTGAAATCGAGGGTTTCAACTTTTCGGTTCCTGTAACCGTTCCTATCAAGCTCAATGACACAATTGTCACGCTCACGAAAGATGCATACGTGGTTTTTCTTGGAAACTACGATCACAGTCTTTACTACGGAGCTGGCTCGATTGGGTACTGGTGCCTCATGGTTGTCATCGGGATGGTTGGCAACTGGATCGCTATCATATTCCCAGGAACTAGAGATATATTCAACGGCACATTCTCGAAAAAGTTCAGAAAGTATGTGACGTTGCCTGCTCTTTTCAAAAGAAAGAAGAACCAACATCAATCAGTTGGCCGCGTTTTTGATTGCTTAGTGCCCACCCGTTTGGAGCTGTTGGCAGTTTTCGGATTCTTCTGGACTCTTTTCGCCTTGTGTGCGGCGGAGATCTACTATGTTAATGGCGATCCTATTTTTACTTCAAAGGAATCCGGTCTCACCAGATACATCTCGGACAGAACTGGAATTATCGCCACGATACTCACGCCATTGTTGTTCTTATTTGGAGGCAGAAACAACTTCTTGCAGTTCCTTACTCGCTGGAAGTTCTCGACAATGATTGTGATTCATCGCTGGATGGGAAGAATGATAGTAGCGATGGCTTTCGTGCATTCTGTGGGCTACACATGGCTCTACGTTTCCGAGGGCTACTACGCCGAGGAAATGAAGGAGAAGTTCTTGATCTGGGGTGTGGTCGCCACGGCTTGCGGTGGCTTGATTTGCTTCCAGGGGTTGTTGGTGTTGAGACGTTATTGGTACGAGGTTTTCCTCGTGGTGCATATCTTGCTTGCTGCGTTCTGGACCATTGGTGTATGGTACCATGTTGTGGAGCTTGGTTATGGCCAGTTCATGTATGCCACTTTTGCAGTGTGGGCACTTGACCGTGTGGTGAGATTTGCCAGACTTTGCTACTTTGGTTTCCCGGTGGCTGAGTTGTCATTGTTGCCTGACGACACTTTGAAGGTAGAGGTGGCAAGACCTAAGCACTGGCTGACAATCCCCGGTGGACATGCTTGGTTGCACTTCGTGTGCCCTCAGTTCTACCAGAACCATCCATTCACTTTCGTTGAGTCCGTGGAGAAGGAGAATCACATTGTCTTCTTCTGCAAAACTAAGACGGGTATCACCAAGACCTTGCACAAGAAGCTTAGCAAGCTTCCGGACCAGAGAATGTCCATGCGCGTCAGTGTTGACGGACCCTATGGCGAGACCAGTCCGGTGTCCAACCACTCCTCTGCCGTTTACATCGCCGGTGGTAGCGGCATTCCTGGTATTTACTCCGAAGCCATCAGCATGGCCAAGAAGTCTAAGGATAGCAACCGCATGACCAAGCTCATCTGGATTGTTCGTGAAGCATCTTCGGTTGCTGGTTTCAGGCGTGAACTCGAAGCTCTCAAGGACACCGGGTTGGCCACGACCGTCTACATCACCCGGCCGGAAATCGTTCTGGCCGACACTGAGAGCGACGAGAAGAACAAGGAGAAAGACTGGCAGGAAAGAACGGATTGCGCTTCTTTGATTGAAGACTTGCCTCACATTGATATTCGCACAGGGCGTCCGAATATCGACACAATTGTCGACCAAGAAATCGAAGACGCGGAACGCAGCGTGGCTTTTGTCACCTGTGGTCACCCGCTTTTGGTGGACGACTTGAGGTACATTGTTGTGAAGAAGATCGACGAGACGGAAAAGCGCTTGGACTTCTACGAGCAGCTACAGGTGTGGGCATAGCGAGGCTATAATATGCACAGTAGAGTAATGACCAGTATTGCGGTTAGAGAGGATTGTGTAGGGTGACTCGGCGTTTAGAACGGAGGAGATAACTGCGGCAGGCAAGCTGGCAGGCTACGACTCGAAGTGGCAGATGTCGCAAGTAGGCGCAGACCCCCCGCCCGCTCAGCCGCGGTGGCCTGAGCCTTGTCTTGGGGCTCACGTGGTGGGTGCAAGAATCTCTGGGGTAACAATGATATTGCGCACCCGTACCTCCTTAGTTGGCTGACTCACTCGGGCTATTGAGTCGGACCAAAAGAGCAAAAAGACATCAAATTCCGCCACATTAACGTCCCAAATTCCGCCCGGGCACCATCTGTAGCACACCACCTCGTCTTGGCGAAACCCACCCATCTGACTCACCTGTGCGGGTTGCACCTCATCACCACACTTTAGTGCGCGCTTATCATTGTCAAGATTCTTATTCGCTTAGCCGTACATCGTGAAAAACCACCACCTCATGCTTTTCAGGCTCCTCATACGGCGGACGCCATCTGTGCGAAAATACCCAGTCAGAGCAGCATACCGCCGCATTTGCATACCCTCCATTTCCGCCTCAGCCCGCCGTGGATACTCTACGTTTTCCGCTGAACAGTCAGCCATTCTCAACGAAGAAAGAGCCGCCGATAATGTGGACGTGTGCATTGTGGGCGGAGGACCCGCAGGCCTTGCTACGGCCATCAAATTGAAGCAGCTAGACAACGAGTCTGGGTCGGGCGAACTTCGAGTGGTGGTGTTGGAGAAAGCCGCCGACTTTGGCTCGCACATCGTCAGCGGCGCTGTTCTCGAGGCCCAAGCGCTCCGGGAGTTGTTTCCGGAATCGGAAAATTACGACGACGACCACGACATTCCGCTTCCCCGCGACCTAGCCACCAAGGTCACCAGCGACCACATGAAATTCTTGACGGAGCAGTATGCGTTTTCGTTGCCAGAGCCTCCGCAGATGCTCAACGCCGGCAAAAACTACATAGCGCCGCTCAGCGGTGTCGTGGCCCACTTGGCAGAACAGGCCGCCGAGGTGGGCGTGGAAACATACCCCGGAATCTCTGTTTCCGAGTTGGTGTACGGAGCTTCCGGCGCCGTGAAGGGTGTGGCCACCCAGGACGTCGGCCGGGCCAAGGACGGCGCCCCCAAGCTGTCGTTTGAACGGGGGATGGAGTTCCACGCCCGTGTGACGGTGCTTGCCGAAGGTTGCCACGGTCTGTTGACCAAGAAGGCAATGAAAAAGTTCCAGCTTCGCCTGGACTGCGATCCACAGACTTATGGCCTCGGAATTAAGGAGGTGTGGAGGGTGTCGGATGACAAGTTCGAGCCGGGACTTGTGGCGCACACCATGGGCTGGCCGCTCTCGCTGGGCGTGTACGGAGGAGGATTCATGTACCATTTTGGCGACAACCAGGTGGCGGTGGGGCTTGTGGTGGGGCTCGACTACAAAAACCCCTACATCTCGCCGTACCAGGAGTTCCAGCGCATGAAGACGCATCCGTTCTATTCCGAGGTTCTTGCCGGCGGCGAGTGTGTGTCGTACGGAGCACGTGCTCTCAATGAGGGTGGTCTCCAGTCGATTCCCCGGCTCCATTTCCCTGGTGGTGTGCTTGTGGGATGCAGCGCGGGCTTCATGAACGTTCCCAAGATCAAGGGAACTCACACGGCGATGAAATCGGGCATGGTGGCCGCCGAGTCCATTTTCAGTGCCGTCAAGGATCTTGAGCCCGTAGACGAGGAGCTGGACATGGACGAGCAGGTTTTCGATCTTGCAGACTACGAAACGGCCTTCAAGAAGTCGTGGGCCTACGAGGAACTCGAGGAGGTGAGAAACGTGCGGCCGTCGTTTTCGTTGGCGCCCGGGCCCTTGGGCCTTTTGACAGGTTTGGCCCATTCGGGCTTGCTGACGTTTGTCACGAAGGGCAAGGAACCCTGGACGTTGGCGCATAACCACACCGACGCGGAAATCACCCAGAACGCCCTGGAGTTCTCGCCCATCGAGTATCCCAAGCCCGACGGAAAGTTGACGTTCGACATCTTGACCTCGGTGTCTCGTACTGGCACCTACCACCAGGACGACGAGCCCTGTCACTTGAGAATCCCAGACCAGGACTACCGGCGCCATGCCGAGATGTCGTGGCCAAAATACAAGGGCGTTGAACAGAGGTTCTGCCCCGCTGGAGTGTACGAGTATGTGGAAGACAGCAGCGAGCCGTTGGGGGTCAAGTTCAACATCAACAGCCAAAACTGCATTCACTGCAAGACTTGCGACATCAAGGTGCCTACCCAGGACATAGACTGGGAGGTTCCGGAGGGAGGCGACGGGCCAAAGTACTACTTGACGTAGGGGCCCGGAAGGAAGGAAGATATAGAGCTGGACCGGGCTGATGACGTGGCGAGGCTCCGGCGGCCGATTCATTGGTCTCAGCGCCGCGGCGGTCGACGGTCAAAACGCCTAGAACAGAGTAGTGGGAACTCCAGCAGGAGAGCATTCCTGATCGGAGGAAAGTCAAAAGAACGCCAAATGAACGACACTGCACTTCGCTCCGACGAAACAGCCCAAACCCGTGTACAGAATGACACTACGTCTCCTTCATGACGAAGTAGCCGCCGAGCACGGCCCCACTGTAGAGCCGACACAGTCTCCAACACTTGGTGCCAACTCGCCCCTCTTTGCATCACAACCAGCGCCCGCTACGTCACCGCCAGCACCTCACTACGCCACGTGCATCGCTCGAGCCGCGGCTCGCATATATTGTACATACTTCGTCACAACGTGTGCCGGAGGTCTCAGCTGAAAAGCTTGTCGAGATCCAGCAAACTCAAGTCCTCGGGAGCCCCGATGTCCTGGTTCAAAAACCCAGACCGCACTGCATGCTCCCAGTTGTGCTTTTTGTCCAAACTCGTGGTGTAGGTGCTTCCGGCCAGAATGGCTTTGAGCGCAGCAGCGTGAAGAGCAGCTGCGGCGGCAGCGGCGTTGGGGCTGTGCGAACACGGAGTTTTGGGCGCCCGTGGAGCGGCCGCCGCCGCGGTTATCAACTTCTGCTTCTTCGCCTGGTGCAAAAACGACATGGATTTGGACCGCTTGCCATGGCGCGGAGTGCCGGTGATAACAAAGCCCGACTCGTCGTCGGTGTCGAAAATCTCAAAGTCGTCGAGCTCGAGATCCAGATCGAAGGCCTGCTTGTGATCGGCGAGCGTGTCCGGGTCTTTGGCGGCGCCGCCGTCGCTCTGTTCCAGCTTGACGGTTTCGTCCTCGTTGTTCGTCAACGAAGCAGCAACCGGCGCCGACGAGTACGGAACAAAGAGGTCCGAGGCCGAGTCCGCAAACCCCGAGCGGGACGAGCCGAAGTCAAACATCGTCTGGCGGCGAGGCTTCATCAACACCGACTGCTTGGTGGCCTCGAACGAGTCGGCGCCAAACGACGACGAGGCGCTGGCAAATTTCAGGTTGCCGAGCTGCTCCAGTTTCTGCAACTGCATGGCGTTTTTGGCGTGCACGTGAAAGTCTTTCGCCAACAAGCCACGGTAGACGTACACCATTCGCTTGGGCGAGGCGTCGGCCCACTCGCGCGATAAGGCGAACTTCAAGTTGGCGTCGCCCTTCTCGACTCGCTTGACGTAGGCGTTCAACTTGGCGCTGACGAGGTTGGACGTTTTGGACGACAACTGCGTCATTTCCGGATGCCGGGCCACTAGCACATCACAGATCTGCTTGACGGTCAAGCCGTGGCCGTCGGGGTCCTTTTCGTACAAAATGAGGAAGATCGCGTACAACACATCGTCCTGCAACGCCAGGTTGCCCTTTTCGGGCTTGGGTTTTTCGCCGGTCACCGGAATGGTGGTGGAGATTCCCGTCGCAATGGGCACCCGCGCAGCCAACTTGGGCTTCTTGCCCACCAATCCGCCTGTTTTCGTGTAAAACTCGCCAGGCGAGACTTGGCCTGCCGTGGAAGTGGCCAGCGGCGTGGAGTCTCTCGAACTGACCGAGGAAGTGGACTTTTTCGTTGAACTTCCCGACTGCATCAACGAGTCCGGCGATATGCTTCTCAGCGTGGGCGACACCGCCGTGGGACTCGGAGCATTTTCTGAGCTGATATCATTCTCGGACGTTGCTCCCTTTAAATCGGAGATGGTCTGCTCCATTGTGGGCGACTCGTTGTACACGGGAGCCGCATGGTCTGAAGCAACTGGGATTCCGAGAGGTCTTCTATCTGTCAAAGCCATGGTAACTGTAGTGAGGTCTTGCTGAATTTCGGTGTCTTTTTATGGGGGTGTTTACAGCAAGTGTTTTGGTGTCATGAACTGATTCAGCTGTGGTGGACGGATGATAGAATTGAACGGAGGTTTGAGGAGCGATAATGAAATGCTTCTCCGGCGTGTGGAGGTCAAACTGACGCAAGAGTTGCTAAACCTCTTGGATACTGGGAAAATAATACAACGGTGGTCCGACGATCAAGTCAGGTTCCTTAGCTTGCGAAATTTGTTCTTCTCTTGAAAACTGCTGCAAAGATTAATACGGGTGCCTTGCGAAATTTTGCAGACGGTCTCGCCTGGACATCGAGACTCGAAACAGATTGTCACACATACTGAATTGGGCACTTCTGGTTGGCTTGATTCGCTGCTGCCCACTAATTAGGAGGCCGCAATAGACACGAATACGTTTTTTCCAAGGATACAGGTGTGTGAGTCGAATAAACGGTGAGCTACCCCTTGAACTGAATCAGGAGTGTTGGGTTAGTACCAAGAGCTCAATATAGGGATGTGCGATATAACGCTTGTGGTGAAGTCAAACAATTATCCTGATTTTTTTTCATTTATGTTTGATGCAGGGAGTCGCACCCGACCTGCATCCAATCTGCACCGATTCCGGCAACGGCGCTGTGTGCAAACTGGAGCCCTATCGCTGTTAGATAAGGGCTCAACCCCCAATAAGAGGTGTTATTGCTCTGATTGGGACAAAACGCCAAGTTGCGGAAGGTGCCGTTTTGGGTGCGGCACATTGGAATAGCGATAGAAGGCAAGCCTGCCAAAGAAATTAAAGATGCCCAGACTAAGCAGCTGTCACGTGGTCATGCTAAGAACATGTCTACGGTCAGAAGGAACACATGAGCATCACGTGGCGAAGTAGGAAACCAAGATTACGTGAGCGGATTTTACGAGGGCCTTCACTTTTTCAACTCCATCTTTCATTTCAGCTGCCGGCGACATATATTTCTCCACGAAATTACGTGCATTGAACACACGAAATTTAGGAGCTCCAGTGCTAGGGGAACGTGAAATAGTTTTGATCACGTGACGACCGTGACGGCGCCGCGTGCGGCAATTGTCGGTGACGGGTGCACGTGATGCGCGGGGCTGAGCCCTATCTCGGTTGTTCTTTCCAAGCGCGGCGGGAGCCCATCATGCACGCCCCGGCCTGCGCCGTTGAAGCGACGCAAGTGTAGCTGCCGGAGCCAGGGGTTGCAGGTAGATCTGTAATATGCAGAACTACTACAGATCTAAGGGCCCCCCTCGACGCGGTGTTTTATGGCTGCAAGCGTACGATCGTAGTCTTGTTGCCAGTAGCCATCGATGTATGGGGCCGATGACAGAGAAAGTAGGTGATTCGTGGGCGGCACAAACCACCAGTTGAGCGCAATGTGTGCAGGACTTTCGCCAGTGGCATAACTAGTCACTTCGTGGAACCAGCCACAGGGAAGATAGAGCATTTCACCCTTCTCGAGAATGACTTCATGCTTTTTGAGGCCAGCCAACTCGGGAAACTCCGATTGCGCTAATGCTTCGAGCGCAGCTCTTTCCGAGGAATCCTCTACCTCGTCTATATGCAACAACGCGGGCGGAATGCGGGAAAAGCTCGGAGGATCAATTTCTTGAGACACTTCGCCTTCGTACTCGATCTCTGAATTAATGATTTTCTCGTATTTTTGAAGTTCCTCCGGATCCTCGGTCTGGTCTAGCATCCATCGAGCGTGTTCTCCAATAATAGCGCCATCCGCCCGCATCCGGCGCCAAAGTGGTGCATCCTTGTCTGGAACGTAGTCAATGAGACCATTTTCAAATACCTGGTTGATATTTCCAACAGTGTATAGGTGTAATGCATCTTTGGGGGAGAAGAGGGTAAACCGCTTCCGACCTTCGACCAAGACATACAAGTTGTCGGCATGGTCATGATGGAGCCCAGACGACGTGCCGGAAGGGACCCACTTTCCAAGTGTTTCCACGCTTGGTTTCAGTAGATCTGGCCGGGATGTCATTTTGGGTGATGATCCCATCCAGAGGTTGATTTGCTGGGGCACAAGCGAGTCGAAAGGCGGAAACGTGAGAGGGAACGTAGCATCATGCACAAGTCCAGAGAGCGGGCTCTGTAGAAGGGTAGCAATTCTGTCGTCGACATCCTCTGCAGTTAACTGATGCTCAGGAACTACATATTCCGGTTCGTCGTCGAGAACGTCACTGTCCTCAAAATCATCCCTCAAGTCGTCCAAGTCGAGCGGACTGCTACCTTCCGAGAATTCTTCTCCAGACGCCTCGTCATCTAATGCGGGGCCCTGCAGGAGGTCTGCAACGTCTCCTTGTTCAACTTCAAGTACAGTCTCCTCCTCACTCGATTCCAGCACCACTAAGGGCGTCTCTAATTCCAGAGCAGCCCCATTTCCAAGTCCCTCATCACTGTACTGTGTTGTCAAATAGTACAGACCCTCGCCAGCCTTGAAAAGGTCGACAATTTCCTTGAAGGTCTTGGATTCTCGGGTTTTGCCCAGTCCGAAGCCGTAGTCGTGCATGCGTTCCACCTGCAATGGCTGCAGTGGATCAAAGTTAAGTGTCGTCAATATCTCAGATAAGCAAAAGCGAGCTAAATCAATCGGCGCACACTGCGTCTGAATATGAGCGGGAATGCGTGTGGCTACGAAGGTTTCGTAAAACATGTCCCAGGAAGAAACCAGCGCGATGTCAGCGACTGGCTTGCCGGCAAACGCATTGATGTTTTTGTCCTTTTTAGAGGAGCTTATGGGGCCAGATTTGGACCTTTTCATCGGGTACCACGAGAAATATCACGAGATAATGCGATGGAATTTTGACCCCACTGCGCGCATCATGCAGGCCGGTATCTGAACGGTCGTCGACGGAGAAAGAAGCGGTGACCAGCGGGGCCGGCAGGATATTGGATCAGCGACATTCCCCGTTACAAGGAGTGTGGGTGTTGCATCGGCGACATTTCTGCAGCTGCCAGTGAAAGCGGGGTTGGCATGCTGCAAGGCACGTTGAGAGGCGGACCGCGCGCGGAGATATCTTTGTATCCAGGTCAACTTCAGTCCATTGGCAAAAAGCAAGAGGAAGATGAAATGAGGAGCGGTTAGTAGAGGGGCTTAGAGAGTGGAGGTGGAAACCCACGCCCTTCACAAAGTGATTTGATGCGTCTATTCTTCCCCCCTTAACCGCATGAATATTGCCATGACCAGACTAGTTCGTTTGCAAGCCCTTGGAATGAGTGCGTACCATATGCGATAGCAAAAGTCAGGCATTTAGCGCCCCGTAGCGACTGCCAGCTTTTGAGGTTGAACTATAGATGAAATTGGCGTACGTGGCCAACAGATCCAAATCTTGCGGGCCGACGCGGGTGAAGGGCATGCTGACTATATCGGAGGTGCTGCCGAAGTTTCGGCCCCACCCTTAACGCCGCGTCGCTGGTGTATCTCGGAATTCCGATTGAGCCCTCGTGAATGCGCATGTGCTTCGGTGTGGATAACGATTTCGTAGATATACACAGCAGGGCGAGTTCCCGAGAGGCATCTATAGCCTAAGTGAGGAGACCATGCACCGCAGGTAATGGCTCTCTCGGAATCACCTCCGAAGTTGGAAATAGGAGGCGTCGCGCATTGGAGGCTTGGAGTTAGGGGACGCCAGCACTACTCACATAATTAGCAAAACCGCAATTGAATCATGAAGTGGACAACCGGGGGTCTGGAAGGTATAGCGGAAATAAGCTCTAACTTTCTTGCCGATAACCTTGTTCACACGCCGCGCAATCGTTCAATCTCCTGGACCAGCGAAAGATAACACCCACCTGCCTTCCGTACCTACATGAATTTTCTGTGTCATCGTTACTGAATATAAAATACTGCCTTCGTCATGCTCTTCAGCCGCTTGTGAGCAGGCTGCTCAAATCTTTCTTTCCTCTTCATAAATCCATCTGGCTGCGCAGGCAGAAGCACGGGCAGCGGAAGCGTGCGAATGTCCAACAGAAGTCTGTTCGTTAACGTGGGTCTCTTCTCATATCTATAATCAAGCACTTTGGGGCTCATTGAGCTCAGAGCAGGCGTTGCAGGGTACATGGGAGTCGTAGAACCTGTCAGCGAAATAGGCGTCGCCAGAACCAGATCCCGTGGGCTCACCATCGGGGTAACCGCCAACGGCAGATTCACAGGCGCGAGGTTCTTGCAGGCGAACGCGATCATCTTCTTCATGAGAGGCAAAAAACGCAGGTTGGTGTTGAAGTACTTCGTTTTGAGCAGCGGAGGAGGACATTTGAGAACCTTCAAGTGCTGACCAAAAGCCGTCTCAAACTCGGTGGCCGTCAAGATGTCCGTGCCAACCGAAGACGAAAGGTAAGTCAAGAACGAGGCCACCAGGAACGCAGGCGACACCTCCAAGATGAGCAGCGCGATCATCACCGCAATGAGCGCAAGCTTGGGGTTCAGATAGTTGAAGTAGAGATTTGGATAGAACTGCACGAGCTCACAGATGTAAATGGCCAAAAACTTAACGTCGTTGCACACCTTGTGCGGGTTCCTAGAGCCAGCTAAGAACGGCAGCGCAGCCAAGGTGTGAATGTAGGAGTCGATAAAGCAATCAAAGGTGGGAGCGTTGACAAGCCAGTTCAACAGCTTGAGAACATGATTCTCCATTTCGAGAAACAACTTCTTGTCATAACAGTGGCAGCAATACTTGCACAAGTCCGTGAGCAGAGGAATGCGAAATTTGGAATCCAAGTTTTTGCAGGCAATCCAGAGCGCCGTGAGGCCCAATAGCTGGTAGTGTTGCTTCTTAACAATTCGCAACAGGCAGTACCTGTCGATGATGTTTGCAGTCAACGGAAACGTCAGCTTCGAAAGGTTGAGCTTGTTAATCACATCCATCAAGAAGTCTAGCAAAAGAGGTCTCATTCTCAAGTTGATCTCAGGCTGTTGTTGAATAAGGGCAAGATTAGGTCTAGTTTTTGTATCAAGATCTAATTGGTGTTCCAACATTTCTTGCTTATACTCATCCACCAGGTTTTTGTGTGAGTTGTATTCCGCTAGCTGAACATTGATATGCGCGGCTTTGAGTTGGGACTGAGAAACTCGAACATGGTGGAATAGATCAGGCAGCGACATACAAGGCAACAGTTTGGTAACAGGGTCGAAAGGTTTAGTATTTTTTTTTTAACTTCAAGAACTTCAGCGGTAGGGCTAGAATTGTTTTGTGTAAAGGAGGTGCAATGGAATTCGTGATCAATTGGTCATAAAGCTGTGGGTTTTAAGGTTTGGCGAAAACGTTCGTCTTTTGGAATGAATTGGAGCAAGTTTCCGATGAATGAATTTGGCAAGGAGATTTCAATTCTCAGAACCAAAAACGTCGATGCTGATGATGGGAGTAAATGGACGGTGAATGGTGGGGGATAAAAAGACCTAATAGTTATTTAGGACTTCTTCAATGACGAAGGTTTCGAGATAGCGAGATAACGAAATGGATGCTAACTTGTGACGGCAACCAACTTCTTAGTCAAGCCTAACAAAAAGAGGAAATTTAAATAAACAAGAAAGTAAAAAGCAGGACGAATGGATTGGATGTGGAAGGGGACCTGACCGCCAGAAGTGATGGAATCTGGGGGACGATGGAAACGGCGTGGGAACTAGCTGGGGTGGCCGTCGACGCAGTATATATAAGATTGCAATTTTTTTTTCTTTTCCAGCTCGGAACTTGGACGCCATGTACGGGATTCAGAGATGATTGTAACATATGCATTATTTCGGGCATATTGAGCAGTGCAGGAGCTCATGCAGCGCAATACGTGCATGAGTAGCCGGAAGTTGCACTTTGAAATTTCCGAGGGCAGCCAGGACGAAAAACCCGGTAGCACTGGATATAACGAGCGCGTCGCCGAGAACGTACATAATGGCCGACCTGCACACACTTCAGTAGAAAATGTTGCGAGCCCGGTCCTATTGGTACCACCGGAATTACATAAAAGGAGCATTTGGCTCCACTACCGAGGGTACTGTAGACAAAAAAAGCAAAAGTGTTTCCTCACACAACTCCTTTCGCAACGAATTCCGGCCGCCTGCACTTCCGAACATTCGGGCTGCTCGCAACGCTAATTGGCAGTGCTCTGGTGGCCTCCTTTAGCTCCGTCCAGTAGCCGCACGATGTGCTTCTCATCCGCTATAGAAGGTATTTCTTGCCTACAGTAGCGAAGCTCCACACAGTGGCTCCTGATGCGATATCGACAACTTTCACGGTTGACGACGGCTGTAGATGCCAATTTGGGTATTAGCATGAAATAGCCAGTCTTCTAAATTTGCCTTGTCGTCTCCAAAAAGCCTACCATCGCCAGCATTGTTTGCCTAGCGTGCTCGAAATCGTCGCTTGTGGATAACTCCTATTGTTACTTTTTCGTCTGCACGTCCGGAAGGAGTCGTTCCAATTCCTTGCCGTCCGGCATATACAGAATGTGCTAATTTTGCCGGACCCAGCATTGATGAGTTGCGTGAGGTGGCTCCGGGCGCTCACAACCAGCACTGGCGCGGTGGGTGCATTTTACGGCAACAATTCGCCTGAGCTAGACGTATTTCTGACCTCTACGAAATCTGGAACCGGGCAGGGACGTTGACGAAGCGATTATGCTATATGCAGGAGGATTCTCATCGGGCGTCGCATGAGGGGATTTGAACGCACATGGCCGACTCCAGATTCAAGCAGCCACCATACCCTGGATGGACGAGGTTCTCACGCGACATCGCAAGGAGCAGAAGGAGCTTCTCGCTGTGATCACCAACCTCAAGAAGCAGGCGCTGAAAAAGACTCGCAAGTCCGTCAATTCCAAATGCGCAGACTTGCAACGAGACTTGGACGAAAAACACAGGGCTGAGAAACGAGAAGCAGCGGGAGAAGGTTCTTATGCGTCCGAGGAAGCTGAGATCACACCGGAGCAGCTTTTGGCGGCATTGACCCTCGAAAAAAGTGCCTCCGAAGACAAGCCTCAGAGTGAAGAGCTTGTTACTCGGGTGGCGCCCAAACGGAACCGGGCTAAAGAACGCCTCGCCAAGCGAGACGCTGAAGTCGCTTCCATTCGAGCGCAAGCACAGCTCGAGGCCGACAACAGCGTAGATTACAGGGCGCTAGAGATCGAGTCCATGAAACGGATCCTCCAGCCACAACACTTGCAACTACACGAAATACAGCCAGACGGACACTGTCTCTTTTCCCTGATAAAAGACCAGCTTGAACAAAGGCAGGCGTTGTCGGATGTCAGCGTTCCACTATTGCGAAGCCAAGCCGCTGAATTCATTCGTAAGCATGCGGACGATTTTGCGCCCTATTTATTTGACGAGCTGACAATGTCTCTTCGCGACGTCATCACCTATACGAAAGAGCTCGAAACCACTGCCATGTGGGGATCTGACATGGAAATTTTGGCTCTTGCCCGTGTCTACGACTGCGCGGTTAAGGTGCTAATAGCAGGGAGTGCGCCGCTAGTGTTCAACGAGGATGCCCAAGGGGGACCGCTCACAATTGCCTATCTAAAGCACTCCTACGGACTAGGCGAGCACTACGATTCATGCCGGGACACGGCTTGACGGGGTCCGGGCCATCACTCATATATTATATACAGGATTGTGTCTCAACCGTGCGGCTCATGCAAGGGAAGCGGGATGACGCGTCGCTTAAGTGGCTCATGCGTCAGGGCCTTTTCAGAGGTGAGGAAGTGTTTCTGCGCTACTTGGCAAAAATAGAACATACTGCCGATACCACGACATTCGCAATTGTTGTTGTTCCGCTTGAAGCGCCCTGGCAAAGTCTTCTAGTCTCTTCCGCCACAGAAATATGCCCGAGCGTAATGGCTATGAAGTTGCAGGTAAATGAAAAAATTTGATGGTATTATTTACGGAAATAGCATTGGAGGCTGCGTGGCTCGCTGATCCTTCAAGAATGTAGTGACTTTCACCCCCCGAAGACGCGCCGCAAATCATCAGTGAGTTCGTCCGAGCTTGGACCTGTGTCGAGATTTGAAAAAAATGCCTGCATGTTGTCGTGGGGCAGGCGGAGACGTTGGTAGCAACAGGTTGTGCCGTATGCAGACTGCACTTGCCCATTCCGGTTATATGATCTCCAAAATAAAAATGCTCAATGTGCTTGCTCGGTTCTTTTAGGCTAAATGGCGCCAGTTTGGGAAGCATTCTCGGTAACGAGCCAGTCGGATTGTGCAATCCGACTTCCGATTCGTTGGCCCACTTCACTCTCTGGTCGGGTTCAAGAACGTGCTGCAGCCGAAGCCCCACTATCAAGTTCGGTATCGGGAGTAACCAAGCACTCACTCGCCGGTGCAGTTCTCTCGTCCGTGCCCGGATATCACCGGACGATATCCGAGGGTACCCTCCACATCCGGTAGAACACATGGAGCCGCGAAGGGTTAGAGTCACGTGACACATTTCAAGGCGTAGCGTAGCTGGCCACTAAAAATGCAACGACTGCGACCCACTAGAAAAGCGTCAGGATTAGTACATTCCCAATATGTCGCCATTGGTGCCTAGCCGGTGCAGGGGCAGATTCCACAGCTCGACAAATATGTGCTAAGGACACTGATGGTTTCCGAGGGCAGCCGTACACCGGAAATGAGTGGTGAGATAATTGTCGCGCATAATGTGGGCAGACCTAAAGGGTCGCAAATTGATTCTCAGCTCGGGCGATTAGGTCCTAATGAATTGGCACGCCTTCAAGCTCGAATATTTTGCTGATACCGTTAATATGGTTTCCGATATGCGGTTCAAGGTGAATGCTGACCTGACTACCGGAGCAGCACCCTCCATGAATCTCGAAAATGGAAACGCTATGGCTGGCCGATCCGCACTATCGGAAAAGGGGACAGGCGAAAGTTTCTTGCACACAGACCTTTCCACCCCGCTGAGACGACCGTCCTGCATGTTGCAGGTGATCTTGCCGGAACTAAAATGGGCATAAAGGGGTTCACGTCACGTGCAGCCGCCCTGTGTTCTAGGCAGCTCGATTTGGGGCGCTCGTGCGGACGCGGAGGCTAGGGAGTTTTGAACAGTACCAAGCAACGCTGCTGCATCCTGGGCTAACGCCACGCCATAGAGTCGGATATGTGTAGATCTGCAAAACGACCCTGAGATGAGCAAATCTTCACCTCGGCGGCCGACACATGGCGCACCCCGGCCCGCCATTTATTTTCGGCGCGCACCCGTACCTCCGGGACCACACCTGCACACCTTGGTAACCAGGTCTTCCCTATTGCGGTCTCGACTGACCGGATGACCGACTCGTAACCAGCATTATGGTCCCGGAGAGGGCCACGGAGGTTAATTCGAGGCGCACGGCTCCCGCCATTTCCTGAGAATCCCGGCCCGCCATCGCAGTCACTTTTGCACCCGTACATCCCAGCTCATCATTCATCATGTCACCTGTCAGCAAAATTGCCAGCGAGCTCGGTCTCAGCACCCTCATGGGGTCGGGGCGCGATGTTCTACTCATTGTAACCATGCGAATGATTCGACTTCTCGCTTTTGGCGCCGCGTCGCTCATTCTTGTGCTCTATCTTTCCGAAACCGGAATGGATGCGGCAGTGATTGGCGCCTTCATGACGGCCACGTTTATGGGCGACCTCGTGTCGTCGTTTGTGTTTTCAGTAGTTGCAGACGCTCTCGGCCGGCGCTTTGTCATCGTTCTCAACGGACTCTTGATGGCCACCACCGGAGCAGTCTTGGCCACGCAGACCAACGGTGCAATTTTGGCGGTAGCAGCCGTAATTGGAATTCTTACGCCTGGAGGAGGAGAAGTCGGTCCTTTCCGTTCAATTGAGCAGAGTGCCGTGGCGTCGCTTGTAGCGCATGCTCATCGCTCCGACATCTATGCCTGGTACACATTTCTTGGGATTTTGAGTCTGGCGTTCGGCTCAATTATCTGCGGATCGTATCTCGATTATGTTACTGGCAAGGGCTGGACGCAACTTGCTGCCTTCCAGAGTGTGTGGGCGGCATATGCGGTGGCAGGTGCTGGCCAGTCTGTTTTGGCACTTTTGGCTAGCGGAAAGTTCGAATTGGAGCGCGCGCTGGAGCCAGCAGAAAGCGCAGTCTACAGCGATGTGGCCGGGCTGGAGAACACCGAGGCCGTGGCTGAGCTGAGTTCGGTAGACCGCCTGCAATCCGAGCGTTCGGAGCTTTTGGCACTGGCGAAGAACAAACCCGCCAAAAAGACCAGATTGATTCCCCAGCTCCACAAGGAGGTTCTTGGGCTTGTTCTCAAGCTCCTGGTGCTCTTTGGCGTCGATGCGTTTGCGTCTTCGCTTGTTCAGGGCCTGTGGCTTACCTACTACATCAAGCATAAATTCGGGGTGCTGTCCACGACGCTCGGGTCGATTTTCTTTGTCACGCAGTTTGTTTCTGGATTTGCACTGCTTTTCAGTTCGCCCTTGACTAAGCGTTACGGGCCGGTGGTCACCATGGTGGTGACGCATTTACCTGCTTCGACTCTACTTCTCATGCTTCCTATTCCTACGTCGTTGTCGGTGACACTTGCCATTTTGGTGGTGCGTGCGTCGACGCAGTCTATGGATGTGGCGCCTAAACATGTGTTCTTGGCTACCTTGGTTCCGGCCGAGTTCCGTACTTCGGTTTTCGCCTGGACCAACATCGTCAAAACGCTAGGTTCCATGTTTGGGCCATCCATCACTGGTTACCTCACTGGTCGTGATGTGCAGTGGGTGAGTTTTGCGCTTGCTGGTGCTTTGAAGGTGTCCTACGACTTGGGCATCTTGGGCACTTTCCTTGCCCACAACCACCACCAGGAGCACTAGATTCAGACCTTAAGGGACGTGCAGTGGGTGAATTTAAGGGACCGCTCCCCCCGTCGCTTAAAATCTTTAATTTGGGGCCATTTGTGTGCCGGGGTACTCCTATTCTGCAAATGGCCCCTGATCTAGCTGTTGCTACCTCCTCAATATTGAGCAACGGGATAAAGAACGCTGATATGCCAGCGCCAACGCCTCATTCGCTCTGTGGTTGTCGTACTGCTCTGCTAAGAGGCAGATAAGAGATGCACAGGGCCATTGTAGTCCCAACGGTTCTCGTAAGTAGCGGAATAGCCTGCAAAGTAAGCAAAAGTATCCCTTTTGGCGCTCTCCTACATTCGCTCTCGCCTCCTCCCATCCCCTTCTGGCAAACTTTAGACAAGATGGGGCGGTCGATCTGGGCGTCCTCATGCGTCAAATACAAGTGGCCAGCTACGAAAAAGCCGAAACTTATATTGCAGAAATTCTTCGTCCCTTTATACCGCAATCGACGCCCATTCCCCGCTGTGGGGTCTCGCCAAACGAAGGTCTGTCGCCCAACGAAGGTCTGGTTCGGTGAGTAGGTTTTCCCATACCATGAACGAAAATTCGCTTCCAAAGGGTTTGGCGATTCTCTCAGTCCGTACAATCAGCTTTCCCTATTACACGCTCATTGTCTGACGTCTTTCTCTTTCGTTCTTCGCTCACACACACACTCTCTCTCTCTTTGTTAATGCTACTTTTAGCCTACCCACCGCTCGCCTCATCCACCCACCGCGGGATTCCGGCCCCCACCTGTGCCAGACCAACTCCAAAACTTGCCAGCAAAAACAGAAGAATGTGGTGTTCTACGACGCCCTGCTTGTTAAACGCTGGTATGTGCAGCTCTCGGGTTTTTTACGGAGCCGTGCTAAAATGTGGTCTAGACACCTTGGAGATAGGGGGTGGTACGCATGAATGGCCTGCAGTTGAGTGTTCGACGTGAGACGGGTTGTTCCTCTTGTGCGCGAACCATCCAGCCGACAACCGACCGGACCATTGGCCCCAACCTCGGAATAAAGTAGACCCCGGATATTCCATCCACTCCAGACAAGTCCCCTGGAAACTACGAGTTGAGAAAATGGGGCAATCCCCGCCTTCCTTGGCCCTCTACCTCCTGCGACTATATCAGGACCATGTGTGGAGTGACGGGCCAATCGCACAATCCGGGGGTGGTGCTTCTTGCAGAGAATTTCGCATAGTCGGACGTCCGAGGGCAGGGCCACGACAACCGGTGGTAGGGCCGGTTCTGCTATAGGCGCTGTACATTTCATTTCGCAGAGTAGATAAGATGGGGAAAGAGCCAGAGTTTATAGGGCTTCGCACTCCCGAAAATCGGCCACAACGCCCTCGTCAAAATCACAGTTTGATTTTTTTGCTCCCTCTGTATCTTCGCTTCCCTCCGGTAATCTCTTCTCTATTCGCATAAGTCCTTCACTTGCTCGATATTCCCTGCAACTGTCGCCAACGTGCACCACAACCAAACTTTTGAGCCCTGATTGCGCCAACGCAAACGCCAATGACTTGAAATCACACTAGATTGGCATGCGCCCAGCGAAGCGTGGTGCATATACAGCGCGGGTGTCTTACTTCATGGTGCGGTAAGTGGGGGCTGTACGCTGGAAAACCTCTAGTGTGAAGCGCCTCCAGATGAGCCAATCGAGGTCCTGGCCGGAACGACAGCGTAGCATTGAGTATATAATTACCTTGTAATCTTGCGATGTTGTTCTCCTCTCGTAACTTTGTTGCGCCACACGATTTGGAGATTCCGGCACGGGAACTCCTGCCCGCCATTTTCCATTCGTCGTGCCTTTCAGTTACTCCCGCCACAGAACACTTTCGGTCAGATGCACAGGGCCTAAAGATAAAACCCTCATACTGGGAGTGCCACAAGGCAATAGCGCCGATGGAACCAACAATTCTAGGGCCCCTGAGCCTTCAAATCTGGCCACGAGAGCTTTGCCGGACCAATTGGTCCCAGAATCAGCTGTTGCGGACCAAGAGCTGGGGGTCGTCTTTTCTTTTTCACGGTTGCTCTAGGAGGTTGCTTGGGAAATGTTTCATGCAGTTTGTCGTAATTTACGAGCAGTGCATGCAGACGCATATGTACCAACCGGCATGTGCATCAAACTGGAACACCAGCAACTTAGGAGCTCATCGTCGACACGCGTGCCGCGGGACATTTACGGACGCGCCTTAGCCGGTTCTCTTGCTTGCCGTGCTTTATTATACCCTCTTTGGTAAGGGCGTAGCGCGTACTCGAGAATTTGTGTTCTACTAAGCGCAGTGGTACACAGGCAGACACCCGTGCCTCCGGCATCACGGAAGCACCACACTTTGTATGGAGCCTCTACCACACCACGTTCGTCCACTATTTGCCGAGATTGTATTCCTTCTGCGGGTTTCAGGCCATCTTTTCCGAACTTCGGCCAACACACACGCTCTTGGCGCGGAAGCACGTCGGACAATTCAGAAAGGAGCCGCTGCAAAATAAGTAACGATGTAGACATCGGTAAATAGATTTTGCTCCGCCAGGCGCCAAAAAAATCCCGCTGTATTTTTTCTCCCACGGCGTGTGGGCTCCCACATCCACCTCTGGTGTACGGGTGCAAAACTCTTCTCATCTCCGTCTTATCACCATGGGTTGGTTCTGGGCCACACGAACTGCCACTTCTGCGGCGACGTCGCCTGCCGTTTGTCCTGTTGACCACAGCAAGTACGCTGCGTCTGCCTGTCCCGTCAAGGGCGGCGATACGGATGAAACCGAGGTCCTCAATCCTCTTAACAAGATGCCCATGTTCATTTCTTCGGAGCGGGCTCCCGGCCAGAAAGTAGTGCTTCTGACAGAAAGAACCGTATCTTCTATTCCTCGGGGCGATAGCCCTGACCAGGGTTTCTGGGAGTATCCCTCTCCGCAGCAGATGCTCAATGCGATGTTGAAGAAAGGCAAGGGAAACGGGATTCCCGAGGACGCCGTGGAGCTGATGGTGGAAGTCCACAACTTTCTCAACGACGGCGCCTGGCTCCAGATTCTCGACTGGGAACACAAGCACACCCTCGAGACAAAAGTGGAGCCTCGGCTCCAGAAGTTCACCGGCCGCCCATCCGATCTCTCGCCAAGAGCGAGAATGTATCTCTGGTTGGGTAAGGTATTTCCCGAGACATTCAACACACAGCCTCCGTTTGACCGCCACGACTGGACGGTGTTGCGGTCATTGGGATACCAGAAAGGCTGGCAAGAGGTTCGCTACGTGATAGACTACTACTCGGCGCCAGACGACGAAGAAACCGGCATGCCTGCATTTATGCTCGACACTCGGCCAGCTTTGGACTCATTTGGCAGTGCCGTGGACCGTTTCGACCACTGGGCCCGGCCGTTGTGGAAACGTGCCATGGGAGACTTTGACGAGCGGACCTAAGACTTGACGAGGAAACCGAAAATGGGCAGTTTTTAGACCCGTTTGCATTCTCTAGTGGCGCTGGTTTCGCATGGGCGGGTCGTGAGCTGTGGTGTGTATTTTGCAAGAAATGGCACAAAATCTTGCTGAAAGTGTTGCCCTCACTGAGCAGCAACCTCGTTCCACGTCTTCCTTCACCTCAGAAGTCGTGCGGCCACCGCCGCTGATTGGCCAGCCTGTCTAGCGTCAGTCGCAAAACAATGGCTCGGTTTTGCACTGCAAACAATCTACAGGAGCTGCTTCGGCTTCTAGAAAGTGTCGCTAACCAATGGTTATGCGCACTGTTTTCTCTAAAGCAGAAGAAGAAACTACGGTAAATACCACAAGAAACTAAGCACACCACATTTCCGGTCGCCGAGAACGCAAGGACGATGTGCCCCGGAAATGGAGCACAAGGTTTAAGTTCCGTACACAACCTGGGCTTAAGTATTCTGCATTTTATTGACCCTTTTTTGTCTTCTGTTTGTAGTCACTATTACGCATTGTTCCGAGAGTAGGCGGCTATGTAGCCATGGAAGGTACCGCACAATACACCTTCCTCTTGCGGAACGCGGAGTATAAACTTCGGGTAAAACCGAATGGCGGCTAGTGTTGCTGCAACATGCCTGTTGTCACTTCCGTATCCCGTACTCATTGTCGAGCATCCTATGATGAGATTTCTATGGCTACCCACGGCGCCCATCTCCGGCAGACAAGCCGGGTCAAGAGCTAATATCTACAAGCAAGAAGTTGCGGTGGGGAACACCAGTTCACTTCCGGGGGCACTCCTTCAGGATGGCAACCCAATCTCAAAATACCGGTATAACCCAATTCGTTTTTCCGCAGTGGCCTCGATTCTTCTATGTACTAAATTGCTTGCGCTAAATGCTCGGGAACGTTAAACTTTCCCCTGAGCAGGCGAATTTTCCGAGGCAACTGCGAACCTAAGTCCGCCAACTTTGCGGCCGCTATCTCGTCAAGCACCCACTGAATGCGCTTCTCGTTGCCAGTTTTGACAAAATGATCAAGCATGTAGTAGTAGGTGAAATAGTTGGGACGCACACCAAACGGCTGCTGCTCCAACAACCGCTTGTAGTATTTCAACGCTAATTCAGGCTCCTTAGGGAGCAAAGCCGCAATCATCATGTTGTACATGCGGGCATCATTCCGCAAGTGCTTGACATAAACATCGAACAAGTTCTGGGCGTTGAACAAAGATCCAAACTGAAGCTCAGCATTGATCATGGTAGTGATCAACGCATTGGAGTAACGGAACCGTGACTTGCGTTTGCAGAAAAACTCAAACACCGATCTGGCTGCCTCGATATTCACACCGTCCTTGGCCAACCCGTCAACAATTGTTGTCACTGTCGAGTGAGAGTCCAACTCCTCCGCACTTAGGAGCGAAAGAAGCTGCGCCACGTCGGGGACTTGACCCTTGTTGCGGTGCATCTTGAAGTAGTAGTTGATGATGGTGGTTACGGTGCCAACGTCCTCGTTGATGTTGTGTGTTTTCATGAAGTTGAGAATTCCTTCCACCGCCTTGAAGTTTTCCCCCTCCACATACGCCTTGAGAAACGCATTCATCACTCCAACCGACGGAGAGAACGTTGGGTCCTCCGTCATTTGATCTTTGAGTGCCGCCTCCGCCTCGACAATCTTTTTGTTGGTCAAAAGACCAATGAGGATGTTGTTGCGAGCCAAGTGCACCACGGGAATTGTCAGGTGGGCCTTCAAGAACTCTTCCATTTTGGCGTAGTCACCCACGCTTGCAAATGCACCAGCAATGACGGCAAGTGACTTGGCATTGACCTCAATTCCCGATGCTTTCATGGTGGCGATTGTTTTCTGTAGATTCTCCGAGATTTCCTGTCTCTCCTTATCCAGCTTTCCTGCCACGTTCGATGGGTGGCCCATGCTCTTGATAACGAGCTCCCACGAAGCAGGGGATGGCTTCACGTTCTCGGCCAACATTCCGCGGAAAATATCCAACACGTTGCCAAATCTGTGCAACTCCAAATACGCATTCATCACCTTGTTGAGAGTCTGCTCGGTGATCGGCCTGTTGTTTCCTTCAGCGGCCTGGTTCATCTGCTCAAAAAGCGCGTCAAGACGAGAAGGATTTGCAGACTTGATGGTCTGTTCTATTCTGCCCGCCACAAGTGAGCTGTTGGGGTCCATATCCTTCATTGAGAGCTCAGAGATGGTGGTCGCAAAAGTCGACACATCTTCAGCAAGAACGTCTTTCAATCCGCTCTTGGAAATCGAGGTCGCAACCTGGAAGTTGTTAGGGAGCTGCTGGTGCTCCTCCAACTGGAGAAGCTTGGAGGCATCACTCAACTTGTACTCCAGGCCAGACTTGAGAAGTTGCACCACATAGGAGAAATACACCAAGTTCTGAAGATCGCGATTTGACCAGTTTCTATCCCTGAGAGGCCCGAAAGGCGCCGACAAGAGATACCGGATTCGGCCAATGCCCGTCTCCTTCACATACTCCAAGTAGCGAAGCCAGAGCAGTAGCACCCGCGTGTAGTCACCACTTGTGCGCAATATGTACTCTGCAGTCTTCGTGAAGTGGTAGTTGTGGGCGATGCGGTTCTCAATCATCGACGTCAAGATATCCTCCACGGTTTTCAGGCCCAAGTCTGCGTTTTCAGCAGTCACTTTTTCGATAAGCAGCACCGCAAGAGGCTGGTAGACCGAGAACAAGAAGTCGTCCTTGATATCTTCCGCGGCCTGGATCTCTCGGAGATACGAAATACCTTCCTCAAATATATCCACCGCTTCGGACAAACTCCCGCTATCAGCCGCTTCGACTGACTTGCGCACCTGCGATGTGATATCTCTCACCTTTCTGTTAAATGGATGCTTGAAGTTGGCGTTGTTTTGTCTTTTGCGGGGCTCTTTTGGGGGTTGGTTCAGAGGCTGCTCGTTTGCCAGAGGGCAGGGCGTTTTGATGGCTGAAACTTCAACATTTTCGGCAGAGACACTACTATGTCTCGAAATTAAAACCTGCCTGGCTAGCGAGGCTCCTAGGGCGGGGAACCGTTTGCTTATGGACCGAGCCGGGAGCATGGTTTGGATTTTTCAGTCGCATTTTTCATACAGTGCAGTAGGGTGCACACACCACGGAGGGTAACTTCAATATAGGCTCGAAGAAACAAATTTACGGCCGGCGCGAGTATTTTAAAGCTTTCCAGTTGCCTTGATGACTCCATCTACACAAGAATTGCTACCCATTGCGAATACCAGCCCCAGATTCGGGTAATCGACACAGATCAGACACTCTCGAATACCAAAGCATTGTACATTCAGAAATCATGATCAGAAGGGTGAGAAGATAGGACATGCGTGTGATCGCTGCATTTGCAGATGCACCGTGGACTACATTGGAGGCTGGACCTTCTTGGAATTGATCGCTGTATGACTTGCAAAGTCACTCAAGTGTTCTACATGAAACACCGCTCAATCGCTCCTTTCATTTTCACGTCTACAGCGATCACAGAGTGCACCCCAGTAGAAATCAGGCAGGACTACAATTACAAGTTTCCATAGCACACAGGGCTGATGAAGCAATTGGTTTGCTGCTTTAGCTGAAGTTAGTTGTGTCCTTGTGTGCTGTCAGAAGAATTGAACAGTTCTTATCATAAACAAAAAATATCAAATGAGCTGGGTTATAGCAAGGGTCCTTGGGACCAATCTCATCACACTAGCACTCGAAGCACATACATTTCAGGAAGAGAGAAGGTAGAGGTCGAAGTAAAAATTTTGGGAGCTGATGCGTGCGAAAGTTGCGTGGTGTACGGGTGCGAGCTGGTACCCTAGATGATGCACCATGGCCTTCACACGACACTTACGCAGTAGGAAATTCCTTTTTCTTCGAAAGAAAATTCTGTGGTACCGCAATCCCAGGCCATTTTCTCAAATTTCCTCCAGAAGGGCTGCACGACTAGACACTACAATGTAGGCAAGAAACTTATGACATCAAGGTTTCGTGGTCTAGTCGGTTATGGCATCTGCTTAACACGCAGAACGTCCCCAGTTCGATCCTGGGCGAAATCATTTTTTTCCATGGCAGACCCCACCTCCAAAGCAGCTGAAACAGCTAGCCACCATCTTTCTTTTTTCAACTACCACGAGTACATTGTAAAATCCGAACTGAAAGGGTCGCCGCAGAATCACTATGTTGTTACTCACTTCCCGAACCCCTACGTGAATCTCCACTCTGATGCCTACAAGACGACACGCGTGTGTCGAATCCCAAGGGTATACGATGGCACAGAATTTCTGCCCTCAGTTCCCCAATTCTCCTCCTATGTTCCTGGTAAAGAACCAGCAGCAATCACCAACGAGAGCGGTGTCTTCCAACCAGAGTTTTCCTATGATCACTCCCTGTTCGGACTCACATCAGCAAGTCCTCTACTACGGCTAATTGATGAGGACGAGGTGAAGTTAGTGGTGGAAAAGATCAACGAGTTTTGTGTTTCCGCCTTTCTGTGCAACCTGGCCAGAACCTGGGTAGACAATGCTTTGGACTTCGTGTCTGCTACACTTTACTCCCGCATCTTGCTGAAAAGCTCGCACTCTTACGCTGTAGAGAGAGAGATGGATACTTATATTGAACTGGTCAATTCCAAGTGGAGGGTAATCCATCCGCTTCTCCAAGTTATGCCACCGAGAGAGAATGGATTCTTGTCCCTTGACATCCAGATCCCAAATCCAGAGATAGAGACCGAGGAAAATGCAGCGCCCTCAGAAGATAGCAAGAGGTCGGAGGGCGAGTCGTCAGATAATTTTGATGTGAGCTAGTCGTGGCTCTGCAGAGTTGGCGATGGAAGACAACACAAAGCCCGAGCACGCCACCAGTTTCAACGTTCTTGAGTTCGTTCTTATTGCACCGACCGCTGGATTTTCCTAATTCTGGGTTTCCCACTCGTTCCCAACCAATTGGCACTTGAACGAGCCTTAAAGCAAGGGCCAAAACGCTGCAGAACAGCACTGGCTGCCCGATTGCATCTCCGCTCGAACGTCTTCAATCATCCTAATACAGTTTTCCCCCGACCTGAATTTTCCTCACTTCCCATTCCCGTCCACGCCCGATGGGCTTCGCTCTTGTATGCCGGCCTGCTCGCCATGCTAAGATACCTCCCCCGCAATATGAACGGAATCTTAGCGGTCGAGAAGCCCAGCGGCGTGCTGTCATCGCTGGTTGTGCTTGATCTCCAGCGCATCTTTTGCCAGTCTCAGGTGTTTGCCCGTGACTTGACGGCCCTCAAAACCAAGGTGCACAACGAGCTTACGTCAGGCACCAACTGGAAGGCTGAAAAAATTGCCAAGCGGGTGGCCAATGCAAAAATCAAAGTGGGCCACGGCGGAACTTTGGACCCTCTCGCGTCGGGCGTGCTTATCATTGGCGTGGGTGCTGGAACCAAGAAATTGGCACATTACCTCGGCGAGTGCATCAAGACGTACGAAACAAGAGCCGTTTTGGGCCAGTCTACGACCACCGGCGATCTGGAGGGCGAACTATTGACACAGACGGAAACAGCGCACGTGACTTTGGATGGTCTTCGAGCAGCAGCGCAGAAATTCGTCGGCCACGTTAAGCAGACGCCGCCCATCTTTTCGGCCTTGAAGGTGAATGGAAAGCCGCTCTACGAGTACGCACGGGAGGGCATTCCGCTTCCCAAGGCGATCAAGGCACGTGATGTGGTGGTGCATTCGCTAGATGTTCACGACGACTTCGGGCCGCATGCCGAGTTCCAGGCTCTCTCGGCAACTCCCGACGAAAACGGCGAAACTGTGTCGGCGATGCTTGCAAACAATCCGTCTCTCAACGACTCGGAGCTTTTTTTCGCCGACGAATACTTGGCGCAGCCCAACATTTCCGATGCTGACAAAGACACAGCCTACCATGCAAACCTAGTCGCCCAGCACGACACAGCCGCTCTTCCAGTTTTCCACGCCACCGCATCGGTGAGCTCGGGTACCTATATTCGGAGTCTTATCTCCGATCTCGGCAAGGCTGTGCACCTGCTGGCGTTCATGGTAGAGTTAGTGCGTACGAGGCAGAGCGACTGGGAACTTGGAAAAAACGTCTTTAGCCTTGCGGACTTTAAATCACGCGATGAGACTGTCTGGGGCCCCGTGTTGCGTCGGGTTTTTGACGTTGGCGCTGAGGTGGACTTGGCGGCGGAGTTTGAGAGAGCGGAGGCCGAGGTCGCAAAGCTTTCTGGAAACGGTGGGAAAGATGGCGATGCTGATGCTGATGCCGATGCCGGCGAGACACAGGAGAGCGCCGAAAACGCCGCAGACCTGGCCGCCGAGCCTGAGACGAAGCGCCAAAGGGTTGAGTGATTCTGGGCGGTTGCACATTGCGACTTGGCTATAAATGCCGAGTCTGGCTCTATTCTCGGGATTTGATTCACGCGACTAAAGCCAGAATTTCCGAGATGTCCGCTGCTCTCAGTACCATGGACTGTCGTGTCGACCGTATCTCGACCGTCATCTCCACTGCCCTTTCGACCGCAGCTCGATTGCGGTCAATTTTGCTAAACGCTCTATTTGGCATGCTTAAAAATGCAAGCAACTCTCGAGCATCCTGGCAGTTTTGCCATAATCCGGAGCTAGCACACATTAATAGACCACAGAACTGAACCAGTGTCGAGACCACGATTCGCGCCAAAATTTCTTGTTCAATCGTAAAAGACCCAACTTTTGCTACTCGCAAGCTCTTCATCCCCCGTTCAGCCATTCTAGCGTCGCTGTCGCCGTCCTTTATTCGCATCGCGATTCGCACCCACCAACTTCTCCATATCATCTTCACGACATCACCATGAGAATTCTGCCTCGTCTAGGGGCCCAATTTTTAGCTAAAACGGCAACACGGCCCACTAAATTTGCTGTACCAACACATTTTCTGCCCAAATCTGCCATTCTTCTATCCACACCCCAGAATCTTCCCTCCGTTATAGAACACGCCATCACTCTCCACCAGATCGCCGATCTACAAGTTGTGGTTGCCGGCGTGGATGCAGTTCCTATTGGATCGCGCAATGGTGTGTCGGAATTGTGGATGGCTGAGCATCTTCACATCGGATCGTCGGTTCGGTTGAGTGAAACAGACAGCGATGATTCCGAAGCAAGGACGGAAGGCATTAGCTTTGCAGACTCAAAGTCAAACTGGAAATCCATACAAGGCACCCTCAAGCTTGATATCGGGCCCCACACGGTGGCGGCTCGGTTGGCCAACACTGCATTTTCTACCAGCAAGTTGATCACCATGTTCTACTTTCAGCCCAGAGGCGTGGACGGCGGCAGCGCGGATGTCTTGCAAAATTCAGGGGAGATGCTCAGTGATCTCTCTCTCAAACTACCCGATTTGGCCCTTCATCCGCCTCTGTGTACCGACAGATGGACCAGTCTCACTGACGAGGAGCTATGTGTGACGAAATGCACAGGCAACCTCATCAAGGGCATCAACAACAAGTCGGCAGCCAGCTACTTAGAAAATAACGACAAGTTGATGTCCATTGCGTCCAAGGATACCAAGGTGTATGTTACAGTTACCAGAGACGGAAAGAGCAAGCGGTTCGAGGTGATTGCTGGCGGCGGCGGCTGGGGTGCCAAAGCAGACCTTTTGGCGCTTTCGCCGGAAGCCCGCCTATCGAAAGGTGACCGTTTGCAGTTTTTCATGGTCACTCCAGATAACAGATTCCTGGCCATGAGCGCCGCCGTCGTTTCCAATCAATTCTATTTTGAGTGCACGCCCGAGCAGACTTCGTATCAGGAAACATCGCTGCAGCAGACCGTGGAGAACTTGTTTGGATGTGGAAGTGAGATGGGTTTCACTTTGGACGGAATGAACCACGCCAGTGCGGGTGAAACCGTGTCCTTCAGATTCAAGTGAGAAGCGTATTCGGGAAATTAGGAGTGGATTCTGGCCAATTTGTTAGTTGGCGTTTCACATTTTGGTGATGTTTCTGGCCCTGCTAGCAACGACCGAGGCCGAGAATGCACACTCGGGCTGCATGAATGGAACTCTTAAAACCGAAGCCTTCAACAAAGACCACTAAACTGTCCTCTGGCACGTCTCTCTGTCTGGCACTTGGTGGGGCCGATCTGGCTCACGTGACTGCCCCGCAATGATCAACTACATCCAAGGCGACTTATTCGCCGCTCGTGCATCGAAAACTATCATTTTAGCACATGCTTGTAATCCCTACGGCTCCTGGGGAGGAGGCATTGCTGCTCGCTTCAAGGCCCTCTATCCTTCGGCCTACAGAGAGTATGCTGACCAATGCCAAAAACACGGGAAATCTTTACTTGGTAAATCTCTAGTAATCCCCACCTCAGATTCTGATCCTGGAAACAAAGAGAGGTCCGCTTCTTATATAGCGTGTCTCTTCACCAGCGACTTCAGTGACTCGCCTGACGACATTGTCGAGCATACTTCCAGTGCCATGCAAGATCTCTCTCGGCAATTGGAAACGCTACCGGACGCCGAAAGGGCCGACGGGAAATTCGTCATCAACATGCCTAAAATCAATAGCGGCATATTCGGAGTGCCTTGGCCAGCTACAGAGGCGACGTTGAAGCTTCGAGACAACCTTCTAATTAACGTGTATACAATATGATTGCCAACCTCATATGGCACCATTAAACGCTCAGCACAATCTCACTGGCATTTCTCAAAACCTCTACCATCTTTTTGCACTCCTTGCGTCTCTGAACTGTGAGGTCATTCTCCTTGACCAAGTCGCCCAAGTCAGATGCACTGTACAATTTCAGCAACAACTCCTTCTGAATCTCGTCTTTGGAACGAGTAATTAATTTTAACATCACTGCCTTAGGCACAAGATCCGTCACCGTTCTCTTGACGATGTTGTAGTATGACGAGATCAAAAGCTTGATCACCTCCGTCTCCATCTGTTCGCGCTCAGTCATGGTGCCCGAAGCACGTAAAACAGGTGGTGGGGCCTCCATCAGCTGCAATCTCTTCTTATTTTTTGAGGAGAAAAATCCACCAAAGTATCCGTTAGGCTCTTCTTTGGTGGCTGGGGGAGCAGGAGGCTGTTGGCTAGGAGGCAAAGGTTTTCCAGACTTGGGGTCGATCGCCACCTGAGGCTTAGGGTGAAACTTCTCCTCCACAATTGCCATAGCCTGGGAACCCTTCAAAAGATCGGGGTGGGCAGTGTTGACGTAGGTCTCCTCGGCGCTGATAATGTCAATCACGAACTTGTTGGTGGGGATCAACTCCTCCCTCAAGAACTGAAGGAAAAACTGCGAAAGGCGTTCCTTCAAAAGAGGGTATCTCGAGTATACGGGGTTTGCGAGGATCTGGGCCAAAATACGAGCCAACTCGTCAAAGATCAAGTTGACACAGCGCAAGGAAGGCTCCTCCAAACGGCGGATCTGCTGCTTGACGAGCACCTCGAACGCCTGGGTTCCCACGAACAACGAGGGTGCTGATCCCGAGGTATTGTGCATGATCGTGCGGATGTCAGTGTCTTTAATTTGGTCGAAGGGGTCGATGGAAGTGACACCATTCTTGAAAATTTCGTGGAAGACAAAAGAGATACGAGCACCTCCACTCAACTCCTGTGACGTCAACTCCTTGGCCTCACCGTTCAAGATCTCGTTATAGTCCTTGGCAAAACTGGTGATCATGCTCAACGCAATCGAAGTGGGGCTCTCTTCCAACTCGGGGCCCAAGGTGGCTAACTCTTGTTGGTACTTCTTCAACGAGTGCTCGATACGCATCTTAATATCGGGCAAGGTGCCCTTGATGTGGTGCAACAATATGCTGTTCAACTTCTTTGCCAAGTAGGGAGTACCGCAGAACTGAGACTTCACCTTGTAGGAAGGGTGGTTGTCAAAGAAGCTGGCCTCGTCACGCAAAGCATCACGGATCGTTTTCTTGGCCTCGATATCACGCTGTCCTCTGTTGATCACGGGAATGTAACCAAATCTGAGGGGAATGACTCTACCCGCCAAAATGTCCACGACGTCGGTTCCTTCATCCATGAGATCCACTTTCGTCAACACACCGATAGTACGAGCACCCTCTGGGTCGACTTCGCGAGCCAACTTCAACCCGTCCGAGTTAGCCAAATCGGTGTTAGCTGAGTTGACCGCCAAGATGATTGCGTTGGGCTTTGTGATGAACTTCATCACCATTTCACGGATCTGCTTCTCGATATCCTTTGGCTGGTCACCCACAGGCACCTTGGTGAGACCAGGCAAGTCTACCAAAGTCAATGTCAAAACATGGGGAGAGTAGATTCTCAAGTTGATGGGAACGGGCGAAATGCCCAAGTTCTGGCCGGTCTTGGCGTCGGTTTCTCTGACAATCTCAGCTCTGATTTCTTCAAAATTGTAGAATCTCTTATTGGGCAAATGCAAGAACTCACCCCACTCCTCGAGGTTGTTCTCTGACGCCTCGCCTTTGTCATCTAAGGTGTTTACCTTCAGCGCATCCTGCTTGTTGACTCCGGGTCTCTTGTTGATCAACTGCAACACGAGGGGTCTTCTGGTGACAATTCCGGTACCCCTAGGCAAAAAATCACGACCAACGATGTTCTCCAAAACAGACGACTTACCACTCAGTTGGGAACCTACCACTGTGATCTGGGGAAGATCCACAGGAGACAGAGAGCCGCCTCCTAATGGTGCCAATGCATCCTGGAGCTTATTTATAGTGGCGATTAAAGTTTCGTCCATGCTGTGGAGATTGAGTAGGTGGCAATACAGAAGTTGACGGTGCGATAGGAGGGTCGTGCATGGCAGAATCGAGGGCGGAGTCGACAAGAGGTGACGAGATACAATGGGGCCGCAAAATCTATATGTATAAATATATGCATATTAATTTGCGTGTTTTTGACGGTGGGCTAATATGATTTGGCTGCGGAATTCGAGCCCGAGTCTATGAGCTGGGTAGTCCAGCCTGGCCGATTCAGCCAAAAGCAGACTTTCAAAGTACTGCTGGCCTCCGATATAGTTTGAACCGTATGAGAAAATTCAAAACATGGTTATTTTGGGGAACATTTCGTGAATATGTACAACGTATTCAGCAGCAGTTCAGACGGTGGGAAAAATTAGCCTGAACTCCCATGGATGCTTTTGCGATCAATTATCCTTCTTGCTTTCACCCAGCTTGCATCCTTGCTTTGCCTTTCAATTCAGTCCCCTCTTTAGTATCGCTCATGTTCTCTAGCTGGCCATCCTCATCAAAAGTCTTTCCATCTATGCATATTTCTGAAAAAAAGTGGTGCTAGCCGTAAAACTGAATCCCAGGAACATGTTGGGCATCGTCTGGCCAGGCGCTAAATCATACGTGCTCATCTTCATGGAAGTGAAGTCGGGAGAGAAATTCTCGGCAAGCGCAGGGTCACTGATCACAGGCACAACTGGGGGCATGACCGATTGCAGCTGTACTGCCTCCCAGTCGACTTTTCTAAAAAAGCGGTGTTTCTGAAACTGCTCCCAGCAGTCGTCTACCGGCAATCTCTTTGCCGGATTTTTCTGCAAGAGCTTGATCAAAATGTCGCGAGCATCCTGCGATAGATAAAACGGAATGCTCGGTTTAGCTTTGAGAATCTTCTCCTGGATTTTCACGTGGGTCCTGCCCGTGAACGGAGGCTTTCCTGTCATCATATCAAATACCACGCAGCCCAACAGCCACCAGTCGACCGCGTAGTCGTAAACTTCGCCCCGTATAATCTCGGGTGCCATGTATTCTGGAGTACCGATTATCAGAGTGCACTCCTCGTTGTCGGTGCCAATGGCCTTCAGAAGCCCAAAATCGGTGAGCACCAAATGTCCCATAGAGTTCAACAAGCAGTTTTCCGGCTTCAAATCCCGGTAAACTATTCCTAGCAGGTGCAAGTGACGGAGCCCGAGCGCCATCTGTGCCGCATAGAACGCGGTGTGTTCTTCAAGAAACACGTTTCCTAGCGAGTTGTTGGTGGTGAGGTGGTGGAAAAGCTCACCACCAGGAAGATACTCAAGCACGAGGTAGAACCGATCGTGGTCCTGGAATGCATAGAAAAGCTTGACGATGTTCTGGTGGTGTGTGATGCGAGAGAGAATCTGCCGTTCGGCAATAGTGCGGTGTATATGGGACGGATGTGCCGAATCTGGCCCTAATTGCGCCCCCAGATCTTGGTCCGCCGAGAAAGGGACATCCCCATCTGCCACCTGTGTATCTAACACATCTATCACGGGTTTTCGGATCTGTTTCTGCGCGTAAAGTGCCCCCAGGATCTTGTCTCTCACCAAGTGCACTTTCCCGTAGGCGCCCTGTCCCAACACTTTCAAAGGCTCAAAATCTGTGAGAACTCTCTGATGGCTGTGGTTTTCAATGAAGTTGGACGGAATCGACAACCGTCTCGACTGCGAGTATGATGCCAGCTTCACGCTGAGTCTTCTGTATACGGAGGATCGGCGCCTCGAGGATTTTTGTATCGGGATACCGGCAATCCCTGGGCTTGTTGAGAAAATCACAGGCTCCAAGGATGCCGCCTGGAGCTCCGAGCTGAGCTGGTCTTCATCAAAGTCGAAAGCGAACATACTGCGTGCAGGGCGATGAGATGGCGATGGAACGTGAATGAAAGGAGAGGGCAATTGACGTATGGCGGGGCAATGGAATTATGACGTATCGTGGAGAAGAACAATGGAAATTGCCTTATGGCGGCGTACACGGTTGTCTTGATGCGCAGTATATTAAAGGCTCAACAATACTCGGTGGGAGACCACGTGAGTTTTGATTACGGAACAAAAAATCGAGAAAATGAATTGATACCAAAATTCGGGAAGAATTCAATTTAATGGTTTGTCCACGTACTAATCCGTGGTCATTGCACGTGAGTAGCGATCTCATGGTGTTTCCTCGATTCTATATTGGCCAGCGACAGTGACAAGAGCTACAACTGTCCCGGCAAGTGGATGATCAAGGTGCTGGAAAATAAAGTATCTATGCTTCTTATTATTTCTTTGCATTTTGCACTTGTGCACTTTTGCATCTTCAACTTTTGCATTCCATTCTCGCAACTTTGCTCTCCATGCGAAGTTTCAGCCCTCTTTGCATTATCTTCGCATTATTCTTTAAAAGCAAGAATCTGCACTAATAAAGTAAACGTCAACAAGAAATCATAAGATCACCCCTTTTAAAACGAAAGAAGAAAAATAATCGCGGCGTCATTTTCGTCAAATCGACGGTGTGTGTCCCGATGACTGTGCCTTGGCGAAATTCTCGTCCTGCATACGTATACAGCAAATCACTGTACCTGAAGATCCAGCTGCAGCTACAACCCAATGTTTCCGTCAAAGCACATCGGCTCCAACTCTCAAAGAAATACGGAAACTTCGTGTTTTATGCCAAAATCCTGGCTTCCGCCCACCGGCCAACCAATGCACGCTTTTCTTGCTGTAGACTGCATACAACTGCCCATTTTGCAGTCATGTCTCACGCTTGAGATCGAAGTTTTTTTCTACTCTACTAGCACCTTTACTCCCGACCACTTCCTGGTTTCCGATTATTGCCACCATCATCGGAATCGCGATACTCGTCTTTATTTACTTCAATCCCCGACTTTCTCTGCCCTTCGCAGTTTATGCCTAAGAAGTCCCGACTGTCAAGTTTTCACTGTGAACTTCTTGAGCCTGGATAACACCACATACCAGAACAATTAAAAACCCCCAAACCCAAAGCCTTACTCACTCGCGAAGTCGTGAACCCGTCCGGTTCGCTCCAAAAGGTCCCCCACTGACCCGACACCGCTATTTTTCCAGAAACGTCTCTTGCTACTTCTCTGTCGTTTCTGGCCAAACCTAAACTTAGAGGAAGTTTCCCCTTGCCGACCCCTACTCATTTGAAAAGAGCACAAGCTCACAGAATCACCGCTCTGCACTGATGGTTGCCCCTGCGTATTCCGAAGACTCCTACGTCGATCATGTGTTGTCCGCCAATTTGGACTCCACCCATGCGTTCGAGGGTCCCGAGAAATTGCTCGAAATTTGGTTCTGGCCCGATGCATCCAAGATCCCTTCGTCTGCTCCGGTCAAGGGTCTCCGTCTGATTCCGTTGGACAGCTGGGCTGAGATCTTGGACCAGGTATCGTGCAAGATTCTCTCCAGAAAGTCGTCTGCCGCCGTCGATGCGTATTTGTTGCTGGAACTGTCTCTCTTTGTGTTTCCACACAAGATGATTCTCAAGACGTGCGGCACGACCACCACTCTCAAGTGCTTGGACTTGCTTTTTCAGCGTGCTCGGGAATTCGTGTCTTCCTCCATCAGCCCCTCGCTGGTGCACAAGGTTTTCTACTCACGTCGTCTGTTCATGTTCCCGGACAAGCAGCTCCATGTCCACCGCGACTGGAAACTGGAAGTTCTTTGGTTGAACCGCCACTTTGAAGACGGCAAGTCTTACGTAGTTGGTGACTTCACCCTGGACGATCACTGGTATCTTTACACAGTGGGCAAAGCTGCGTGCTCTGCAAAAGATCACACTTTGGAGATTCTCATGACCCAGTTGGATCCGGAATGTGCGAGACAGTTTGTGGGCCACCGTAATGCAGGTGATGAGTCTCTCGGCGACGATGCAGATTTGGGCCATGACTGTGGCGAGGAAACCATGAAATCGTCGAAGTTGGATTCGTTGTTTGTGGGCGACAAGTTTGCCCACGGCGACTCTACTCATATGCCTTCACCGCAGGTTAGCGATCTTTCTGACGCTGAGGGAGCGGACGAGAGCGGAGATTTGGAGTTTTTGCATGATGCGTTTTCTTTCACTCCTTGCGGCTTCTCGTCCAACTCCATCAGCTACGGAAAAGGCGGCTACTACTATACTCTCCACATCACGCCGGAGAGTGGATGGTCTTATGCCTCGTTTGAAACCAACTTTCCGTTTTCAGCCAAGCTGACGGTGTCTGCAACCGAAGTTTTGAAACGTGTGTTGAGCATTTTTCGTCCCGGCAGTTTTTCGGTGACCATGGTGATGGAGTCTTGTGGGGATTCCATTGCCGAGGTTGCTGGTAGCGCGTCGTTTGCGCAGTTGGCAAGTTCCGACAAGCAGCTCAAGAAGTTAGGATACTCCAGGCACGAGAGAGCGATTTACGATTTGCGTGGAGAGCACAGCTTGTTGTATATGAACTTTCAGAAAGGGGCCCTTGAAGGTCGGTCGTAATGACTCCTCTTGAATAAAATTGTTTCAGTCCAGCGTTGTAGAAGATAAAGACAAATATTAAAGTTTCGCCTTGGCTTTGTTCACTTCATTTTAGACAATGTGCGATATGCATGTGCACTAGCCCACTCCCGCGACATGTTCACGAGTCGATCATTACTTTCAAACTATGCCCCTACATTTAGCAATTAAATCACAAGATAAATAATAAGGAAGTATTTGTATATACAAGCTCACTTACACTTAGAACTTCTTGCCAAACAAGATAACCTGCATCTGGTCGTACAAGGAAATGACACCAGCACCGGCAACACCTCTCAAGATGTTAGCACCGCATCCCTTGAACAAAGAGCCAACACCCTCAGCAGCAACAACCTTCTTGAAACAGTCGAAAGCACCGTTGTACTTAACAGCCTGACCAGAGGTCATCATCATTCTTCTTCTGACAGTGTCCAATGGGTAAGAAGCAGTAGAGGCACCAGTAGTGACAGTCCAACCCAACAAGAACGAGGCCAAGAAAGAACCCTCCAAAGGACCAACCAAGACAACAGGCTTCAAGGAGTCGTACAAACCGAAGTACAAACCTCTGTACACAACAATACCGATCACGGAAGGACCGAAACCTCTGTACAAACCGGCAATACCGTCAGAGGCAAGGGTCTTCTTGTAAACATCCAACAAACCGTTGAACTGACGGTCACCACCACCAACCTTGGTGGACTTGGCGTCGTTAGCCAATCTGGTTCTGGCGTAGTCCAAAGAGTAGACGAAAGCCAAAGAAGTGGCACCAGCCAAACCACCGGAAGCCAAGTTACCGGCGAACCAAGGCCAGTAACCCTCGTCCTTCTTGAAACCGAACATCTTCTTGAACTTGTCCTTGAAGGCGAAGTTCAAGGCCTGGGTAGGGAAGTATCTGATGACGTTGGCGGTGTTACCTCTCCAGAAAGAAACCAAACCCTCGTCGGCCATGGTTCTCTTGAAACACTCAGCAATACCGTCGTACTTCTTGGCCAAACGACCCTGCTTGATCATCTCGTCCTGGTTCTGGATCAACAACTTGACTCTCTCAATGGGAGCAGCAGCCGTCTTGGACACGGCGGCGGAGACACCGCCCATCATGAAGTCAATGAGGAAAGAGTTCTCTGGCATCTTCGGTTCTTTTTTTAATTTATTTGTTTAAAACAAAATGAATAAATTGATTTCGAAGTTGTTAAGCTTGCAAAAAGGAAAAATTTCGCACCGGATGGGCAGGAGCGAGGTTTATATAGACGGCTAGAGCGAGCGCGAAAAAAAAGAATCAAAAATTCTCACAAAATGTCGCGCTCGCGCCGACCAAGGGCCAATATCTGGGCCGCGAACTGCACGTGACCCGGTGAAAACCGGGGCTAACCGACGCGTCTGATTGGTCGGTAAATCCATGCAGGACATTTTTGTAATGGCCATGACTGACCAGATCTGGCCGGCGCCAGCAATTTGGTGGCGAATTAACCTCCACGGTAGCAAGCATCAGGTCCGAATTGTACAAATTTACTAATCGCTGTTCCGATTGGGCTGAAATTTTGGAAAATTTCCCCTCGCGACATTCTTAGGGCGTGTGAATCGGGTCCGTGCGTCAGATAAAAAAAAGGTTCTCCGAGAGAAAAACGGCTCCCAGTTTGATTGCGGACGAAAATTTGATTGATATGTGAACTCCGATTTTCTCTACGTCTGACATTGTCATTTCTGGTTGGCTCTTGCCTCTATTTGCTATAGTACTGGAAATTCGTTTTTGAATTCTTTTTTCGGCGTTACTAGGTAGGTGCATGCGTTGCGGCCATGGATCGGGTGTCGGCTTATCAAATGCCGGTGCTCGACACGCTAAGTGGAACAGATCTGCGACAATACCTAAATTAACAGTCTGTCTTTCATCAATTGATGTGTTCGCGAGTTAGTACGCGGTCCAACGATCGGGCTGTGGTCATATCTTGTAGTTCCAATGAAGTTCGAATGCTAATTCGTTGGCTGTTCGTATTGTTGGCCCTCGCTCTATTGCGCGAGGCTTTGTGTTCACCTAGACTGTCGAGATCAAGCTCTTCTTGCTTCAATTGGTCAAGGTCTCTCGTCCGCACATGATAAGTTTCAATGATATGATCCTCGTCGTAGAAAGATTCAGGAAGAACCAGCCGCCTGATTGACTGTAAGAAAGAAGACAGTTTCGGTATTGGCTCTGCGCTTTCATTCTTGCTTTCCAACTGCAACTGCAACTGCTTTCCACGGTTGGGATCGGTTGGATCGTAGTCAGGTGGATAAGCATCGAACATGCCAAACCTGACCTGCTCACGGATGATATCGCTGTCGTAGGGAAAGAATATTCGCTGGATGATGTCCCACAAGAGTCTAGGAACCATGCAAACAATGAGACCCACAAACAAGCAGGACCAGAACGTGGTCGATCCAAACATGATTTTGCCTGCTTTGTAGAATTCACCCGAGAGCGTCAATGATGTGTAGATCCCCGTCCACGCAAAGATGGAAATCGAAGACAAACTCACTGCAAGAAACGACAACCAATCCCAGCGGTACTGGTGGAGCAATACCGTAAAGTTGCTGCTCATACAAGACAAACAAGTGACAGTTACACCAATGAAGAAACGGTGATCAATCGGGAGACCATTTGCAGACTGAAAGGACCAGTAGTACACCAAGTAGGGGAAGAAGAATGAGACCACTGACTGGTAAAAGCCGTCAATAATGTAGATCCAAAACTTGGACTCTGTGAATTCAGTTTGCATGATTCCACTGCGGTAGAGCTGAGGCACCATCATGGAAATCGCAGAGTTGACGTCTTGATCGAATACACAAAGGAAGATCACGGGTGTGGATGTGAAAATCAAGTTGTACAACGTCAAGTATGTGAAGTCAAACATGTACGTACCATCGAAGTTGTCGCAAATCAGGTACCAAAACAATGCAAAGGTGTAGTTCACGTTCTTCAAGAAGAACAACGGGATCATCTCGGAGAAGCGCTTGTACGACCAACGACCATGCGTCAAAAGAAGCTTAGTCAAAAATCGGAATTGACCAAGCGCGTAATCTGATGACATTGCAGCTTGCCGACCTTCTTCACCAGCAATACCCACTCCCACGTTGGCGGCTTGAATCATGGCCACATCGTTTGAGCCATCTCCGATAGCAAGGGTCATCACATCCAACGTGTCTTTGACCATTCTCACCACAGCTGCTTTTTGGGCTGGCGAAACACGGCAGCACAATACAGCCTTACACTTTTTGCAAAGAAGGAGGAACTTTCTCTGAACTTCAGGATTTGCAAGAGCCACCTTGAGTGCATCACCATCAATCACAACACCGTAGCGTTCATCGGGAGCGGAGTGATCTTTCCTTTCTTCCTCGAGCTCTTCCAAAGAACCTGTCATTTGGAAAAACATGTTAAGGTAATAGGATACCAACGATTCAATAACAACGGCAGGATCTACTTTGCCCACGAGATTATACTTCTTCTGCTCTTCAGGGGTCAACTCTGTTTTGAGAATGAGAAGCTCCATCTCGTTACCGAGCAAATTGCACGAAAACCCAATGTTGATGGCAGTTTCCACTTTGTCACCAGTGAGAACCCACAATTTGATGCCTGCATCACCCAAGATAGAAATAGCCTCGGGAACACCGTCCTGTAAACGATCTTCGATGGCAGTTCCACCGATCAAATGTAAGTCCCTTTCAATAGAATCCGCAACAGCTTCCATCTTGGCCTCCCTGTCAACCAATGATGAAGATGCCTCAAGATGACGACGATTCCATTCCTGGTACTGCGACATTGTGAGCTCTCGCTTACCAATGCAGAGTGTCCGTAAACCTTCAGTTGCAAATTCCTCGAGGTGCTTAGAAGTCTTCTTGAGCATTTCTGGCCTGTTGTTATGGCGCGACAAACGCGAGTATATAATCAGGTCAGCGCCTTTACAGAGAAGCACTATCTTGGGCTCTTCATCCTTAGATGCCACTGGCAATTTGACAATGACACTCATTCTTTTCCTTGTAGAGTTGAATTCCAAAGTGTTGAGCACCTGGTATTCCCGCTTTTCTCCGTTTACACGGACGATATACCCACGCTTTGTCTTATCTTCAAATACAAAACCAAGAGCACGCGCGGTTCCCACCAACGCAGCCTCATCGGGCGATTGGGCTTTCAAAAGCTTCTTAGCAGGGTCTACTGGATCTTCTTCCACCAAAACTGAGTGGCACAAGGCAAGTGCAAGCATGAACTCGTGATTGGCGGTGGCTTGTTCGTTGTTCAATCCTCCTTGAAGATCTTGCACGAATTCCTTGGAAACGAAGGTTAACTCACTGGTGTAAATATTGTCACATGAGTTTTCGAGTTGCGTGAGCATTTCGGATTTATCTTTCTCGATTTCAGCCTTCTCAATACGACCTTCCTCTTCCACATCAAATCCTTGTCGTTTCCGTAGTCCAGCCATTGCTTCAGTGTAGGCTCGTCCATACGACTGACCGTTGATTGTGCACTTGCGGAATTCCATAAGGTTCTGAGTGAGAGTTCCTGTCTTGTCGCTGAAGACATACTCAATCTGGCCCACATCGTCAGAGATACTCCACGAACGAGGATTACAGGGCAAGTCCAACCGTTCATAGTAGAGCTGAACGTCTGCGTAGATAAAATAAGCCTGAATAGACTTGATGATCTCAATAGTAATGTACAAGGAAATGGGCACCAAGGATTGGTACAATATAACGGCAACAAAGAAAGTCACGAGCCCGTTTAAGGCGGCTGAGCCGGCTGGAGTCCCGAATTCGAAAAAATCTCGGGAATTCTCATTGCTCCTGTAATAGAAACCATTCACTAGGCCACTGACAAGGCAAATGACGAAAAGAATAGCGAAGTTGATGACGACGTAGTAGTTGAGCTCGCTCGCTAAACGCGACGTTTTCGAGGGAGTGATTCCTCCGTTCATGATGATTTTAGTGTCTTCACCCGTGAAGATCACAATGCCTATCACCCACTTCGTGTTTCGAAGGAAACAGCCACGCAATATGAGGTTGTTGAGGGTTGTACTTTCTTTTTTGGGAACTCCGTCGCTCTCGTAGTTAACACAGCCCTGGTAATTATACAAGTTCGGATGGGGGCCCTCACTCTCCACCTCGAAGTCTAAATCCATCAAGTCATCAGCGCGGCGAATTCTGCGGTTCTCAGAGGGAAACTTAAGTGCCTGCTTGACCTTCAAATTTGTTTCACCGTCAAGATTTTTCGTTTCCACAAAGCAGCAGTTGTCATCGTCGCTCAGACCAAGAATCAAAATGTCGGCGGGGATTTCCTCGTTGTTTTGCACCCGAAGCACATCTCCAACCTTAAGCTCTTTCCAGAGCTTCTTTTCAAAGGCAAGCGTACGCTCACGCGTCATTGACTTCCTTGAAATCATAGAATGACGCGGGTGCTGGCTGTATGTGGAATCCCGTTGATTGTGCATGGATTTGCGACGGTCAGTAAAACTGTCGAAACTTTTGCGTCCAGGGTCGTGATGAGACGGCTCTGGCTCCTGTTTTGTCATGCGACCCTTTTTTGTTAGGTTTCGTTTGCACATGCGAAGGAACTTTAGAAGTAGTTTGGTGTTCCATTTTTTGAATCTCCGCCATATCGAGACGCTGTCGTCGTTGCTGTTGACATTCTCGTACGAGAAGTCAGCAGCCTCCCTGATCTGGCTCAAAATATGCGTGGGTTGGTTGTTGACTTCCATGTCCAGAGCAGTTCTTCGGGAGTCCTCAATGGATTCTTTGGCTGCGGTGATGAGTAAAATAACAATAAGCGGAACCGCCGCAAGGATGGGCGACGGAACGCCAAAGATTCCGAAAAAGCCCAAGATGATCAAGGCAAGAAAGTACACGTTGGCCACATTGTTCTTGAACTGGAAGAGAAGGACCTTGGGAAAAAACGTCAACGGCGTGTACTTGGCGGTCTGGATCTTGTTTCTGGGATAGTCGTTTTTGGGTAGACCGGTGTCGGGGTCTGCCATGGACTCAGGAAGCGGCCGGTTGTACACTATAAGTCGTGTTTCCAGTTTACGATCTTTGGGATCGGCTTCCTGGGGTTCTTCCCCCTCAGAACCGTAATCGTCGATGACAGTGAGCGAATCATCTAGGAAACTGTCGTGGTCTGGAGTGTGCGGCAGCGCCACCCGCAGAGGAGTTCGGGAAGGTTTGGCGGCGGAACCGGGGTGTCGAAGTATGCGCTTCAAGGTTTTTGAGCGATTCATGGCCTCTCGCCTTGGGTTGCCCTTTTTGTTCCGTGTAGTGCCCCATCTGTTCCGCTTGGTGGCAAAAGTCTCGTCGCCTTCTTCGAACATCTGAACTACCGGAGTGGTGGGAGGTTGCAAAATCTCAGAATCGTTGAAAGGATCTTCGGGAAGGTCAAACCGTAGAGCGCGTCGATTCGAGCCAACGTTTAACGAAGGCAGCTTCACGACACTGGCCGCGGATGACGTGTCAGATGCCGAATCGGGGTCTGCGAAAGGCAGTTTGGGGTAGTTGAAATTGTCCATGGTGAGAATGCAGTGCAGAAGATATGAAGGCCAGAATTTGGTGAGTTGATGCGAGTGTGGAAATTTCAGGAAGATGCAAAATTGGGGAATATGTGGCCTTGAGCCGTGGCCTCGGCTGGTGTTAGGAAAACGAAAGTAAGTGGTTTAGAAAATTTGAAGCGCGGATCGTGGATGCGTGCGCGTCTCTCCAAGGGGGAAATCAGCGCCAACCGTGCGGGCGCGGGAAACGTGGAAACGGCGAAAAGTAGCGGACAATGCGTACTGCTAATAAAAATTAAATACTGAAAAAGAGAGCCGTGCACGAAAATGAAGCCAGGTATTTATCATTTCAGAATCTGCTGGGCGAAGCGGACATCGGCCAGTGAATGCTGCATCTGCCGGAGGTCGGTTAATCCGGGCCCTTTGTTGGCGCGGAAGCCGGCCCGGGCTCGGAAGCAAGCGAACGTCGTTTTCGTGACCAGAATAAGTCTGAAGGTCACCAGATAACTAATCGAAACCCGCCCGCAAGTTCCGAGGTGCTGCTTCTGCACTTGCCGGTGGTTTCCGCTCCATGCCCTCGACATGCATACTGCAAGGTTCTCACAGTGCATTGCAGGGAAGTGTCCACGGAAATCAAGACACTCGGTTCGAGGCAGACAGATATGACGTGTTTCTGGACAGATCGGAGGGAGCATTTCGGACGGGCTATGTTCCGTTGCCGCCAGCCCGCTGGCTCACTGTCATCATGAGTAAGCTGTCAACATGCAGACCGCAGCGAGTTATTGTCCGGGCTCCAACAACGCATCTCTCGAAATCGGCATCCGCCAATAACAATGCCCAGCTAGCAGCCTCCATCATGCCGCGCTTCCCCAACTTTTCTCCTCATAACCTTCCGCTTATCTTTAATCTCAACTAGTGGCGTGCGGCTCGGCATACTGTCAAACTCGCGCCCTGCACCTAGCCGATGACTATTCTGCAATCAACATGAGCTACAGCATCGAGCCCTACGACACCGGGTCGAGTATGCGGTCACGTACGTCTGTACGGCTGGCCGAGATCCGCCGCACTGAGCTGCGTGTGCGGGAGCTTGAAGCCGAGCTGATAGCGGAGGCACTACCTGAAGGTTTCCGCAGCGATTCTCTTCAAGAAGAAAAGCCAATTTCACGGTACGAGGCGCCTCCACCAAGCCGCACATACACAATCCTCAACATTGCCAACGGGGCCATCTGGGGAGTTCTCGCTCGAAAGGGCCTCATGGTGCTCACAGACTACCTGGGTGCGTACTTGGGCGGAGTGGTGTGGGCCAACTTTGCCGCCTGTTTTGTGATGGGGATCGCGGTCGATAGCGAGCACTTGTGGTCGAGGTTGATCAACGACTCCCTTCCGAACGTGCAATTCCGGGCCAAGGGCGCCATTCCGTTATACGTGGGCATCACCACGGGGTTCTGCGGCACGTGTTCGTCGTTTTCAAGCTTCATACTAGAGGCGTTCAACAAGGCGGCAGACACGCTTGACACCGCTGCACATTACCCCAACCACGCCTACGGAATCATGGAGGCGCTCGCGGTGATGCTTGCTCAGATCGCCATCAGCGCCATGGGCTTCCAGTTTGGTAGACATGCCATCATGGCGGTTGACAAGCAGCACATCCCGATCCACATATACCGTCTGCTCAATTTAGTCAGCAGCGGGCTCGGCGTGGCTGCGTACGTCATCGTCGTTGTGCTCATCGCGACCCAAAACACCGGCAGCTGGCGTTCGTGGACATTCTCGTGCCTCTTTGCACCTTGGGGCGCCGTGTGTCGGTTCTATCTCTCCAAGTACCTCAATAAGCTAGTCAGCGGCTTTCCTATGGGAACGTTTGTTGCCAACCTGGTGGGCTGTGTGTTGTTGGCCATCTTCACCATCTTGGCCCGGGGAAAGCGCCACAGCAACAGCACAGTGCCAATCACCACGCACGTGATCTCTTGCCACGTCCTAATAGGGCTCGACGACGGGTTTTGCGGCGCGCTCACTACGGTGTCCACCTTCATTGTGGAGCTCTTTGCGTTGGACACGGCCGAGGCCTACATCTACGGACTCACATCGGTGGCTTTCGGGTTCAGCACCATGGTGCTCCTATTGGGGTCGTATAATTGGGCATTAGGCTTGACACTGGCAATCTGCACGTGACCGTGCACGCACGCACCGCCTGCAAAGGCTACTGGCTCTCGCTGGCCGTGGCATTGGCGTATTTCTCGGTCCACTCCCGAGCCACCGCTATTGCCCGCTGCTCGTCCTGCTTCCATTCCTGGGCCACGTCGTTGGCCAACGGGTCATCCGGGTTAGGCGCTCCCAAAAGAGCCTGTATACTCAATAGAATAGTTCTGATCTGGAGTGCTGGCGACCAGTTGTCTTTCAACACGTCAAGGCAGATCCGGCCCAATTTGTCGATGTTTGGATGGTAGATTCGAGTGAGAAACCTGACTTTGGGGGCACACATGGGGTAGTCGTCGGGCAAAAACAACTCCAACTGGAACTTTCCGGAAGCGTAGGGGCTGGCGTTGGGGCCGTCGATGGTGACCTCAAAGTAGCGCAAGTTTTCCTCGGAGGGAATTGCCACGATTCCTGGTACAGGATCGCTGACGAGGCGCTCGGTTTCTTTGATGATTCGTTTTGGTAACGCCGCCATGGTGGTAAGGAGTGAGAGAGCTGTGCAGGTCAGGGCCCAAAGGACGTCAGCGTGGTTGAAGAATGGAGGAAGTTGGGGCAGGGACTTGGCAGGAAATATATAGATTGAAGATGGTTTTAGAAAAGTGCTGGGTATTTGTATTTTCTACTTTTGGTGGAAGTTTGGGAAGCGGGCATCCAGTACCCCGGCGGCGCCGGAGCACTAGCTGAAAGCAGAAGCAAAGGGTTCGGGATTTTCAACAGCGACACTTTCGTGCGTTAGAACTTGCCCGGAGGTTCACGGAGATCGCCTAGAGCGACCCGGCCCTCGCTGACTCTCACCACCAGTCGGCACCTACAAATTCCATGAAGATTCGCCACCAATGGCTCTCGGCATCATACACTGTCGCCGTACTCACCGTGCAAGAAAAGGATAAAAACCCAGGGGCCCTACCCGATCGCGTAATCCCGTGTGCTGAAGTACTCTAATGCAAAATGTCGCTACCCTCGGCAACGAGGCTAGTTCTCCGAGCAGAATACGAACTCCCACGACACCGAGCCAAAAAAGGCGACCCCCTTTTGTCTCCTCAGAAGTGGCTCTTGGCAATTCTGGGCCAAGATACATTATAATGTTGTTACCTCTCTCTCATGCTTTTTAGGTGTAATACGTAACGCAAATGAAGACCACACAGAGGCACCGCACCCCGAACAAACTATTGCGCATGTGCGGCGCTGCAGTTTTGCCCACCTCTCACTTGGGCTTTCTTTTCTCGTAGGTCAAGATCTCTGGGGGCCGCGCATGAGGCTGCAAGCGGCTTGAGAGTGCGCATCCATGCAAGCGATAAATCGGCCCATGCCAAAAGGGGAAACTTTTGAGGCTCAACATTGTCTTGATCATCGAACGACTGAGCCGTGCAGTCGAGTGCCTAGAATTCTCTGCGGCAGCATCTTGGAAAGCATTCAACCTTGGTGAGCTGGGATTAGTGAAGTTGAGCTGACTGGTTTCGAGATATGGCGAAATTGGGAACTACAACACCCGGGCGCCCTCTCCGCCTAAACTCCGAATAACCACCAAATTACTTTACTCCGCTCGAGGAACTATCCGTTTTTGCAGGGTTCCTGTGTCTTGGCCGCAGTGAAAACGGCTTCTGAAGCGAGATTGACCCGATTCGGAAAATCATTCTACAATCTATGGGAATCGCTACTGGCGAAATGCCTCGAAGATGTCGTAAATGGAGATTTGCCCGCGAGCCGTTCACTCTTTTGCCCGGATCGGGTCAGCCTCACTTGACAGCCTGCACATGCGCTCGCTCGCTTTCCCAATCCGGCAATTCTCCATGATCCCATCTTCGCTGCAACCAGCAATATCCTAAAGCAGCTCAAATGTCTTTCCATAACTGGATGCTGGCTCTAATTTACCCGATTGAGACCACTTACGCTTCTAGCATATAAGTCGCACCGTTTTCGCTTCCAGGGCCTAATTGCAAATCTCTTTACTATGCGTTAGCACGAATCCTCCGGGCATCCCGAACCTCACGCTTAGCTCCTCGCATAAATGACCTAACTTTTCAATATTATCGGCTATCGCACCATAAGCCACAAGCAGCCCTGTCCCGAAAAGGTCCACTTCGTCTAATTGCACCCGTTCTTCCGAACACACCCGTGCCTCCCACACGCACGCACCCTTGCCCGACTTACCACCTCATTTGCGCGTCCTGTATATCCAATCATGTCCAAGCTTCCTCCATCGTCGCCAATATCCCACAAGTTCGTAGTCAGCACCATAGCCGTGGCTATTGGGAGCTACGCATTCTGGCAGATCGCAAAAGACTTCCAGCTCGTGAAATTCGAGCCCCGCCTGGAAGAGGACGTCCAGAAGCGTAAAAAAGAGGGGTTGGGCATCGAGATGCATCAACTCGACACCAGAACGTTAGACTACACGCCCGAAGCCAAAAAGAGACTCCGTGCACGGATGGCCGAGAATAACCAAAAAACGCAAGCGGGATCCGAATCAGCGGGAACACAATAGCTCCCCCTCCCCCCTCACTGTCATGGCTAGTAACTCGATTTCCAATAGTGGGGAAGAATGTGATGCAGGCGCTGCGACCATCCGGTGTCGTCATCACAGTTGCTCGCGAGCCCGATAGATACTTACTTTGCCTATTTCGGCAGCGAAGCGTGGGCCTGCTTATGTTGCCTGTTTAGGCAAAACGCATATTTCGATATGAAGAGTAGGCGCTGTCATAATCCGCAGTGCGTTTTCCCGATTGGGTTCATTGTCAATAATGGCGTGCGCATTGAGATAGCTGCGTCTACTGCCGGCTCCCGCCCGAAATTCGAAAAAGGTTCGACAAATGCTAAAGTCATCGAACCCAACCGCTAGATTGCGCCCCCTTTGTTTCTTGCAAACCCAATCGCCGTTGTGCTGCGCCACAACAGGCGCAAAAACCGTGCCTTAAACCATCTCGAATGAGCTTGAGGATTGTGGCGGGAGGTCGCAAGGAGATTATGCATGAAGTTTGAAACTAAAGCGGAGAGAAATTCCAACCGGAGCCGTCATCCACGAAGCAAATGGGTGATGCGATGAACGCACCAGCCATGCAGGCGGCGGAAGGAGGATGCTGCAAGTGCGAAAGTGCTCGCAACCATTTCCTAAATAGGAAAGGTGATTATATTTCATGCGACCCGGGATGAGTGCTCTCGTGCCAGTTAAATTTCATCGTGCCAATGAAGGGAGACGTGTTTCGAAACCATATGTAGCCAGAACCACCAAATTAAGGCGATGCCACGAGACGAGTAGTACGAATACAAGGATCGCCGGCAGTACAGCTTCTACGACAGAGCCTTTGTAGCAACTTTGAACGGATCTAATTAATACGACTTGCGATCAACATACTGAACGGCTTTATGCGGACGATTTCCCCACATATTGTGTGCAGGCCATTGTGTTGCCGAAGGGGTAGCTTCTCCGCATTTTGCTTTCACAGGGCGGGATTGCGCTGCAGGTTTCGGCACCAAATCATCGAGCTTAATTTGTGAAGCACGAAGAAAACCGTTCTCTAACTACGGACTTGGATTTCTCGGCTCAGACTCTCTGCCTTTCGTGCAAGGAAGCACTAAATCGCACCCTTGCGTTTTTGTGGAACACTCAAGCAGAACAATTATGACAGTGCTCTTGACGTTGCGCGCAAAGTGAGATGTCGTATATCTGCGCGTCAAGGGCCAACTCAACCTAATTAGGACGGGTGTGACTATTCGGGCAGCCCATTCTGCCGACATGCGTCAGGCCCTTACAACTTGCCTAGCAGCGTATTATCGATTTGGCTCGAGAGAGCAAAGATGTGCCCTCGATGCAACGCAAACTAACTCTGCACCTAGCAACTAATTTTTTTTTTTTTGATACAGTGCTTGGGCCTTTCCATCACTGCAAATCGATCCTGTACTGATCCCAGTGCTAAGTAGTCTAAAGAGGAATGGAGAGATATTCCATCGACCCGAATCAATGCGGAGAGGAGGGGGCGAAAAACGCTGATCGGGCAAGATGGTAACCGAGGTCCGCGGAACATGAAGTGTAACGGCGGAGGGGTAACTAGCGTTCGTCAACGTACGTGAGGGGTCGGATAGTGGACAAACGGCAGCACTATGTTCTCCTCACTTTGCCTTACTCGGTTATATGCATTACGTTACATGCTCCTTTGGGAGCCACGCATATGGAGCCCGCATCACACATCCGCGCCTGCACGAAGCGGATTAGGAAGTTGCCTAATACGGTAAATTAGATGGATTGCCGGGAGGAGAGAACAACATCTCAATGTGGGCATCGGAGTTGTGGATGCCTCAAACGCAAAAGACGGCAGAGCAATGGCGCACGCCTATCGGAATTATCGCAAACGATCTGCGGAGAGCACACGAAGCCCTTCGTTTGCGCTTCTCTCGTAGCCTGCTCTTCCCCTCAGCTGTAATTCTCATGACCCTTTTGGGCTTCAAACCCAATTTCACGGCAACTTACGGTAAAATCTGGGGTCAATCCACTACATGGCCCGAACAGGCAAATGAGGTGCGCCAGCTGCATGCGTCAGAGGGGATTATACGGCATAAGCGCACAACACACGCGTCATGCAGGGCCACGGCGGACCCGACGCCTACATTCACATCGGCTGCAAACACTCCATACAAAAATTCTCCTAACGCATGCTATCGATTTGCACATCTGACCCCTCTTCGATTAAATTTTTTTTTGCGCTTCGTCCATATATATACTGGCACGGGGCCCATCCCCACAATTCTCTTTTCAGATTTCATCATCTATCGCATCTATGATCAGTCTTGCAAAGTACGCATCACCCCAGCATAAAACTACAACCATGGCTCAGTCTGCTAACATCCCTAGACCCCAAGTGTTGCCTCCTGCCAATGGCAAGAAGTTGTGGCGCGTTAAGCGTTCGGTGTCGGCATCAAGTACAACCTCTCTGGATTCCAACTCATCCTTGGAGTGCCTCAACAACTCGCTCAAGATCTCTGCTGCTGGTAAGCAATTTCTTGTGCGTCGTCCTCCTATGAAGAGACCAAAATTCAAGCCTGGTATGCCCAAGGATTTTGTCTTTGTCGACTTGTCGCCAGTCAAAACGGCATCTGACGATGAGAACGAGTCTGTGAGCTCTGCGTCATCCGTGATGTCTGCAACCTCTTCTCCTACCAAGGAATCTCCATTGTCTTTGACTAATGAATCCTTCGGCTCTTTCGGCGACGAGGATGCCTTCGGCTCCACCTTCGCCAACTACAACTACAACCAGAATCAGCAGTGCGGTTTCGATCTCCTCGACGACAACGCGCTCTTGGGCCTTGGTCTTCTCAACGTGCAGTACGACTCGAACCCCGACTTCCAGATGCAGCAAGCTCAGCTCGACAACTCGCGTTTCTTGCAGTACCAAAACCAGTCTTCCAACTTCGTCACACCTCCCATGTCGGCCGCGCCAACTTTCCAGGCTACTCCTGCTCCAGTGGCCCCTACTCACACCCGCCTGGTTTCTTGCCTGGCTGTTCCTGTTCAGTCGAGCAAAAAACGCCAGGCTTCTGGCTTCCAGTTTAAGAGCTACCAGGGCCCTGGTGTCAAGAAGCCACAAAGAAAGCACAAGCGTTGCTTCAGTGAGCCTCTGCGCAAGCCCGAGCTCATGGTCTGCACCCAGACTCAGACTCCCCAACAATCGGTGTGTTCTCAGCACCAGCCACAGTTTGCTGACGCCGAGACACTCGAATACTCGCAAAAGATGCTTCAGAACTTCGACATCTCGTATACCCCATTGACGGAGTTGCTGGAGCTGGATGTGGAGGCTTTGCAGGATCCCATTGACTTGGACTTGAACTGCACGAACCTGATTTTCAAGGACAACTTCGACTTGCTGAGTTTTGTTCTGCTTTAGCGGGGAGAGAGCTTCCAGACTAACGACTCTGCATTCAAGTGGTGACTTAGCTTGCCATACCACCACATACAACCTTTTGCATTTTATCTTATTACTTGGACCCACCCTCGTGGACTTGCCAATTTGGACTTTAACATCTTCTTCACGCCTTCGCTTTTGCATTTTCGGTTGGACACTATACATTTTACTATTCGGGCCCCGCGTGGCTTCTATTGGACACCTTTCGGATACTTTACTTGTTTCACATCAACACTCATTGATTATTCCACTTCGACACGACTTAATTCTTAACGGGTACACTATTTCGGAAACCCGGCACTATCACGGCCGTCTTGGCCACTTCATATTTGTACATTAGCATTAATACCATAACGACAATTACCAATCCGTTTGCTGTAGTGACCATCTCTCTTTTTTACCCAATGCGGTTGAATGACAACTTCCGGTGTACGGGTCAATTGGGGACGCCCGATGCGCGCGACAAGCGAGCGTCGGACGTATGGAAGGTTTGCGGGGGGTCGGGGGAATCCACGCTAAATGTGGCTGTATGCAGTCTGTGAACTTGCCCTCGACGGAGCCGTTCACTATACCCCACACTCAGTCTGGCACATGCTTCCACCCCGGGAATATCGGGACCGCGCACGTGAGTCGGTGCACGTGATCACAGCTTCGCAATTTCGGAAATAGCCACACGCAAAGGATGAAAAAAGAAATGGGGGGGGGGGCTGAGTCAGCTCCGCGCTCATATCTTGGCCTTGTCGTTCCGGGCAAAAATAAAGTTTTGTTCGTCGGAGTCCGCGTTCGCCATGGAATTTGACGATCCTGGTTGCAAAAGCTGATCTTGTTACTTTTGGAGAGATCAACATAAATTTTCCAGAGTAGACAGTCCGAAGGCCCCCCCCCCCACCTTTCACACAGGACAGTCTAATGCATGGAGGACAAGATCCCATATAATGCTGAGGTAGCCAACAAAAAGGAAGAGTGTGGCTGCCTTGGCAACCTCGTGAAACACTATCTGCTACGCACAGTATTCACGAAAAAAAAGGAAAACCTCTTTGAGGAAATGAGCGACAATATCGAGCCTGCGGCTTTCCCCTGGTGGTGCCTGTAGCAGTGTAGCCCTGGTGTTTCAATGCGAGTGGAAGCCCACGCCATTTTTGTGATAGTCTCTGACAACACAGATCGCCATCTCCGTCAAAATGGAGTATTTCCAGTGGTGGAGAAATGTCTCTTCAATTGACACTCATTCCATATTTTTTTCGACCTCAGTTTCACAAAACTGCTCTCTTCTAGCCCTGCGGGCGTTTGACAACAACGCGGTTTTAGAAGCAGTACATTTCGTAGGCACAAACATATAAAGAAAACAAGCCTAATGTCGTTCCCTTGTGGATGCAGCTCAGCGGCTTTAGCTCCATGATTTGTGGCTCGGGTCGACCCAGGGCTTCCAACTCGGGGGCATGTTTGAATTCCCACGTAAAATACGATTGGAAACTTAAAGATAACTGAGAAGCTCTAATTGAAACGGCGCCCAACTATTATTCAGTTGTGGCGCTTGCATTACGGACTTAACCTTCTGACGCCGGGACGCACAGGTAGTACATTCAACTCACCCCGTCCTATTTCTACAGCAATGAAAAAGGGTAAAGCGCTCAGCGCATAAACTCTCCACTTGGGTCAAGGAAAAGTATGCTGCCTTCAATGCAACAGGGGCACTTTTGGCCCAATAAAAATGAGATGGTAATATGGAGTCGTCCTGCCCAAACTGGGAACTTGCTCACAGAGTTTGGCAGACCTACAGCATTATTTAGACTCAGAACCTCGTGACGTATTGTAGAACAACGGAAAGTCAGGTTCCTTGTTAGCTAGACTTGTATTGTGAGCTCTAACGTGTGTTTTTCTTTGCATGACGTATTTAAATGCACCTTACTTCAATGACTGCTTTTGCTCTTTTTTGCTGTACTTGTGTTATTGCGTCCTTCAATTTATTGGGAACATTGAGCGAATAATGCACCCGATTTTGGTTCCTAGTGCTAGGAGCTCACTTCAACTCCTTTCTTGTCCTGCAACAATCTTGGCCTTCTAATGGCACCCAAAGCTTGTGAAACTCCTAAGGTTTAAGAAGGCTATTTGGTCTGCTCGCAGGAAGAGACGACAGTACGCCCGGCTGCGAATCAACAAGAATGTCAACTTTAAGCGAGAGAACATGTCTCATATCCCGGCTAGTTTTTTCGCGAAAACGAAGCCACCTTGGGAATTCAGGGTCTCTGGAATCTATTCTTGGACGGGCATAGTGCTGATTTTACCTCAGTAACGCTGGAAGTGACAAAAGTGCACTAGGCACCCTGCAAGCAGCACACAGCCAAGCCGACCAGGGGCCAAGCAGCCACTTTAACTAATAGTGCATGCCTCCATATCGTGCATGCAGCTGCACACGTCGACGGAATGAAGGTGTATTTATGGTGGTGACCAACGAATGACTAACAAAGTTTCATCTACAAATTTTGAAAGCCGACCCCCCTAAAAAACAACGTTGCTTATTTGGCCGGGTGATTGGCCAGACTCATTTTGCCTGGACCGGTTCACAAATTCAGTACTTCAGCTCATGGTAGCATGTAGTCGTAGCTGGTGGCCAAAATTGAGCCAAACCAAACACACGATCAAATAATCAAACTAGGAACAAGGAAGGAGTGCGCATCCACTGAACGAAATAACTGGAACTAGCGCAAGGCTAGGCCAAACCTCTAGATTCTGAATCAAAGGCACGAACTGCGCACGACGCCGCCTCTCAAAACTTTAACCGCACTAACACCGCTTAGGAATACACCTCTTTTTTTTATGCATCATTTCACCAAATGGGCAATGTAGCGGTGCTCAATTGAGCAATTCAAGCAACAGGCGCGACGTCTTATCCTTAGCCAGCTCGGTGGTCACGGACAGAACCAGCAGCGCAGACTCATTTTTTTCAGCTCTTTCGAGCATTTGTTGGGCAGAGGTTATCCGGGTTTCAACCATGGTCCAGTGTCTCTTCAACAAGGCGTCAAGGTCCAGTTTGAACTGCTGGGTTTCTACGCTTACCGCCCGAATTTGAGCAAGTGCTTCATCGAGCACTTTGCCGGTGACAACGGTGTGGTCTGCGTCGTCATAAACTACCTCACGGTCCAGGTAACCCAGACCTTCCAGACCCAGTTCATCCAGCGGCAGAGGAGGCACCATTGCTTCGTAATCGCTGGGATTACCCACTCTGGTAACAGACGGCGGTAGAGCTCCGACTGTATCTCCTCTCTTGTAGGCCTCCAGAAGATTGAAAAGTTCGAGCATGGCAAGCTCCAAGTCGGCCATGGGGCTCGCTCGCAGAAGCACCTCGAAAACTTCAAAATGCTTGTATTTGGGTATGTGGCCATCAGTCTTGAGGCCATGGTCACTTCCCGAATTAGACGAGTCTCCTAATCTAGTTTGAGCTCTCCGAAGTGCCGTGGATAACTGTCGTTGAAGCGTTCTCACTGTCGGGGTCACTAGGGGGCCTAAGGAGCCGTGGCCACTGTTGGCGTCAGCAAGACTGCGGTGCTTCTCGAAATGACTCTGAATAAGCTCCCACTTTCGCAGCTGGCTGAGGGTCCGGTCGCCGACGTATTTGAAGGGCCGGATCTGGATTATAAGCCACAAAATAAGCTTGACATCGTTGTGGGATAACCGCAGACGGTGTCGAATGCTGGCACCTATGCCGGGGGGCATTGGGAAAAGGTGGTCGTCGGGAAATGTGAGGACAAACGGACAAAACTCGAGGATGTCGGCGAAAACTGGAGCGAAAGAAAGACACCGTAAGAAAAGAGTGTGTTACCGTAGCGAGATTAAAAGCAAAGCGCGGCGATATGCGGATTAAAAGATGGAAAGATGAGGAGACATCTGAAATGACATGCGACCTGCGTATAGCTCTTTTTCTAGAAGGCGTGCCCGCTCACCGGCATGTTTCATGACCGATAAGGCCCGCGGCACTCGGCAGAACTCGCAGATAGCCGCCATCGTCATATTTCGGATGCGTGCTTGGCTGTTCCGCCCAGGTGCAACGACGCTATTAATACTTGCACGAAATATTGGGGCCTTGGCCACAACTCCTGCGTTTTCTGTTGGTGGTCAGCGAGTTCGATTTGTTAATATTTTCACTGTTCCTGCACTCACAGATGGCTGAGGGTGGGGGCGCAACACAAACAAAGTGAGAAAGTCATTTTTTGCTACGCTCGTTTGATGATGATCTTCAGTGCATCGTTTTGTCCTGTGCAAATCGATGTGTACGAACACTCGGCTGTACGTGTTAACGGTTGGCCGCACTGCATGACATCAAACGAAAAAGCTTCTGCGGTAGCTCCCCATAGCCTCCCCTACAGAAGACGTGCATGAGGGCACAAAGCTCCGGATTTGACACGAGGTACGAATATAGCAAATCTCACGATAGCATAAGGGCATTGTCATTCTCACATACATAACTGGAAGATTTTGAGCAAGAGCAGAGGGTTGTATTCAATTCCCTGCTCGTGAAACCGACCTTCATGTTTGCTGTAACAACCTGGTCGGCATGATGCACCTGCATGCAGCCTGCATGCACCACGCGAGTCTGTAGAAGGCAGCGCGTGGCCACTAGTCAAAATTCATCCAAAGCAAGTCACCCTGCAAGTGGGAGCCACGCAAATTTGCTGCTTAAATTGAGAAAGGTCCGTCGAGGTGGGCCCCTCTCATCGGCACGAAACTGGGTGAGTTTTCTGCACCTCGTATTACATTTCGCGACTTCTAAATACGATCTATTCCAAAATGCACCTTGGCCATGGTGCCGAGCTATGCAGATCGCACGATGATCAAACACGACCTATCAGGATCGACCGCGGCTTGCCTTGCAGCGGTTATGCATCTTCAGTTTACTCCGACACACGTCGAGATTCTGTCGCATGGTGCACGTTTACTTCGTAGAACCGCGCTTTCTTATGGCATTGCTCAGCATTTCGGGGCACTGCATTCGGCAAGGCCTAAGTTCGACGCACAGTGACAATTTTTCTCAAATTCGCAAAATTTTCGTACCATGCGCCGCGTAGGGAGGAGCGTTGGATCGCTATCAAATTTGAAGCCCGCTGGCAAAAGCTCCGGCTATATCGCGAATGTCGATGCCCTCAACGGCCTCGAACCCAGTCGAAGACACGCTATTAGGCTCGACCATCTTCATGGCTGCATTGTGAGTAAGCGAGGGCCATTGGGAATTGTTGATTGATTCGTCATCGTCCTTGCCGCCGGTGTCGCCATCCTGCACATTCTCGTTGTCGTTGGCCCCTGTAGAGCCGTCAAAACCACCAACATCCGCAAACGACAACATGCTTTGGGTGTCGAAGGAGAAGCCAGACGGCTTGATTTTGTTGAGCAAGAATCCGCTCTTGTTCGTTTGCGGAGTGCTCAACGGCACAAGCGAAAGATGCAAGTTCTCCAACGGACCCTCGACAAGCACACCGTTCTCTCTGTAGTGCAAGAGGAGCGATCTCCAGAGCTTGTTTTTACTGAGCGAGCGAGGGTTACCCAAAATCATCAAGCCGTATTTGGCTCGAGTGATGGCCACGTTGAGACGGCGCGGATCGCTGACAAACCCGATGGTGTTGTTGTCGTTTCCTCGCACACACGACAAGATGATAAAGTCCTTTTCACGGCCCTGGAATGCGTTGACACTCATGATCTCGAGCTCGTCGATAGCGTCGCCAACTACAGGACTGTTGAAGCGCAAGTACTGCTCGATGTAGGAGCGCTGACCCTCGTAGGGCGTAATAACACCAATCGACGAAAGCGGCACGCCGTCGCACACAAGCTTGGAGATGACCTTTTCGGCGTTCATGGCCTCGACGCGATTCAAGAACGACACCCCGCTGGGACTGATTTCTTCCTTACCGTAGGACGCCCAGAACATGGTGGGAATGCCCGCCACCGGCCAGGGGAACCTCAGGTTTTTCCACGACCGGCTCACCAGCGACACACCGTTCTGAAGCGAGCCCTCGTAGAACACGTTAGACGAGAATTCGGCGAGTTTGGGATGCATTCGGTACTGCACCTCCAAACGGTGGGGCACATGGCCCACGGCAATGAGACGCTCGAAAAGCGACTGCTCGAGGCCGGCGGCGGCACACGCGCGGTCCAGCACCACCGGCCCAAGCTGCTGGTGGTCTCCCACCAAAATCACCTGCTTGGCGCCTCGCGTGATGGGGATAAGCGCCTCGGGCTCCGACGCCTGGGTGATTTCGTCAATCAACACCGAGCGGAACTTGAAGTGCTTGAGTCGGGCGTCGGCGGCCCCGGTGCACGTGCAGCAGATCACCTGCGCCTCCAGCAAAATCTGCTTCTCGATCACCTTGGCGCTGCGCATCTTGGCGGCCTGCTTGTCGGAGATGGTGTCGCCAGCGGCACGGGCCTTTTTGATGCGGGCAGCCACCTTGGCAACCTGGGCGTCGACGAGCTTGTTGAGCGTGTACGGCAGCTGCGGGCTGTCCTCGTTCGACTCCTGCGTCATCGACGACACCCGCACCACGCGAAGCCCCGTGAGCCCAATCTTGTCGGCCAAGTGGTCGACGGCCACATTCGACGGCGCACACACCAACACCACCGTGGGCAGCCGCATGCACAACTGGTACACGATCGACGCGGACGTGACGGTTTTGCCGGTTCCCGGCGGGCCCTGGATGAGGGTGAGCGGCAGAACCAACGCGGACGCCGCGGCAAGCGCCTGCGACTCGTTGAGCTGCGTGAGCCGCGGCGCCGAGAGCTTGGTGGGCGCCTTGTCGGAAAACTGGAGCGGCGCCACCTCGTGGCCAAGAATGCGGTGGTAGAGGTAGCCGCTGATGGACTTGGGCTTGGTCGCAAACGTTAGAAGCGCGTTCTGCTGGCGGGTGTAGGGCACCGGGTGCCAGTTGACGGACACGGCAAAGCCGTTGCTGAGATGCGTGGGGGCGCTTTTGGCGTCGTGGCCGTGCAAGTGCACCACGAACAGCGTGTGGGGCCGTGAGGGAGCCGAGAGCGGCGTGGCGGGAAGCTGCAACGCCAGCTGCTGCTGCTGCAACTGCCCGTGGCAGCTCCACGACTGGTACTCGGCGGCGCTGCCGTGGTACGTCACCAACACGAGCACGTGACCGCCGCCCATCAGCGTCATGGACTTGTCGGCGTTGGAGAGCGCAAAGCAGAGGGTGGGCCCGGCGCCGAAGCTTCCGGGCGTGGTGTCCCAGTCCACCTCGAGGTTCTGGAGACTCTGCAGCTCCGCCTGCAACCGGCTGCACTCCATGTCGGCGAACACAAGAGGCGCCAACGTGCGCTGGTATTCGGCGCCGTCGGTGTACCGCAAAAGCACCGGCTGCAACGCCGGCGCCTCGGGCGCCTCGGAAATCACGTCGGAAATCGACGCGTCCTTGTTTTTGCGCCACTGTGCCTCGAGCTGCACGATCTGCTTGTAGTCAATGTTGTGCACTCCACCGGCGCCAGGATCGATTTCTGGGGCCTCGGGAGCGTCCGGCGCCTTGGGCGCCGCGCTGGCCACCCACAGCAAGAGCCGGCGCTCCTCAATGAGCGGCTGCCACGCGTTGGTTTCCCAGTTAATGTCTCTGGATTGTGCACACGGCACGCGACATAAGATCACCACCACCAGATCCTGGCGAGCGGCGACAAAGCCGAGCGTGAAAATGTTCCGCAGCCCGCAGTTGTAGCACTCGAGCGTGTCTGCGCCAAGAGGCAGCTCCGGGTGCAAGGCCACCACCTTGTGCTTGGAGATCACCAAGTGGTTGACAATGTGAGACCCGGAAGAGGCCGAGCCGGAGTTGCAGAACCAGCGGTCGCAAGTGACACAGCGTACCACGCAGTGGGCGTCTGAGACACCACAGTACGCACACGCATGCGACGGGCCGGCCACCGCTGCGGGCTCCGGCGTGGGGTCAAGACTTGACATGGTGAAAGAATGAGATGCGAGGATTTTTCGTGTGCAGGTCCGGAGCCGGGGTGGTCGCTGGCGACGTGGTGACGTTTGCGTCGCGGCGAGGTGGGCTTGCGGAGTTTTGCCTGCTGATGGCCTTTTTTTGCTTCTCGCGGCCTATTCTGAGTGCTCCGACGTTGTTGGTCTGCGCGGTCATCGTGGGGCACTTGGGCAGGTGGCATGGTGTGGCCCGCCGAGTATAGATTTTCAGGGCAGATTCGACTAGCATAGCGAACAGAGAAGTGACATTGACATTTGCAAGTTTGGCCACCGGTTCTTGTAACTGGCTCGTGGGCAGGGTTCCATTGCACGACCAGAAAACCTGACAGCACGGACAAGGCACCGGGCGCAGAAACCTGAACGAGGAAAATCGCAGACGTGAGAAAATAAAGCTATAGGAAGTGACCGTGTAGAAAACAAAGAGTTGAGCAACACTCCAATCGCAGACCCCGGACGCCTACTCTCGCTGCGATTTTGTCTCCCCACACAAGATGTACCAGGGAATACACCGTCCCCATGAACTGAATCCGACATGGCTTTCGTCATCAAAACTCCTCCCAAATCATCAAATGACCCCTCTTGGCGCAACTCACGACACAGCCACCGAGAGGTGCATCCGCCGCCAGGTCTAACGCCATCAGCTGCACGCTGCAAAGGATCGCAAAATACCACTGCGCCCGGCGCATCATCGGATCGTCAATTTTTCCGTGTTCAGATGTGGACTGCTTTGCAAGTCGATCGTTTGGAAGTCGTCCCTTAGTCCTCCCAAACTCCGCCCCGAGCTTGGATTATGTGCCTACAACCGAACAGTGTGTCCCCCCAAACATTCCCGCCCTTGAATTCGGGCAGACACCTGCCTATTAGTCACGTGAATAGGTGGTGGGGGTTAATTGAGTTTCGCCGTCTCACATCGCGCTGGCAGATCCATGCAGGTGCTTGCAGACACATGCATTGCGAGCAAGGCTATAGACATGGGTTATGAGAATGCCTGGTGTATAAACCCGAGCACCGCGTGGTTGAGACGAGCTTCAGCGGCACACGAACAAAGGGTCGCAGGCACCAAATATGGAAAAGATCTATCGGCTCCTCTGACAACAACAAAAAAATAGAGAAAGAACGCTAGCATGTCTTGTCGGTCACGCTCTAGTGCGACCCACATTGGAGTGCATGTTCCTGTGAGATGCTCGCAGACAAAGTGGGAACCGTCGCTTACTGCATCCTCGCTGCAGTCCGGCGTCGCGCCAACTCTTAGAGCAGGACGTCATGGTGGATTGATGCATTATTCCCCTCGATGTGGACGTGCTTCTTTACGATGACTAAAGAGCCGTGTCTGCGGGTCATTGCACCGTTTGTTCGCCAAATTTCTTGGCTAGTGTGGCTCGCGTGGGGGCACTTCCATCTTCAGCGAATACGACCCACGTCACCCGCACGACCACCTAAAGCTGCGAAATGCTGCTAACTGGGTTTTCTTGGGACGGGTAAGTCTAAGATGGACAGGCTGTAGTAGGGCGGCGCGTCCATGCAGAACAGAATTTATCGGTGGGTTTTAAGGAGTCGGTGGCAGATGTACTCCTGCTTCAAGGGGAAACCGCAGTGTCGTCCATGCATTAGGACACCTGGGCAGTTTGCGAAGTCGGGACTGCGGACTACTCTCGTACTCTCAGCCGTCGCAAAAGCGCATTTCGTGGTGCGCTAGGTTTCCGCACATCGTATATTATGGGCCCTGTAAGCCTGCAAAACGAAGGTCGGGCAACGCAAGCAGCCCTTGCCGGGTGAGATAACGTCAAACAGGAATCGGATATCAGGGACCTCTCGCGTCAGCCACAGTGCATCGGCGGTCCGGGAGGCTAAAGTGTTGCCATGCGACGTTTCTAAGCCTGCCACGGCTATCTGCTGTCGCGATGTGTAACGGTGACAGCGCCAGCTTCTACAGCCCTACCACACGGCGGAAAGCAGGCCAGCAGATTTTGCGCTTGCAGAACAAAAAAAAAAATCACAAGACCTCTGGCAGAGCCGAGAAAACCTGGACATTCAGTGCAGCGCAGCACTCACGGCGCGCTGCAGCGGGGGCAGAAAGCGATTCGCTGCAGCAGGCAATCATGCACCCTGCCTGCGCGAGCAAAAGGGCCTGCAACACTGCAGGTTTAGCGCCGCGGCCACTAGTTTCTGGCCGTTTGCCGAACCGAGAAATTGAAAACTGCACATTTGCAGCAAACGGCACCAGCCAAGCGAAAAGGGCCGCTGCACCCGCCACCAGCGCGTGCGCCGCGCCTAATTGCGGCGGTTGCGATGGTGCCATCGGTGCCATCGGCCAGAACACCGACAGCGCCCGGCGTGCAGATCCGAGCTTATCGCTCCACGGTGGATCTCCCGCTATCTTGCCGATCCACGCTGCATGGACCGCCGAATGACGTTGTTGGGATTTTGCCGCCGCTCGGCCCGGCGGTGTAGCAGCGCCGCGGTGGTGGCCACGGCATGAGCAGGCGCCCGGGGCAACAACACGCCGCGGCGCCGCCGTGGCCCGAAACAGCCGTCTCCCCGAAGAGCGGCCCACGGACGGCGCCGCCATGGCCCGAAAACCCGTCTCCCCAAACCGGCCGCCCACGCCGCACCCGTGCCTCCGGGCGCGTGGTCCTGCACACGCCGCCGGCTACTTCCAGCTAAAACACCTCCATCGCCACGATGCCCCGAACGCTGCCGTTCCACCGCGCGCTTCTCCGCGACCGCGCCGCGTTCGCCGCGCACAACGTGCCCGTGTCCCGCGACGGCGTCGCCTGGGCCGCCGCCGCCCGCCTCTCCGTGGTCCACGGCGCCGTGGTGGCCCAGG
>JAJLRP010000036.1:0-101587 GCA_030567085.1 Hermanozyma ubatubensis | reverse complement strand
CCAAGTTGATTCCTGAGGTGATTGGCCGTGAGATCGAGAAGTCCACCCAGTCTATCTTGCCTTTGCAGAACATCCACATCAGAAAGGTGAAGTTGTTGAAGCAGCCCAAGTTCGACCTCGGTGCTTTGTTGCAGTTGCACGGCGAGACCACCACTGACGACAAGGGAAAGAAGGTGTCGTCTGGTTTCAAGGACGTTGTCTTGGAGACTGTCTAATCATGGTATATAATACATGTTCTATCGATGGTAAGTGTAGTTGTTTTGTCGTTGGTGACAGGGTTACAGTTATAGAAGTCACCAGTTAACGTCGTGAACAGGCAACCCAGGAAGTCTGAGATTTAGACAAAGTTGCTGATCCAGCGTGTTCTGATAGGTTCAGAAGTACAATCGCTCTCTGTTTAGCCTCTATTGCTTTTTGATTTGTCACATTACTAGAAGGAGTGGTCGAAGCGGCTGGAATGAGTGGATGACCAGTGATGGGTGGAAAAAACTACACAGGAAAAGAGCAGAAGAGCCTGAAAGAACTCCACATCAGCGTGTTTAATCTCTACCACACTTGAGTCTCTACTCCAGGTGATTCTTTAGTCTAGGTTGACGTTTATTTCATTTAGGGACTTGTTGCATCAGCATCGTCGCAGTTGAGGAACACTATTCCCCACGACAAGCGCCTACCTCAACTCAAACAAATGGAAAACACCTACCTAAGCAGTAATGCCTCCAAGACGTCTGAATCCGCCGCACCTTCTGCACTCGGCCTGGATTTCGCCAATTAACTCTTGATCCTTCAAAGGATCCAGCGACTCCGCAGGCTCTTCCCAAGACAAATACTCGTTGGTGTAGTTGGGAACGTAGTCTGCGGGCAAAATCTCGAGTCTTTTGCCGTAGGCATTCACCTTTCTCCAGTCACGTGCAACGTTGTGCAAAGACGCCGAAAAGTAGGCAAAGCACCGCTCGAACATCTTCGTGTTCAAGGCCGAGCCCATTTCTGGCTTGAAATCCTTGTACAACTGCCAAGCATCGCGGGGGTGAGCAAGCATATAGTCCGTGGCCTTCTTAAGAGCTTTCATAACTCCACGCACCTTAGTCGGATTCTTGGCCAAAAAGTCGTCGTTACAAATGTACAAAATAGTGCAGAAACAGCAGCAGCCTAATTCCGCCAACTGGTCGATTCTCAACATCTTAGCATCGCTGGGGGACCGGCCGCTAGCCTTCAAGTACTCCTCCAACTCCACTTGCTGAATGCACTCAATACCAATTCCAGCATCGATTTTGCCCTCAATGATGTATTTGGCCACATTCATTCCGCATCTGACGGCGGTGTAGTCATTCGGCGTCATTCCGTAGTGCTTGGTCAATTCGTCAACTTGGATTTTACCAAACTCTCCAACATAGCCAATTCTCTTTCCACGCAAGGAAGTGAAGTCCAGAGTGACTCCAGAACCCTCCAAGTACAAAATACCAGTGAAAGGCTCGTCAAGAAGAGAACCTACGGACGTCACAGGAAACCCCCGGGCCTTCGCAGCCAATGTGTGGACCATGGCCTTGAGTCCCATATCGATTTTGCCAGACCCAATTAGTTCTGTGACATCTGAGGGGTTGGAGGGCTCCAAAATAGAGACATCCACGTCTTCTTCCTTGAAGAAGCCCTTAAGCTGAGCCAAATAGATGGGAATGTGGTAGGGCGTAGCCTGCCAATTGAGCAAGAACGAGATCTTAGAAGTCATCTGATAGCTTTTGAAAATGCTGCTGCTATCCAGTGAATGCCCCAGGATCCCTGGATCTTTATAGTCGTTTCCTGGCCTTAATAACTCAGGGATGAGAACCATAAGCGCATAGCATAACATAGTGGCCTTCAAGGTCCGGGGAACTGTTTACCGGTGCATAACCGGTTTAATAGAGCAATTGACCTTCAAGCGCATTGCTCCGGGCCGTGCGGGTTTGCCCGCCGCAGGGGCGGCCAGATCTGGGTGAAGAACTCGGGTTCCTCGTAGTTGATGACTCCATGAAACAGTGACATCGCAAACCTGCCTCGATGGGCAACTATCTCCCTTTTCTGTGTTTCGCAAATAAAAAACATTTACGGTATCGCCATTGGCAAGATTAAGCGCCCTTGGGTTGTGTCACTGCTCAGAATTCACTTCAGGCATACTCCCACACGCATGCAAAGACCAGACACAGCACTCTCTATGCGATAAAAAGAATGACTAACAACACGGTCAACACAACCATCAAAATGCCTATGCACCAATTGCTGGCCGTCTCCTTGTTTTTCTCAATCACGTAGTTGACTCGCTTGAGTCCACGTTGTAGCTTGTTGCCCACCGAATCCATCTCCTGATCAAGTTCATCAAGCATGTAGGCTTGGTCCTCTAACTCTGAGCCCATCAAGTTTGCCTGCTGGTTCAAATTCTGCATCGTCTGGTGAATGGAATCCAACTGCAAGTCCTGCTGCTGGAGTGCCTCTTGCTGCTGGAGCTGGTTGAACTCCAGATCAATGCGATTCCTCTCATCGAACGGATTTTCAGAAGTGTTGTCCTGGCTGATTCGATTGGACATGGTGGTTACTTCTCGAAGTTTGGGTCTAGAAGTAAGGCGAGCAGTCCAGTCATCTTCCAATTTCTGCACTTTACTCAGCAATTTGGCAAGAATTTGCTTGCGACTGGCTATATCCAGAGAACTCAAATTGAACTGCGCTGGGTTGGACTCGGAGATCACTACCGCTTGGCGGAGATCATTAAGAGTCTCGACGAGTTCCTGGTGGATGTTGCGGAAGTCTAGTTTAGCATCCTCGGAGACCTCTGTTGTCGCTGCCGAAAACTCTTCTAATGCAGTGATCTGCTGCCAGCAGTCATCCTCCACTTCGTTGAAGGGGTCCATAGTGGGTGGTGTGCAGGAGTAGAGCCAGGACTACGAAGAAAGAGACGATGGTGTTAGATTTAGGATCACAATAGACTGGTTAGTCGAGGTAAAGCAGACTTTTGGCTCTTTTTTACAGTTTTGGGGCCCTTTTTTTCCAGGCTGGCTTCACCAAAATTGGGATTCCATCCTGGCCAAACACTCCACTTTTCCACCCCAGGCCTGAGAGGAGAGCGATTCGCTCCCGTTTTCCGCTTTCTTTCTTCTCTTCATCACATGAAACTGAAACTGCGCCGCCTGGATTCCGTTCGCCAATCGCTATCCAGACCCCACATTTCGCATTTCTCACTTCTCAACTCTCAACTTCAGCATGGAGAATGGAGTTGCTGCTGAACCCACGCCGGAAGTCAATGGTGACACGAAGATAGAGTCTCCTACTGTTGCTGACTCTGTCCTGGTGCCACAGCAGGAACCACCGGCAAAGAAGATCAAGGTCGAGACTCCAGAAGTCGTGATTCCCAACCATCCCGAGCCGCCAGTTCATGAGGTAGTTGGCGGCTCGTCTGTTCGGCAGTACTTGAACAAAAATCTCACCGAGCATTTACTAGAGGGCCTTCGCAAGGTCGCCAAGGAGAAGCCTGAAGATCCACTTACAGAACTTGGGCAGTTCCTCTTGCAGAGAGCAGCCGAGATGAAAAAAGAGGAGTGCAGCAACCAAGATGGGCCGCTGGTCTGAAAAGATACATTACTGACGTTTCCTTGAATATGCTGGTGTTTGGGCACGTGTCTTGATCAACTTTCCACGTGACTGGTGAAACATCCTGGACGAACAACGAGACGAAGACATTAGACGAACAACGAGATGAAGTCACTTTCGAGGCTAGGGCAATTGTCATCAATTGCACAGGCTCGCAATTTATGCCAGAGAGCAGCTTGCGGCCGAGTCCATGTCCCCCCGGGGACGAAGGGAAACAAGGCAACCTGGAATTCGTCCCATGCAGCCCGCCAGAATTTGACGCAGTCAGTAAAAGAATGAAAAAATATCATGCACCTCAAATCTCCTCTTCCTCTCCTCACGCGGTGTTTCTCTTGTCTGTCGCCGCAACATTATCATCTCACCCCACATTCGCACAGCACTACCATCATGCCTGGCGACACTTCCTTGCGGCCGTACTACGACGCCGACACCTTCAATGCCGGGTATCACGTGATCTACAAACCCGGCATCGGGCTCGTCGATACCGCCACCCAAAAACCCATAGTGGCGTCTCTCAGCCTGGGCAGCAAGTTCGGCCCTGGCAAAATTGGCCTTCGGGCGATGGCAGACGAAGTGGCCACTTCGACGCTTGTGCGCAGTTCAGACAAAAACTACGCCTACGATCTAGAAATCCTGGAGTACTTTGACACCAACAATCTCGTTGAGCTCCTCAAGAACCTCGCCTACAACTTCTTCAAGAATTACTTCCGCGTGTTGCTCTCGCAGCCGCTTGAGATGGTGCGTCTTGTGCTCCAGGTGGGATATTTTGATTTTAGCGACGGTAAATCAGGAGAAGGCGACCTGGGTCTGTTGTCTGAACTGTTATCGTCCGATGACGAAGACGAAATCGACTACTTCCACCTGTCAGAGGACGAGCAGCCTGCGCAGGTGGCCAAAAAGTTCTCAAATCCTGCCGAACCGATTAAGAAAAACCTCAACAAGATTGAACCTGTTTCTCAGCACACTGTCGATATCATGGCGGCTATTGCTTCCAAAGATGGCCCGTTGGCGCTATTCAAGGGTATCAATGCGCTGTTCATCTACCACACACTCTCGCACACCATTGAGGCTTGGATCACCGGATTTGTCTCGCCGTTTTTGGGGATCCCTGATCCATTTTTCCTTGACTTGACCCACTCTACCGACCCGGTGCGGTCGCTCTGGCTCTCGGTGCTGGCGTGCGTGTTAGCGGGTGTGATCCTCATGCCTCTCGATCTTATTAAGGTGAAATTGATGCTCACGCAATTTAACAAGATTCTGCAGGATGGGCAGCCTTCGAGAATCAACCGGTCTGTTCGTGAGTCGATAAGATACTACCCTGTGAAGTTGCTCTTACAGCCTCCACCCACCATTGCGCTTCTTACGGTCTTGCACCAGTTTTCCACGTCTGTGTTCAGAAAGTCAGCGCCTTATCTCATGTTTGTCAGATTCAACATCGACAGCTACCAGGCCCCTGCCCTCTACACGAGTGCCAACCTCGTGCTCTCGATCATGGAGCTTTTTATCAAGTTGCCTGTTGAGAATCTCCTTCGGAAGGAGCAACTTCGGTTTTTGCTCAAGCCGAAGTCTCCAGAGGAAGACAGGCTCAAGGTGGTGACGATTGAAAACCCAGACGAGAACTTGATCGTCACGTTCAATGGATGGGACACGGCTCACTTGCTGGAGGATGGCCAGCAGCTTTCACTTTTCAGAAGGCTACGGCTCCTTGGCCTTTTCAATGGCTGGAGAGTTGGCGTGTTAAATGTCATTGGCTACTGGTGGTACAACATCTTCAACAGCAGCGGTGCGAGGCCCGAGGAACGGCTTTGATTGTAAATAGGGATAATAGGGATGAAGCACTATGTTCCAGAATGTAGATTTACGGCTTTCTTCTTTGCGGATCGAACGGTGTTCAGCACAACAGCGCCAATGTGGCGGCAAAAGATCGCCAAAGTAATCTCGCGAATCGCAAAGAAGAATTCAGGCTTACGCACTTATCCTTAGGGTGATTAGTTTTCTTCCTCTGTTCTCCTCGCAACAACCTCACGACTTCGGTTTCTCCTCCGTATCTCCGTCCTGCCTCTCACTATCGCACCCGAAACTACAACCCCAATCATGGCGTCGGCGATTCCCTACGATCCCGACGACTTTGAAAATAACAATCCTTTTGCAGAGCCTCATGAATCCTCTTTACTTGCGCAGCCTGTCAATGAACCCGAAGTGCAACACGACAGTGAGCAAGTCAGTGATGAAGACGTACACGACGCCTCACAGCCACCTGAATCGTCTCAACGCGAGAATCTGGTTGAGCAGGAACTCATAAGGCTTTTGCCTGAGCGTTTCACCGCCACATACCTGATAAAAATTGTGTTGAAGGGCATTGAATCGAACAAGCCCGCCAATCCCATATTGCGATTCGACGTGGAGGTTAGTGGCCTCCCAAAATTCAGGCAGGGCACATACACCGGCGTGAGAAGAACACACAGTGAGATTTTAAAATTCAACGAATACTTGACGGTGTCGAATCTTGAGGTGTTTGTTCCCGTGCTTCCTCCCGCAACGACGTCGTATCCCAGTGGCGGAGAGGACGAGACGAAACAACTCATGTACGTGTGGCAGGAATGGTTTGACCGTATATGCGCCAATCCTTTGTTGATCAGAGACGGCGAATTCGTGTATTTCGTAGAGAGCGACTTTGGCTACGTGGTGATCAACCAAAACCGCAAATCGCTGGTGGCTTCGGGGCTTCTCCGAAAAACGCTCAAGCAATTGGCAGTCCCGTATGATCCGTACCAGGAGTTGGCGGAATTTCGTCCCGTTATCAAGGCGGCGTACTTGACATGCCAGAAACTCCATAAAGCCATGGAGAAGAATGCCAAATCTGAGCGCCAGTTGGCGTCTTACTACTCCGAGTTGGCCACCAAACTCAAGGGCCTCTCTCACTTTGAGACGCTACATCCAGGTATGAAGAACATGTGGGAGAAGATGGGCCGGGCCATTCAGGTGGAAAGCGACTCCACGCTCATCCAGCTGATCAATGATCTGGGCCTGTTGGGCGATGGACTCAAGCAGTTGGCGGCCGACTTTTACGAGATCAAAGAGGCTCTCACCAACAGACATTTGATCATGCGTGAATACGTCCAGGCTCAGGCTCAGACCAAGAGCAAGCACTTGCTGGCTACGAAAATCAAGAACAAGGCGTACCTAGATCCCATAAAGGTTGACGAGGCGTTGCGGGCATTGGAACTCGCCACCAAGTGTGAAGAGAGTCTCAGCATGCAGATCAAGAGGATCTCGGGCGAGATGATGTTTGAGAAGAAGGAGGCGACGGCATTTGTGGAAAAGAAGTTTCAGCACATGCTCAAGCATTATCTGTTGGGCCGTGTCGAGCAACACAGGGTGCTTCTTCGGCATTTTGAGAACATCAGGCTTGATGTACGTATAATCGATCAGAATGGCGGGTTGTCCCGGTTGAACCGAGACAATTTGACGCAGATGAAGCATAACTTGACCCAACTGCAGTCTGCCCGTGGCGACAACTGGTCTCTGCGGACTTTCCGAAGTTTAGCCGATCAAGAGGCTGCGCGAGAGACAAAGAGCGTGGAAGTGGAAAGCGTGGATGCTAAAAAAGCGGCGTCGTTGCTTGGTGTTGCCACCTTTTAAAGCCTATGGATGTCTTGGTTTTTGCAGTTTTTGGGCTGGACTACAATCGACGGCTGGGACAGATGGTTCATCAGAAAGCCATCGCCACAGTTAATGATGAAAGACGCAGCCACAGCGTTGTTCCTACGGAATCGATGCGCATCGACAACCCCTAAAATCGAGTGTCCATTGCTAAGATAACTAGTTCACCAAATATCTCTTCTCTGCCTCCTTCCAGTTGATCACGTTCCAGATCGCCTTGAAGTAGTCCACCTTGACGTTCTGGTACTGCAAGTAGTAGGCATGCTCCCAGGCGTCAATAGCCACCAAGGGCACAAGAGGACCGAGCACAGTGTCCTGGTTGGCGGTGGTAACAACGTCCAATTCGCCGCCGTTCTCCTTGTTCTTCACAATGAACGCCCATCCGGAACCCTGAATACCAGCCAACTTGCTGTTGGTCACGGATTTCAAGTTGTCCAAAGAGCCATACTGGGCCTCAATTTTCTTGGCGAGATCACTCTCGGCAGATGGGGGCTCGCCACCTCCCTGCTTCTCAGGCAACAACGATTTCCAGAACAAGCAATGGTTGGTGTATCCTCCACCGTGGAAGTTGATTGCTTTCTGCAACTCGACAACTTTTTTGACTTCGCCCTTGGCCTTAGCCTCGGCAGCCTGCTCAATGGCAGTGTTGTAGCCAGTGACGTAGGTCTGGTGGTGCTTGGTGTAGTGAATCTCGTTGATGCGGCCCGAAATATGGGGCTCCAAGGCGTTGAAATCCCAGTCCAAATCGGGAAGCGACACCTTGGTGCGCACGGCGGTGATTTGAGCAGCGACTCTGGGGCGAGCGATTCTCAATGTGGAAGTAAGCATGGGGTATGTGGTTTGCGAAATTCGTCAGCAACCAATTGCGTAGGGGCACCACAGGCATGTGGTACCATTGTGCAGGAAAGTACGGCAATCCCGGGTTGGACGGGAATATCCAGGGTGGGCACTAGTTTTGAGAAGGATGTGCTTGGTGATTTGGGGAGCGCTTTTCATGTCGTGGCGTGTGCATGGCGAGGTTGACTTTTGCCTTTGAACAAAGGGCACTGCAATGTGCAGTGAGAAACCAGGGGCAGTCGAGGCGACCGGGACGGAACGGTCAATTTTTTTCAGACGCGGAGATTGGGTCGAATATAGCTCTGGCGTTTTGGCGGCACGGAATTCCTGCTTTGGTAGTAATGGCTTCTGGTGGAGTAAGAAGGGTGTTAGGGCTAGGCGGTGCCAAAGGTTGATTAGTTTTTCTATTTCTAAGAAAGCGGTGTTTATTTAAGATATTCCATTCTTTGATGGCTGCCTACTTTCCTCTGAGTCTACCACTTAGGATCTAGTTTCCAGATTCTCACAGAGTCGGCGTGGGGTGGAGGCAATGTGGAGATCGTTAAAAAAAAGTAAAAAATCAGTCAAAAGCGCAGTCGATTCACGTTTATAAAAATACTCGAGAGCATAAATGCTGCCGCAGCAGAGGTTAACAAGTTTCCAGACTTTTATGCCTATACAGTAATGGAGCCCAAAGGCGCCCACAGCCATCCACAGATTGCTGTAGAACTTGAATCTGCAGGCTACTGAATAGTCGCTTACGCGCTACTGTTTACCACACCGAACAGGCGACCTCATCTAATTGAATATCTTCTCAGCAGCGGAGACGACAGGGCCATCATCTCCGGCGCAGCTATTCAGACTCCATTGCACCCGAGACCAAGCTGCGAGGAGGCAAGATAAAGGACGTAAAGCTTCCTATTCTCAAAACACCTAGGTTTCACACCATGGAGCCGGTTTCTCAGTTTCTCAACGCCCGCAACCTCTCGGCCAAACGATCTTCCTTCTCCTCGGAAATCGCCTGGGGCGGACTCTGAATATCCACCTTGGTCTCATTCAAGCCCTGTTTCATCTCAATACCGGCCTCATCCGCAATCTGGCTCATCAACTCGTCCACTTCCTCCTGGGGCGTGGTCAATGCGTTGACGTTGTTGGTGGCCGACTCGTAGTAGTTTGTCAGCGCATCCAAGTCCTCGAATTGGCCCTCAAATTTCTCCATCACAAGCGAGATCTTCTCCAAATTCATCGTCTGTAGCGCCTTGTCCATGCCCTTGATCACACTAGCCATGTTCCCCGTGACGCTTCTCATGGTTACTGCAGTCTGGACTCTTGAAGCCACGGCGTCTATTCTTGAAGCTAGCCGTAAAAGGTTCACTCGTTCGTTGGACTTTCTGATGGCGTTCTGGGCATAGAGCTGGGCGATGTCGTTATTGCCCTGAGTCATGGCTTTTTTCGTTTTGGCCTTTTCCGCCAACTCCTCCTTGGCCGCCTTAGCAGCCTGCCTGTTCAACAGCTTGGCAGTGAACTTGAGCTGGAAGAGCGACTGTTCTAATCCTGCCATGTGGTGGGTGAGTTTATCTCTTATCGGGGAGCTGTGCAGTAGTGCGGCGAGGTGGAGATGACCAGCGAACAGTCTGGGAGAACTTGTAGCCGAAAATGAGAAAAAAGAATTGAAAAATAACCGATTCGCACAAAAAGAGCTTCGTGTAGATTAAACTGCGTAGCTGCGGGCTATCTACTATCTATCAGCAGTTGCGTGGTGGCGCCTTTTTGCCGTCCTGGGATTGCCACCCACCACCCCCAAATTAAAGGGCTCAGTTCGTAGGGCACCACAGGTTTCTCTCCACCTTAATCAACGTCAGGGGCGTCAGGGATGTTGGGGTCGTCGCGTGGTGGTGGGCGCACCGGCACCCCATTCACGTACTCATTCGTGCCATTGCGGTCCACACGAACCACGCGCGTATGAATCTGGCCGCCTCTGGGCCGCTGCTGGCGACCCTGAGTCGCCTCATGGTGGTGACGCATCGCCTGGTTGATCAAGCTGCCCAAGTTCCCCCGCAAGTCAGGAACAAAGCTGCGGATGGTATTGCGGAAGTCCGAGCCTGACTGGCTGTTGCGCTCATGCGGCGCAGGGGGGCGCACCGGCACGAGTCCTCCGCGGCTCGAAACCGGGCTTGCAGACGCAGAATGCACAGTTGGTGGGTTGGGCCGAGCAGCCTGGGGCGGACTCACTTGCGAATTCTCCAGCGGGAAAGCACCGGGAGTCAACGACTCCGAGCGCGCCGCCATGTTTTCGTCGGGAGGCATCGCAGCAGGCGATCCGCTGGAGGACTCGGGCAGCGCCGACTGCGTGGTGGCAGTAGCAGACGTGTCGGGGCGCGGCTGGGTGAACGGCTGCACGGCGTCGCCGATAATGTCGCCTAGATTGTTGAAAAGGCCACGAAGAGTCGCGGAATTGTCGGCGGCAGACGCCGCATCCACCACGGCGCCGTGAATGCCATGCACCGTGGGTCCAGAGCCGAAGAGCGGCGCGCCAGCAGCAGGCGGCGCACCAGCAGCAGGAGGCGGGCCCGCTGTCGGCGTCGGCACAACGCCCACGGCAGAAGCCTCCACGTTGGTGCCGGCCATGACGTCCTGGGCCACGTCGGGCGTCAATATGCTGGGGCGCATGCGGTTGGCGCGGGCCGCCAGGCTGCGAAGCGACTCGGCCTCGTTTTCAAGCGAGTAGGCAAAGTAGCACATGTCCTCGGGCAGCAGCGCCGTGGCCCGGAGCCGGGCAAGAATGGCACGCACGCGCGTGGAGGTTTCCTGGATTTCCAGCTGCGGTTCTCGCTGCTGATCGGCCCGGCGCTCGGTGAAAATGAAAGACTGCACGAGCTTCTGCACAAACTGCGGCATGATGGACTTGACGCGGGCCTCGGAGTACTCGGCCCGCGCGTGCTCGTCCACGGGAAACCCGTCGGGGAAAACCTCGCCAACCATGGCCCGGAGGGCGGTGAGATAGCAGCGGAGCGCCACAAGACTGGACCCCATGAACAAGAAACAGTAGCCCAACTGGGCCCACGCGGGCGTGAACGTGCGGTCGAGCATCACCGCCGTCTTCAAGTCCGACACCGCCTCGGGAAAGCAGTTGAGCCCGATGAACACGATGGCGCGGTTCGTGTATAGCTGGGGCAAGTTGTGCGACGACGAGAAGTCGCAGATATCGATGGCGTTGGTGTAGACCTTGACGGCCTGCGGGTACGCCTGGTTGGCGGCGAGGTTGTTGCCGAGTTCTCGGAGCTCGGCGACCTTGGCGGCCGACGACGACGGCGCGTCCAACTGCGCCTGGAGAAGGTGCTTGAAAAATGCGTAGATTTCCTCCAAGTCCACGCTGGCGGGCGCCGCAGCCTGCTCCTGAGTACGGCACCCGTCGAGATATTGCACCACGCTGTCGGTGTGCATCGCCACGACGTCGAGTTCTAGCGCCGCAGGGAGCGAGTCAAGATTCCGCAAATACCCCGCCAATGCGTCTCGCGCAAGCCCGTCGGAGCTGGTGCGTCTTGCAGAGAGTAGAGCGGCCGTTTCGAGCACCGCAAGCAACTTCTGCTGGGCCTCCGGTTTCATGGCCGCCCCCACCGCCGTTCTGGGCGTGTCCACGGCCAAAATCGACTCCATCGACACCGAGTCCAAAATCCGCATGTTGGGCCACGGTAGGAGCTCGTCCAAGTAGGCCAGAAGTGCCTTGCCGGGACTGGCGTCAAGGTCCAAGCCACGATAGTAGCTCGAGATTTTGCGGAGCACCAATTTCTCCACTATGCGGAAATTGGTCGACAATTCCTGGGCCAAGATGGTTTCCTCGGTGGTCTGGCCCGGGGTTTCGGGGAGCGAGTCAAAGAGGGAGGCTTCTTTGGCGAGCTGGCACAGAATGGCGTTCACAAACGCATATCGCCACGGTGCTTCGGTCATTGGGGAATTCCAAGAGTTCAGATGAAGTCGCTGCCTATGTGATGAGCGCTGCCTGGTGTCCAGAAAAAGAACAATGGGCTTGAGATTAGATGGAAGGGTTGAGAACAGATCAGAAGTGTCCCAAAGTGTGGCGTCGCGGGATTGTTCGGTTGGGCAAGAATGGCAGCTTGATGTTGGAAAAGCGGAAAAATGCCAGTTGTTGTGGAGCCGGGCGTGTTCGCTGGAAAAAGGTGGGTAGGCCTTGTCAGATAGCCGCCTGCCCTACACACCAGTGCCTCCGGTGTGGTGAGCTTACGTCATCTGACACCGGTGCCGGAGGTGAGCAGATGGGCCGGGGCTGGAAAACGCAAATCGGCATTTTCTACGGCCGCAAAGCCAATTGGTCGTTTATGAATTTTCGCCGACAACCGCAACGGCGGTGTTTGTAGATTTTCGTCCTGGCCTTTCCTGCTCCTTTGGTCACGGTCGCATTCGCCTCCATCTCTATCTAAACCTTCTCATGAGGTTCTTTCTGGAGCACGCCACGAATAAAGTTCCTACACCGACGCCAGAGTTGCCCGATGGACTACTTACGCCTGCCAATTGCGAGTCAGCATCTCGAATTCGGCATTTTCTTATCTTATCCCGAGCGGCCTCCGACGATACCATTCGCCAGCATTTGAACGAAATCGGCACCAAAAACTGCGACCAGTACTTCGAGCTGACAATTGCTCCGCAGTGGCGGGCGCGGGCTGAGGCAATTGCCTACTGTACCGACGTGGGAAAAGACCTACGCAAGTCTGTGGTGGCGGGCACGACGAACCAAGAGCAGTTTGATCTTCGGTTGGATCCGTACGCAGTGAAAAACGATGCACAGAAAATCAGAGAACGGTACGAAAAATGCGATGAGATTGACTTTTGGACACTGAATGAGCGTGGGGTGGAGCTGATTCTCCGTGAACAGACCCGGCTCGTACTCGCAGACAAGTGCGAGTACCGCGACTGGGTGGCCGAGTTTAAACGGGTGCTCAGCAGTAAAAACTAGCAAGGGAAGGCGGGGCAAAATTATTCCTCTATGATTTTTTTCGAACGAGCGCATACCATACAGATGCCTATTTATGAGCGGCAGCCGCCGCCGCATAGGCGAACTTGTTGACAGTTTTCTTTAGATCGGGTTCGGGAGTCGCCCTCGATGACTGTGGCCTCGAGGGTACGGATTTTGGAGTAACGGCCCTTTTCTGCGCCGGAATTCTAGGTGAGTTCTTTGGCGAACTATTCTTCTTGGCCGGTTCCTTTCCTGCCTTGTCCACCATCTCCTTGGCCCATATTAGGGACTCAATCCAGCCGTGGCCAGCCCCAATGCTATATGTGCTGTTGTCTTTCGCGAGCACACGAATAGGGTTCTTGTAAATAGTTCTATCGCGGTCGCTAAACCTCTTTAAAAAGATGAGATCGCCGCCCTCTTTGATCAACTCAAGAATGAGATATCCAAACACTTCTTCGGGCTCCAAGCTTCCCGTTTCAGAGTCATCAACCACATCTTCGAACTCGTAGTCATACATCAGGTAGTCGCCGCCCTTGTTTGCGGTGAGGTCCACCATCATGACGTCGAGGTTGCTGTCGATCAAAAACACCCGCGCCTTGTTGGAAATACACACAACCACCGGGGTCATGTTGTGCTGCAAGATGTCGCGGTATTTGGAGATCAACAGCTCAATCACCTCGTCGTCCAACCCGCCAGGCACACGCTCTATCAAACGGTTGCTGAGGGTCAGCTTGAGGATTGTGTCGAGTTTCAAGATCTTCTCTTCCGGCTCCAAGAAAGACAGAATATCCTTGAGTGTCATGTAGTTCTCGGGCGGCGTTGGCGGCTGCTTGGGTACCGGCTTCAATTGCGGGGGTTTGCTCAGAGGCGGTGCACTGGAGGGCATTTTGCTGAAGGCGGTGTTTTTGCGCAAATCGCGGGGTGTTCCCGGAGTCTGGCGACCCGGAGACGACGTCGGCTGAACAGGAGAGATCAGCGTTTCCGCCATTTTCTTCTCGATTGGCATAGTGTACTGCTTAGCCACTTGGGGTCTTGGGGCCGCTTGCGAAAACGCAGGCGCAAGGCCCGCACCACCTGGTACCTGTGGCGTGGAATGCGAGGGCAGATACTGCATTGGATGCATGTTGGGTCGCCTCTCCGGGTGCTGTCTTCGTGGTGATGGAGGAGAAACCCCGGGGGGTTCTCCAATGTCTGGCCTAGGTAGATTTCCGCTGGGGCCCTTCATGAGCGGCGGTTTCTGGGGAGGCAAATTAGTCGGTCTATTCTGGAGCATGTGGCGCTCGTTTCCAAACCCAGACTGCAACATGGGTCCAGTCGTTTGTTGCAGATGGGTGGAGACAGGCTGTGACTGCGGTGAATATGTCGTCGGTGCGGGCAGCATTTGCTGAGAGTATGTGGAAGATGGCTGTGGTTGCGACGATTGCTGCGCCATCTGAGCCGGCATGCCCACAGCCTTTTTGATTCTGGTAGGCGGCTGGTACGCCTTCTTTCCGGCTATGGAGGGCACAAGGTTGTAGTCGTACTGCTGAATCTGAGAATGCAACTGCTGGTTGGAATTAGACTTGATGAAGTTGCGGTTGTTGATAGGCTTGGAGGGCACCTTGGGCTGGTGGGGCGGAACTGGGGCAGAGAGCGGATTGCCAGAAATCTGGCTCCCCGCCGAAACCGGGTTTCCACCAGCTGACTGAACATAAGGCTCAAATCGAGGCACCTTGCTGCTCCAAATGAAATCTCTATCGTTCCAAGGCACGCCCTTGAACCACGGCAGTGCTTGTATCTGCGGAATCTTCCAGCGCGCCGATGGCTCGGTTAGCAAGACGTTATCTATGATTTCTTTTACTGCACCGGGCACAGGGTTGCGATAAGAGTAGTCCAAGGCGATGATCTTCTCGAACGTCAAATACTCCGTGGTGCCTTTGAATGGCGGGGTTCCGTTGAAGAACTGGAAAAGAACACATCCCACCGCCCAGATGTCCGTTTCAAAACCGCACGTGTTGTGTTTGAGAAGCTCTGGCGGCACGTACTCAGCAGTGCCAACGAAGGAGCCCTTTCTGTCGGTGGATTCGTGAGCGAGCAGCGAAAACGACTCGTAGTCGATTTTCTCGTCCTGGGCGATGTCGTCAGTATCGCCTAAGAGCTTCGCCGCTCCGAAATCCGTTATCTTGAGATTGAAGTCGTAGCCCACCAAAATGTTTTCCGGCTTGAGGTCTCGGTGTATGACACCCTTGCTATGAATGAAGCGCACGGCGTCGATAATTTGAATGGCGTAGAACCGCAGTACGGCCTCGGAAAGACTGCCGAATTTCGAGATGATCGACAAGAGCTCGCCGTACTCTGCAATGTCGAGCACAAAGAAGAGGCTCAGCTCGTCTTGAAACGTGAAGTACAACTGCACTATCCCCGGGTGTTGCTGACCCAATCGGCGGAGGGTGGATTTCTCGATATTGACATATTTGATTTTACCTTCTTTGACAATGTGTTTTTTGGACAACACCTTGATGGCGTACGTGTTGGAGTCGTGGAGATCCACCGCCAGGTACACCGTCAGATAGGACCCCTCGCCAATGCGGTTCCCGAACTGGTAATCTTGAGCATTCCGTTTTCGGGGCGGCTGCCCGTTTGAGACCGTGGCGCCGTTGACTGACATGAGCTTTCGTGATGCACGGAGCCTTGTGTTTTGGGTGAAATGGCCAGTAAATGCGCCGGAGTGTCTGATCTCCTGCACATGTCCCAGATGACGTATCGGGCTATGGTGGTCTAAATCGCATGGGATAGGCCAGATTTTGCGAAAAAGGTAGCAGGCGGAACTAGGGCTACCTATTTAAGCCACCCAGCGATGTTGCCTACTCTCTGGAGGACGAGCAGCTTCTCATCCGGAGTAGGGAGATTTCCGGACCCGCCGAGGCTCGGCTCCGGGATTTGGGCCGACTGTGCTCCCTTCCACGAATTTCCCTTCAGCACCCAAAGCCGTTTCTGAAGCCTGCGGCCTTCCTTTGCGCTTGTCGTGTTCTTCAACGTTGCACCCAGTTACATGCAGTCCGACATCAAGCCATGCTCTTAGCCCAAAGAGCAAGAGCGCCCGCCGCTTTCAAGCCACTATGTCGGAACCTCTTCTGTCGGCCGCCGACGACACAGCTCGTCAAGTTGTTTGACAGCCAGAAGTATTTCACCAACTTCAATCTGTCCGAGAAGCGGCTCTTCAAAACGCCCAACGTGGGGCTTTTCCGGAACGAGAAGCTCAAAAATCCCGACGGCTTGGTGGAGTTTTCCAAGTCGTCGCTCAAAGAGGCAAAGGGCCTCGTGGAATCCATGCTTGCTGACGCTAGTACCTCGGAAGAAGGCCGTCTACACTACATCCGGAAGTTGGATCAACTCAGCGACTTGTTGTGCCGAGTGATCGACGTGGCAGAGTTTATCCGAGTGGTTCATCCGAGCGAGAAATGGGTAGCGGCTGCCCAGAAAACCCACGAGATAATGTTTGAGTATATGAACCAGCTCAACACCAACGTGGAGTTGTACCAGACCTTGAAAGATATCTTGGATTCGCCGTTGGCCAAAAGACTCAGCAGTGAGGAGTTTGAGGTGGGCAAGTACCTTCGTCAGGATTTTGAGCGGTCGGGCATCGCCATGGATCCAGAGACCCGTGCCAACTTCGTGGCCATCACCCAGGAAATCTCTGTTCTAGGTTCTCAGTTCAACAACGACCTGCAGAGTTTGAAAAGTGCCTGGTGCAGTGTACCTCGTCACGAGGTGGAAGAAATTACCAATCTTGCACTCAAGAACCAGATACTCCAGCAGGGCAAGGCCACTCGCCACGACGACCCTACCACGGTGCCGATATCGTTAGCGGGCCCGCTTCCCTACGCGATATTGACATCATGTAACGTCCAGCTGCTCCGAAGAAGAATATGGGTGGCCTTGCACAATTCGACCGACACTCAGATTGACCGTCTCGACAGCTTCCTCAAGTACAGAGCATTTCTCGCCCACATGTTGAACTACGAGTCGTTTGCGCATTATCAGCTTGAGCACAAGATGGCGAAGAGCCCGGAGAATGTGATCACGTTTCTCAGAAACTTGCAAGAGAGTCTTCTCGACAAAGAGGATGGCGTGGTTGCAGAGATCACCGCCTTGTCCCGGTACAACGACACTGCGCCGCCTCCAAATAAAGACATTCTTTCCGAGGTGAAGCCATGGGACCGCGACTATTGCGTGGCCAAGTTCACCGAAAAGGCCAGCGCCGAACAACACTCGGGAGAACTCTCGGAGTACTTGTCCCTCGGCACCATATTCAGCGGCCTAGATACACTTTTCCGCAGCATATACAATGTGGGATTGGTGCCCGTGAAAACCCAGAGCGGTGAGACTTGGAACCCGGACAACGTGCGCAAGTTGAGTTACGTTGACTTGGCCACTAACGAGGTTATGGGCTACTTGTATGTGGACCTCTGGTCGGACAAAGTGTTGCCGTCACATTTCACCATCGTGTGCTCCAGACAGCTAAACACCGACTTGGGGTCCGAGACCCGCGTTCGAATGGAAAAAGCAGTACACTTGAGCAGCGGCGCTGACTACCAACTTCCTGTGATCTCGCTCGTGTGCAATTTCCACAGACCCCGCTCGTTTGGTGCAGACAATATGCCCACGCTCTTGAGCTTGGACCAGGTGGACACTTTGTTCCACGAAATGGGCCACGCTACTCACCTGATGATCAGCCGCACGAAGCTCCACAACTTGTCGGGAACGCGATGCCTGACAGATTTTGTTGAGTTGCCCTCTGTGCTCATGGAATCGTTCTCCAACGACCCTCGTGTGTTGTGCAAGATAGCTCGGCATTACAAGACGGGAGAGCATTTGCCAGAGCGTTTGCTTCGCGAGCACCAGGAAAACCGAGACACTCTTAAGAATTCCGAAACCTTCATGCAATCCAAGATGGCGCTCTTGGATCAGAGCTTGCACAACCAGGATGTACTTCTCGCCGGGGCCGATTTCAGCTCGACGGAAGTGTATCATCGCATCGAGAAAGAGCTTCGTGTTTTCAGTGATACTTGCTCGACCTGGCACGGGAAGTTTCCTCACCTTTTCTCCTACGGGGCGGTCTACTATTCTTACTTGCTCGACCGAGCGATTGCAGAGAAAGTTTGGAAGGGCCTCTTTGTTGCAGACCCCTGGAGCAGACAGGCGGGCCAGAAATACCGTGATAGCATATTGAAATGGGGCGGTACACGCGATCCGTGGGTGTGTTTGGCTGAGGCGCTCGACGAGCCGAAGCTAGCAAGCGGCGACGCCCAGGCCATGGAAATCATTGGACACTTGTAAATAGAAAGGAAAGAAATCACGTGTATTGGAATTTTTGTAGTGGTGGTGGACTCACGTGATGGAAGCCCCATTTCGTTGCACCTACAGTGGAGACTGCACACAAGCTGAATTTCCATACGATAAGATGCTCCACGTCCAGGGCTTGCGCCGGATGAGCTCGTTCAAAAGCACAACGGCGCTCAAGAAGCCCGTATTCAATATCAAGGAGTTGCTCTCCAGATCTAACGAAATGCGAGACTCAATGCTCCGACGTGGATACAAGGATCGCTCGGCCATTGATTTTATCATAGAAAACCGAGGCGTTGAAATTGAATTACAGAGGCAAAGGGACAGCTTTGCGAAAAAGAGGAAAGAACTCGGAGCGAAACTCGCCCAGCTCAAACGCTCGGCGCCAGACTCTCAAGAAGCTTCGATGTTGCAAACCCTGCTTCTAGATCTCAAACAGAAGATGTCACAACTCGAGAGCGACCTCGAGAGCATGTCCGAAAAAGTTCACGTCGCAGTGGAGTCTTTGCCGAATTGGATATCGCCGACGGTGCCCCAAGACCCCGAACAGCCGGAGGTAGTGGACATCATCAATGGTCTATCGGAAAAGCAGATCATGGCTGACCGACCCGCAACATCATACGACCACAAAAGCATTGGAGAGGAGCTTGGAATCCTTGAGTTCTCAGCTGCGTCACGTGTTTCTGGCCACTCATGGTACTATCTTCTAGGCGATGGAGCACTTCTAGAACAGGCGCTAGTTCAGTATGCGCTTTCGAGGGCTCGCAAAAACAAATACGAGATGGTTGTCCCACCGCTGATTGTCAAGACTGAGATGGTACACGCATGTGGGTTCAAGCCCCAAGACCAGAATGGCGAAAAGCAGGTTTACAATATAGAAGGAGAGCCCCTCTCGCTCACAGGCACCGCCGAAATTCCCCTTGGTGCATTGCACTCCTCTTCTCAAATAAGCCTTCCTCGGAAATATGTGGGAGTCTCACGGTCTTACCGCGCTGAGGCTGGGGCCAGAGGAAAAGACACCACTGGCCTCTACAGAGTGCACGAATTCACGAAGGTTGAGCTTTTCCACTTCACGAGTCAAGAAAACAGTGACGCCGAGCTTGAGGAGCTTCGCCAATTTCAGACATCCCTCATTTCCGATTTGGGAATATCGGCCAAGATGCTCAACATGCCCACCACAGACTTAGGTGCACCAGCGCTTAAAAAGTACGACTGTGAGGCCTGGATGCCTGGACGCGGGTCGTGGGGCGAACTCACTAGCTGCCTGTCTTGTGGGGACTACCAATCCAGGCGACTCGGAATTCGCCATAAGAATTCCGAAGGGAAACTTGAGTACGTCCACACTCTCAACGGCACGGCCATGGCTGTTCCACGAATTATTGTTGCGATTTTGGAGCAGAATTATGACCCAGAAACTAAATCTGTGGCTATCCCCGATGTGTTGAGGCCCTTCATGGACGGAAAGTCTGCGATCGTTAAGAAATAGCATGCGAGCCTTGGCGTTTGATTGTGGTATACCTAGCTCTGTGGACCCCCGCTGAATCTTGGATGTGGTAAACTGGATATGCGCTTTCGCTCCGATGGAGAAGGAGGTTCGAGAGCGTCAATGCGGGAGTTGTGAAGTTTGGAGAGGTTACCGTATTTGGGAGCTCCAACCTTTTTTAGAATGCTAGAGGACTCCGCTGAAAGACTGGTGAATTTACTCTGTAGCTCTCCCAACGCAGCGTATTTGCTATTATAGGCGCTGGTTAACTGGGCATACTTTGCTTCAAGAATCTCGTGCTTTTTGATAAGCTCCAAGTTGCTCGACCGGCGCTCACGATACTCGTCATCAAGGTCTTTGAGTAGTCTGCGCTTGGCCTCGATTTGCTCTTCAAGATCACGGCTGTGCCCCGTGACTTTCAGTGTAAGTTCGTTGAGCAAACGCTCTTGGTTTTCGAGTTTTTCTGTGAGTGGTTCTAGATTTAACAGCGTCCGCGAGTCTGATCCGGAATTCTCAACGTTATTGCAGAGCTCCTTTAACGGCCCGATCATTTCTTGTATCGTGCTCGTCTGTGTTGCCTGCAACTGATTCTTGATCTCAGTAGATGAATCTGTAAACGCCAAGCAGTTTTTTTCAACAGCAGTTCGTAACTTTTCAAGCTCTTTATTCATTCTCTCAATGTCCGATTTCGTCGCATTGCCTTCTGTGATAACTTCCAGAGAGTACTGGGCAATTCTTTCAAGAACCTTGTTCAAGTTGGAGTTATTGCTCTTCAGTCGGTCAAATAGCTGTTCAAGGTCGACATTGGTCTGTTTCGTCTGCACTTCCAATACCCCCAACAGTTGAGTGATATCAGCGTGGGAGTAGTGAATTCTTTCAAAATGTTCATCCATGTTGCCGCTCTGAATGAAACTTAAACGACCCACGTTGGTTTTGTTTGGCGATAGTGGCCTAAGACCCTTTCTCAGTAATGGTGAATCAACATCCTTAGCCGGTGAGAGCGCATTGTCTTCCTTGTCAGTCAACATGGAGTAGTTTGATGGTAAACATCGATCCTGCACATATCAAAGGAACCTAATGGGTTGTCAGAATCGGTGAAGAGCAATTAATACCAGGATATATTGTGAGATGATTGACATTCAGAGCTATTGATATTGCAGGGAGATAATTCAGCGTTCGAATGACGCTGAAGGGCACCAATTACAGCTTTGGGGCAGTTGAACTCATGGGGAAGAGATAATCTGACTTCCAATTCAGCAATTCTATACAAAAAGATTAATGAAATTTTGATAATTGTATAAAACTCTCAGATTTTTAACTTTTTGCATCAAATTGTTGCATTGGGCCAGATTATTCGAAAAAAGCGTCATCGGCGGGCACGTGGTCTAGTGGTATGATTCACCCTTAGGGTGGGTGCGGTCCTGGGTTCGATTCCCAGCTTGCCCCTCGTTTTTTTTTTCAAGACTATTCTAGCATTTATTCCGCTAATGAACTGTACTGTTGTGACATTGCACTATTTTCCCGCATAGGGTTACTTATATCGAAGATGAGAGTTGCTGAAATCATTCATTAGAAGCCCATTTTACTTTTTAACGCCAGTGAATAGAAAGACCTCTTCAGATCCTCCATGGTCAGCGTCATAGACTCTGACATTCCATTAGCGTAGTTGTTGAAACCTTCTTCCACATTGTCCAATCCATCACGAAGTGTGCGCATGAACCCCGTCCCCAATGCGTATGGATTGGCCGCCTGCGATCCACCACGTCTAACAGGTTCAGCGTATCCCTTTGAAGACGACTTTGTTCCCTCCGAATTATAGCCGTAAGCCTGATTGGGGTTTGCTTCGGGGCTTATATTGTATGCAAGTTCCGACTCGATGTTAGTAGGGCGTTTTCTGTTGGGTCCGGCAATCAAATTGACGAAATCGGCAGTATTGATGTAGGCAGTTTGGCCCTTGGCCCACGAGAGTGCGCTCCCGGTGGGACGGGGCGGAATAATCGCAGTCTCGTTGAAGAGCAAGTCAGTGACAGGTTCCTTGTTGGCTTTAGTGCGAGAATCATCGTAGAGAATGACGGTGACGGATTCAGACGCACTAAACTGGACGGTGATCTCACCCGAAGGCGCAATTGCGGATCCGGATGTCGGCTTAGAACTGAGCAGGCGAAGTCTTCCAGCGACCTCACTTGGCACCTTCACGTCAGCAATATCGTTCAAAGCTGGAAGCGAGAGAATCTTCACAAAGCCACCAGTCACGACGCCAAGAACGGCTCTTCCTTTCTCGAGACACACAACCCCTGTGCATGTGCAGCTTTCGTCAATCACTTTGTGGGACAACTTTTGCTTTGGAGTTTTCAAAACGCGAATGTCTCGCTTGGACGCAACCACAACGTAGCCCTTCACATGGATGTTCAGTGCCAACCGAGTAAACATATCATAGCTGGCGACACACAGCTCCCCATTTGACTCGTTGATAGTCATTATCTGGTCGATCGCGCTGGCATCTCCAGCCGGCAGATCGCGGTTTTTGTAATTGAGATTGAGCAACTTGTCGGCAAACTGTACATCAAAACCTCCGTTGGATTGAGGCACCACCTTGAAAAACAAGAGATTTCCGCCAGCATTGGTACCAGCAATGAGAAGAAGGGACGAGTATCCGTCGACTCCGTACTCCATGATGGAAAACTCCAAGCTTGTGACGAAGCATTCCGCGGTCACCGACTGGAGATGCTGGGTGATTTTGTCGAGATTCATGATCACGGCTGGGCCACGTCCCACGTCACATACAACAAGTCTTCCCGACTTGTATGCTACTGCCATGAACCCAGCCGCAGTCAGTTTGATGCAAGATATCTTGTCGGGCTCATCGAGAACTAAAAGGGATGTGGGGATAAATCCAGCCAGTTTAAACTTGCCGGCCAGCCGCAGTGACAAGTCGATAATTTTAGCACTGCCGTTACGATGAAGAGTCGCGCAACCCTCGTAGCCATCTTTGGCAGATGCCGGGCTGATTTTGGGCTTGGCGTATCTGGCGAGAGCTACATTTCCGTTGGCGAGACCAACAGCCAAATCACGAGACTCAAGAGCCGCAGAGACTGCTGCCACGCGGTAGGAAGCTGAATGCTGGCCATCGTACAAAGCGTCTTTGAAGCTGGCGTGCAATGCTCGGTCAGAATTGGAGGAATCGGCGCACGAAATATCTGAGAGAGTTACTGAACCGTCTTCATGGCCCGAGACCATGATTTCACTCGTCAATGCATCGTTGCCGAGTGGAATCGGGTAGCGCTTATCCACCGGAGCACCTCCCATAAGAAAGCCAGTTGGCGGACCCGATCTACTAGGTAGAACTCCATACCACTCACTTTTCTTGACAGTTTGAATGATCGACACGGTACTTGGCAGCGAGATTGCACCCAAAGTCGGCGGCAAGTCTGCGTTCGTGATGGAACCCAGCGGATAGTCCAAAAGGTGAAGACCACCGTAGTTTGTGATGATCATCAACACCAGCGGGTTGTGAGATCCTGCGAAATAGGGCTGAGCGTCTGTAGGGAGGGGAATTATCTGCGAGATGAACTCGCTAGCGCCCGAGTCTTGAGAACGTCGATTGAAGGGCACGCGGATGGTGCGGTGGCCATCCTGAGGCTTGCGAAAATACTCTCCTTGCTTTTCGAACGAAGTGAGCAGGTTTTTGAAAGTGTAGCCGAAATCCAAGACATCCATAACGTTCAGATTGGCCCGGGATGCTCCCGACACCACAAGCGTGGTGATTTCGGGGTCCTTAGCCGCGAGCCACCGGGCCCGAATCTCAGCAGGCTCGCTACATTGAGCTGAGGGGCCCGGAAGATGAAGGGCGGTGTTTTTGGTAGTGCGTGCCTCAAGAAGCGTGGCAGTGGCAGCATCCCAGAACGCTAGCGTGCCGTCAGCGTGGCACGTGACCAAGTGGAGGCCATTGGGATGGTAAAGTGCCTGAACCATGGAGACGGTGACCTCCTTGGTCAGCCCGAAAAGCTTTTTCTTGCCGCCAGACTCAAAATTGTTGGAGTGCTCGAATCCGGACGCATCGCTGCGTATCGTGTAGGCAAAATAGTTGCGTACTGTTTCGGTGACGATGGAGTATTCCACCGCACAGTGCGAGTACGTCACCAAGAGCGTGCCGATATCACGTGGATGCCACTGGATGGACAAAACAGCAGACAATTTTTGTTTAGGAAGCACGGATTTTTGCAAGCAGTCGATCCGCACTGGCGTCACTGCCAAGCGGTCAATATCGTAGAACATCAACTTTCCATTGTTCAACCCGACAATGACAAAGTCCTGCGACGGGTCGGCTACAAGAGCCGTGACGACCCCGGGAGCCAGAAAAGTGCCGAGAACTAGCTTTCGGTGGATCGACAACACCGATATTGTGCCGGTCAGTTCCACCACCACCAAGTAAATGCCACGCACGAACGCAAGGTGGGTGATGGAGCCCGAGGAATTGAATTCGAAAACAACCTCGACGTTTTGCTGGCCAAAGACGTGAACGGAATTTCTCTTTGTGGCTACCGCAAGAAGAGACTGAACCGCGTCGTACGCCGAGGTGACGACACTATCTTGGGGTAGACCACGCTGGGTAGCGGTAGCGATTTTGAGGGTTTTGGCTTTGATCTCGGGCGAGAGATTCAGGGAGTTGGAGTTCTTGATGGCATTGCTGACTGAGCTGAGCGAGAGCGGCGGTTTCTTGGACTTGAGTTTATTTAGCATGCCGTGGTGGGAAGGAAAACAGTAGTATGTAAGGTGATGGAGTGTCTCGAGTGCAGGATGTGGGGCGGAGCATGGGCAGAGCAGAGCAGAGGAGATGCCGAGGAATAATGAGATTGAGACGTGGGAAATCCACAAATTCAAACTTTAGCAGAAGCTCGGGTGATATTCTTGCGGGAGATTGGCGTCGTGGTGTGGCCTTTCTGGGTGGATCGACGAGGCTGCCTGGAGAGAAGTGGCGAGAAGATCAATTCTTGGGTAATCTGAATAATAGAAGGAACCGATTTCTGGGGGAGAGAATTGCAGGATCGATTCAGAGTCATCCAAACTCAGGACTGTAGAATCTCGAAGCGTTGTTCTCAGACTGCCATCAGATGTCCAGCCACCTCTCCATTTCACTTCTCCGTTTCGACCGAGCCAACGATTCGGCAATCCGGACGCCAATGGGAATTCCCCTTCCAACAATTCCTCACTTTAGCGAAAGCCAGAATCCTTTGTGTCGTCTTTGGCCACATTCTACTGCTCATCACCCACATTCTCCTCCCCAATCAGAAACTGCTCGCGAAAGCAGCGACGCGAATGCCAGCAATTTGAAATCGACAGAATCGCATGTTTATTCATCCAGCCGTCTAGAAAACACCCCGCCTTTCAGCCCCACCTCGGTGTTCCTGATTTCTGCGACGTCCTGCGTGCGCTTCAGACACGTAACTCACCTACAACTCCAACATGGTACGTCAAAACAAGCGCCGCCACAGTAAAACCCGCCAACTAACCCCAGTCCTGCGATAAATTGATCGGACTAGCCATGCTATCTGTCGCCATCGCCGTCTTCTCGTACTACACCGCGTGGGTATTCGTGGTGCCCTTCGTGGCCGACGACAGCGTGCTCCACAACTTCTTTTTGCCGCGCGACTACGCCATCAAGTTGCCGTTCTTGTTGCTTGTGTTGTCGGCCGTTGCCGTGGGGTCTTTTGTGGGCAACGTGTTGATCAAAAAGGCCCAGAAGGAGAAGTTGAAGAAAAGTAAGAAGTCCGCCTGAGAATATGCGTGTGTGAGACGATATTAACCGCAGACCGCCGTCGACCGTTGGCCGGTCAAGTCAGCGAATAAAGCTGTGGGCTTGCATCCTGCTCTGCCTGCGGGAGACAGCTGCCTCGTTATTTTTTATAGCAACGCAAGTCAATTTGCCGAGATATGCCACCAGGGTGCCGGCCGCGTCACGTCACGTCACGTCACGTTGCCCTCACCACGTAGTCGCCCGCCTGGGTGAGATACTTGACGCCCTTGTATGGCTTGACGCCCTCGCCCATGCCCTGCGAGCTCACCACCTGGAGACTGTCGACCTTGAGTCCCGAGGGCACGCTGCCCTTGTAGGTGAACGAGACGTTGTAGTGCGAGGGAAGCACCACGTGATCTCGGGCGCTGGTTCCGATGGCGGAGTCGGCGGCGTCTTCTTCGGCCGCCACGGCGCCGTCAATGTCGGCAGATATGGAGGTGACGCCTCGGAGCACGGGGTTTGCTCCCGTCGCCACGTTCTTCATCACCCACTCGCCGCGGCCATTGCCCTTGTATCTGAAGTCGCCATGCGACGTTTTGAGCGCCCGAATCATCAAGTCGGCGCCCCCGGATTCCTCGCACACCACCTCGACCGAGATCGACTCGATGGACTGCACCGCGTGGTGGTTGAGGACAACAACACGCACCTCGAACTCGGAGCTCGCCACGCCGAGCCCGTGCTGGCACTCCAACTCCACAAGGCCCAACATGGTGCGCTGGCGGTTTTTGGGCACCTCGCTCAAGTCGATCTCGTAGGTCATGAGCCGACACTGGCCGTCGGGCGGAACAAACGAGAGGTGGCGGCGCTTGTTCCAGACTTCCAACTTCACGCAGCGGTGGAATTGCGGCGTCTGGAGCGCCGCATGGGTGCCGTTGAACTGGATCTGGAGATGCGGCACGCCGCTCACATGGCACAAGAGATCGATTTCGCCGCGGATGAGCGCCGACACCGGCACGAGTTTGGCGAGCGGCGAAGTTCCCGCCACGCTGTAGAACGCACTGCTGTACGAGGCGGGCAACTCGCCCGAAACACGCCGCCGGCCCTCGGGCCGCAACATGAGATCTAGCCGCTCCACCACGTCGACAAACATCTCGTTGTTGGTGTAGCGCACGTTGGCGCGGCGCCACGGCACCTGCTCCTCGGCAGCATTTTTCGGTGCCGGAATCTTCACCCCCGCCATCGACTTGTTGGTCGCGGCGTGGGCTAGCTCGGAGCTGGTGGCGAGGATTTTGTGGAGGAAGCCCTTCAGGGAGATCACGTCGCGGAGATTGTTGAACTCGGTGGTTGCCGCGAGCCCGTTGTCCAACATCTCCGCGAGAAGAAGCGTCAATGTGTCGCTGTTGGCTTCGACCTTGGTGGCAGAAAGCGGCGCGCCAAAGTAGTCCTCCATGGTGGCCGCAAGCCGGTCGATGAACGTGTACGGCACTAGCGCGTCTTTCTCGGACGAGAGCACAAGAATCTGAAGCGCGCCACGTGCCTGGGAGACGATGTAGTAGTCGTCGTTGACGTCGAGACGAGGCGGGAACGCAGCGACGCGGAGATCGCCGAACCGCGGCTCCAATTTGGCCACAAGCGTGCTGAACAGCGGCGCGTACGGAAGCTGGAGGTCCTCGAACACGAGGGTTCCCGCCGAGTCGGCGATGTAGACGGCTGAGATCATGGTGGAGAAGCCGGAGGTACGGGTGTTTCGGGAGCGCCAGCCTCGACCGGGAGCCTTGTTCAGTAAAAATATATTGGGGGAACGGGAGACACTACAAACTAGTTCAGTAAAAAATATATTGGGGGGAAAAAGGGGGGATTGCCGAGCCGTTCTGAAACATTGTCCTGGGTAAAAAGTCAGGTAATCCTCGCACGCTGTTCAGACCTCCACCCTGCTCGAGCCGACTCATTCACTTACACACACATTTTATCAAACTGTGCCGGTCTCAAGAAAGGCAGGTAGCCATGCGCGGATTGGTTGGTTCACGCACTGATCCAGAAGCATTGCCGTTTGCACGGGTCAGCTTGCTGGACGTGAGTTTGCACTTATAGCAAAAGGAAAGAACGCCGAAGCATTCTGAGCTCGACCGCATGCTGCGGCCGGAAAAAAAAACACGCAAACAGCCTGAAAGTCAAAAAACTAACAACTGAAAGCGAAAAACGAACAACTTGAAAGTTGGAGGTTGGCGGATGCTGTTTCTCGCCAGGCGAAAACCATGCACCGACACAGTCGCTCAAGAGGCGACTTAGATGTAGCTCTCCTCCTCGCGCTCCAACTCCTCCTCGTCCTCCTCGTCAAGCTGGACGTCCAAGTCTCTGATGACGTCTTCATCCACATTCTTGACATCCGCCATACCGTAGACGGCAATGGCAGCGATACCAAGGAAACCGGCGATACACGAGAACACCAAAGCCACAATACCTCTGGCAGTGAAGCCAGAAGGCAAGGCCTTGTGCTGCACATTGGCGCCAGTCAAGTCGAGGAAGTTTTCATTGTTGCCAGCAGCGTTTCCGGTAGCAGGCACACCAACATTCTTGCAGACCTCGAGGAAGTTGTCGGTCAACTGCTGAGACTTGGTCTTCTGCATCTCCTCGGGGTTCTCAATGAACACGAGCGCCAAACCCTGCTCCAAATGCCACTCAATGTGACAGTGGAAGAACCAAACACCGGGGTTGTCGGCCTTGAATCTCAACACCATGTACGACTGGGGGTTGACATAGACAGTGTCTCTCATCATGGGATACTCAGGGTATTCCGCGTGGTCGTTGGGGTCGAAAGCCTCCGGTGGGTCAGAGTCATCCACTGGTTCACCTCTGGCAATCACCTGGAAAACATGACCGTGCAAGTGGAAGGGGTGCTTACCGGTGTCGAGGTTGTTGAGACGAATGTCAACCACCTCGTCCTTGGCCAACACGAACGAGTGGGTGTTACCGTAAATCAAAGAGTTTGTCGCAAACTCACCAGCCGAAAGCGCGGTACCAATGATAGGCACCTTGGGGGTGGTGTAGGTGACGTTGTTGAAGAAGGCATAGTTGACACCGTTGCCCAAGTTGTTCATTTCCACGCTGATGGTGACAACCTGGTCAGCCTCGTCGAAAAGCGTGGTGTTGCTGATGGGGTGGAGGTAGTAGTCGTTGAAGAAGTCGTCGAGGGTGTCCACAAAGTTCTGCTCCGGAACGGGGGCCGAAGTGTTGTAGGTGATGTAGTTGGTGGAGTTGAGCTGCAAGTCGCCGGGAATAACATCCAACATGGTGTCGTCGAACTTGGACATGAAGGCGTAGTTCTGCGACGCATCCTCCTTGGTCTTGATCAACACACCGTATCTCTGGGCCACAGTAATGTAAAGCATTTCCGTGGTGTTGGGCTCGACGTAGATACCGTCAACCTCCACCACCTCGAACTCGTGGTCCTCCATCCAGAGGTACTGCGACACAAAACCACCGACATTGCAAATACGCACAAAGTAGGTGGTGTTGGGCTCCACAACCCACGAGTTGTTTCTGGTGTTGTTGAACAAAAGGTTCTGGGGAATTGGCTCCGCACCAGTGGGGTTGTACAAGTTCAAAAACTTGGGAAGCAACTCGTCTGCGGTCTCGTGGTACCACTCGCCGATAGACAAGTACACCTCCTCGTCGAAGTCAAAGGGGTAGTCCTTCTTCTCCTTCTCCTCAATCACAAACATAGCTCTCATTCCGTCACCATACTGGCCGGCGGTGTGAGAGTGGTACCAGTAGGTACCAACCTGGTCGGGAACGGTAAAGTTGTACAAATAAGTGTCACCAGGGCCAATGGGGCACTGTGTCACCATCTCGGGTCCATCCATCTGGTTGGTACCGTTCTGGAACAAACCGTGGAAGTGAAGAGTGGTGTTTCTGTCATCGAAGCCGTTAGTCAAGTAAAGTAAAACCTGGTCGCCAGTCTTGACGGTCAAGTCGGGCAAAGGCCAGGAGTTGTTGAAACCAATGACGGGTCTCTCAAGGACACCATCGGGGTTTGCATTCACCCAGGTGGTCTCAAAGTACCAGGTGTGGGTTTCGGCAGCGGTGAAGCTGGCAAGAAGCGAGAAGATGAAAACTGACAACGCTTTCATATTCTGCAGGGAGTGCGTGTGTGTGTGAACTAAACGAGATATTTCCCCCGGGAAAATGTTCGGAATTAGGCTGGAGTCAGAAAAAAAGAGAATCGGGAAATCCAAATGCCTCAGGGGTTTATATAATGGCCTCGCGAGGTGCTGCATGTGGGAAAAATTTTCTGCTGATGAATCTGATAGTCGGCCGCTCTCGGGGTGCGTCTAGCCAATGACAGCACACCGCGCTGGCCTGCGTGCGTGCGGCGGGAAATGGCGTGGGGGGTTTTCGTACCAAAGAAGCGGAGTTACTGACAATGGGGCGTTTTTGTGCGGCTGGGAGTAGGACGTGTCCAGCCCCGCTTCCCGTTCCACCATGGTCCGCATCTTGGGTTTGCCATTCCTGCGCAGCTTGGCGAGAATTTAGCCTTCGGCCGTTAGCTGACTGCCATTTTTGACCACCGGAATACTGCATATTTCCTGTTGGGCGCTAAACCTTTCATGCACTTCCTCTGCATTGTGTGCACATAGCGGTCCTAAATGCAGAATTGACTTTGTCGGAGCGCTGCACCACGCAGGAGTCGGTCCAACACCTGGTGTACGGGTGCTCTGGGATGCACGGGTGTATTCCCAACGAGACGAGCCGCTGGGACCGATGCCAGGGAACAGATGGGGCGCCGCCCCTGTTCAGCGTTTTTGCCGGCGTGTTTGTGTGGGCGACCTAAAAAACGGCCGCCCATCGCTACCCCACAGTCAACAGCAATCCGGCATATAGGCCGTATCAAACACTCAGCCAACTGGCTATTTGCTACCTCTCTTCCATGCTTGGATCGAAGCGCCCGGTGGGTGGCGCCGCTCGCACGCTACTTCGGAAGCAGGTCAGAAAGCAGTCCAGATCGCCCACGCATCCCACGTCTGTGCCGCTCGCGAAGTTACTATCACTGAACTTTCCACTCAGCGTGCGTGATCTGGTGGCCGACTACTCGGGCAGAAAATCGCCACACAAGTTCCAAAATGACCTTCTTGCGCTTCTTCCGTTCTACCCGGAACCGGACTCTACCGGCCGCCAGGGAGCCGTCTTGCACACACCCTTGACATCGGGAAACTTCATAAACGAGTTCGAGATAAAGCACCAGCTAGAGGCGAGCGACGAAGAGCCGTACCATTTGGTGATGGTCCACGGCTACGGAGCAGGGCTAGGCTTCTATCTCAAAAATTTCGATGCTCTTCTGACCCGCCGCCGCTGGATCATTCATGCCATTGATCTTCTTGGATACGGGTGCCTGTCGCGGCCCAAATTCACACCCCGTAATTTAGACGAAGTAGAGGCTTGGTTCCACAATCTGTACAGCGAGTGGGCTGCCAAGAGAGGCATCAACCCTGACCGTACCATCGTTTTGGCCCACTCGATGGGAGCCTACTTGATGGCCAGCTACGGCATTCGCACGGGAGTGCGTTTTTGTCGCAAGATGCTCATGGTTTCTCCTGGAGCGGTGATTCGTCATCGACGCCAAGTTCCCGTGCCCGAGTATTTCGCGCGGTTGTGGGAACAGAACATCTCGCCGTTCTCTCTAGTTCGCAATGCAGGTCCGTTAGGGCTGAAGTTGGTGAGCATGTGGCTGTCGCGGCGGTTCGCGCATTTGCCAGACAAGGAAAAGGCGTTGTTTCACAGGTACTCGTACGGTATATTCCAAGCCCCGGGGTCGGGCGAGTACATGCTCAACTACCTTTTGGCACCCGGAGCTGATGCCAGGCACCCACTAGCAGAGCGGGGTATATCTAACCTCCACTGCAACATGCTGTGGTGGTATGGGTCCAGCGACTGGATGGACCCAGAGGGTGGGCGCATATGCAGCGACATCATCAACCAAAAAGGAAGCTATTCCAGCGAAGTGCGCATCGTGCCGCATTCCGGCCACCACATATATTTGGACAATCCGCGGGCGTTCAACCAGATGGTGGTGGACGAAATGGAACTGTGCGAGCGCAGTGACAATGGTGCGTGAACAGACATTGAACAAGCAGCGAGACGGCAGCAGAAGAAACGCGCCAACTCGTTTCAAGCGTCGTGTTCTGAGTTTGCACAGGGCCCTGGAGCATTCACCTCCTCAAGATCGAGCTGATATCGTCGGGCTCAGAGTCCGGTCCCTCGAATCGGTCAATCACCACCTTCATGGTGATGGACACCTGGGCATCCGTCACCAAAATCTCTTCTCCTGCGCTCACTAGATCGCAAAGGAAACGCCCCAAGTTGGGACGGAGCGACTCCTCTAAAAAGGCCGGCAGCCGCATGTATATATTTCCGCGTGCAGTGGATAGAGACGGCGCCGGCAAAAAGAACTCTTGCTTTGTTTTCAACTGGTCTAGCCAGTCCTGTAGCGTCCACCACCGCTGGGCAGTCACGTGCTTGGCCCGGCTGCCGCAAACTGCGCACGTGGGCTTCTTCAGATGTGCGTAGGTGTAGGTGAAGACCGAGTCATCGCCCAGGTACATCATGTAGTTGTCGAGTAGCGGGTTGCAGGAAGTGACGAGCTTAAACACCTCATTGCAGCATGCGGCCGCCACAATGGCATTTGTGGACGCAATTGCAGGGATGATATTCTTCACCACGCCCAAGGTGAGGCTCCGGGTGACATTGTCGATTCCGTGCTCAACCGCACGGCTGTGGGCAAGTTTGTACATGATGTCGACGTCATCGAAGTTGTCTGCATCGAAAATACGACCTGGATAGAGCCGGGGCCACTCGAGTTGCGACGCCCATTCGATACAATGCTCCGGTAATCGCGGCGTGTTGGCGATGGTGCATACTGGATAGGTGAGCTTGGGCAGAATCAAGTCTAGCGAGCACTCAAAGCAGGACGTCACCGTCGGAATTATGACCCTGGCCTGGCCGCGAAATCCCTCCGTTCCTCCGTCCACCATGGGGATGAGATCTGTGTCTGCTATTCCCACCAAAAGGGCATTGATCCACCGCCGAGCTTCCACGTTGTCGAGGCCGCAAACCACCAGAGAAAACTGCCTGTAGAACAGCAATGGCTTGTCCTGAATGCGAGCAAAATGTGGAGTTATGCTGATTGTTTTCACCCGGCTCTGCACGAATCGAGCCGCAACCTCGGCCTTGGAGCGGCCCACGTCCCCGGATCTGAAGAGAAACTGCCGATTGAGATTCGACACATCTATCGTATCCATATCGATGACTTCAACATGGCGGAATCCGCACATGGCGAGATTCTTGAGGATTTCACACCCCAACCCGCCGGCACCGATAACAAGGATGCGGCTTTCAAGCACCCCGCTCACAGCCTGAGGGTACGTGTACTCTTCAATACATTCATTGTAGGGGCCCGGCTCTCGTAGAAGTTTTTCAATGGCAGTGGGAAGCCCTGAATTGTCCATTTCGTTGGCCATTGCGTGGGGTAGCAGTACGCAGGAGATGCGGGCTAAGAAGAGAAGAAAGAAGAAGACGAGGTTAAGGTAAGAGACCCTGCGGAATCTCAAGATCGTATACTCTTGCTAGGCACTAGCAGGGAATAAATATTATTCATGAAGCGGGCCCGATCCGATCACCGGAATCGTAGCCAGCCTTGCCCACTGACAAGGCACGAACTGAAAGCATCTCCCACTTCGGATACGACGATGCGATTGTAAGCCTCACATGAAAGATCACTGAAATCATCAATGGCACAACCAGAGCTCCTTCATCGTATTCAATGCCTTGGAATCTCAGTCTCTGGCGCCCTCAATCTATGCCGTGGAGTTTTCCTTATCATCGTCCCTATGCACGCGCTTAAGAAGCGGGTGTCGCTGTGAAGGCGGCATACCGAGCGGACGTTTCGCCAAACCCTGAGCCGATGTAGGAGATGCAGTTTGCGCTCGGTTCATCTGACTCGGCGTGTGGGGTCTAGGAAGATCTGCGCGGCGTACTTTCGCCGAAAACGACGGATCAATGGTTCGTCTCATGTTGTTGGAGACGAACTTGTGGTCAAAAACCGGTATTGCAGAGCCTACATCGGCGGGCTTCTGCACATCTAGCGCTTTTCTGCTGCTGGTGAAGAACACCTCGGACGGCTGGTTCTTCGGTTCATTTTGCGGAGAACTTTCAGTCCCGCCGGTACTCACAGAAGCCGCTAGCTGTTGCACGTCGATATTGTCAAGTGAATCGTCGTCGCCGTTGATTTCGTCGCTGAACTGAAACGACTCGTCAAAATTGCCTAGTTTTGAAGCAAGCGAGACTTCCTCCACTGCTCGTGGTTCTCTGTGTGTTACTTGGAGCGCCGGAGCAGCTTTAGCTGCAGCAACAGAAACTGGAGCCTGAGCTTGGTTGTGATTTTCGGGGTGGGTGACCAGCCGTGATAACTCTGTTCGACGCTTCCGTTCTTCGCGCTTCACCACAAGAGGATCGCGATGATAGTCGTCGTTTTCAAGCTCAGGCGCCGGCAACTTCACTTTTTGCATCTTGGCTATTATGCTTCTATCGTAGAGACAGTTGCCGAGGACATTGCCAAAGCAGCGCAAGCAACGCTTAAGGCCGTCAGTAAACGCCTCTTTTTTACACTTTTCAAATGCCATGGCCTTATTTTTGGCGTTCTCGATGAATCCGTAGCCAATGTCTTCGTGGTAGGTGCCATCCTTGATGGTGATACGCACAACTATAGAGAGCCCTAGGGATACACGGCCAGACCCGTGGGAGTCCATGAAATCAACTTGCACGCTGACCAATTCAGACAGCCACCCGTTGAATCCAAAAATCTCGTTCGCAAGATTGAGAGCTTTCCAGCCTTCGATATATGATACATTCTGGCCGCCGCCACCGGGGCGGAAGCTCACGTATTCTGGGCCCAAAACCTTGTCTAGTTTACTTTGAATCTGCTTTTCCTCCTCGTCCGTGAAAGGAGTTGCTCTGAACGGCCTGAGGCCCAGAGACTGGTACATTGGTGGAGGTGGTCCATTTCTTGGCGGAGGGTTGCCTCTGTTCTGTTGTTGTGGTTGATGCTGTGGCTGATGCTGTTGTTGCGTAACTCGAGGCGGTTGCCTAGGTAGTCCCTGATTTTGAGGTGGTCCAGGATTGTTGGAATTCATAACGTTAGCCAGTATGGAGGACTGGAGATCGAGTTGTTGTGGGTCGCGTCGCGTGGAGGTCACGTGATCCGAGATGATGACTGGAGGAACGAGAACGGTGGCGGGGAAAACGGGCGAAGCTGTTGGGCGAGACCGTTGGCGGCTCACTCTGGATATTGCTTTGCTTTCTGCCTCGATGCTCGCTGTGTTCAGATTTCGCATGTCTTGCCCTAAACGGGCATCTAGAAAATCAGCACACCACGAACCACGGTGAATTGAATACCGCGAAATAGCGTCATTTTGTATAGAGGTACCGTCTGTGGTCGGGGAACAAATTAGCCTGCCTCCAAATACTCAGGCTGGTGCCTGATTCTCTGCGGTGACGTCACAAGCAGGCGAAGTAGCATCCAGCACCTGTACACCGGCAAGCAAATTGTCGTAACATTCCCGCAACATAGTGCCCGCTCGTATCCAATGCAAACTAGCATCATCGGAGCCAAAGCAGCAGCTCAAAGATAACGCTTACAGTTCATATGAAAGGGCCGCACGCGGCATTTACGTTCTCGTTGACTTTGCAGGGCATTCCTCTTCTTAATGTCTTATCCTTCATTCAGAATAAATTCTGTTTTTTTCGCTTTGTTTGAAGCACCGAATGTCGGGGCCTAGAGCCATGCGGCGGCTAGGCCGTCACGTGCGCTTTGACGAGTAGGCGTGCGCAGTACCTGCAGAGCGACATCTGTCGCGATCTGCACGAGCCGTTTGAGATGTCCTCGAAGCGGGATTGGGGAATTTGTCCAATGTGCTTAGGAAACCAGCATGGAAGGCTCGATTGGGACTTCTGCGTGTGGCAACAAAACGAATTTGTAGAGTAAACTGTCGAAATTGTTTTATTAGAACGAGAGGAAAATACCATGTCGCCCGAAAGCGGCTATTGTGCTGAGATGGGAAAGGAAACGGAATTCCAACTCCAAGAGCACTGGCACCGGAGAACAACAAACCACACTGCGGTGCCATGAACAGGCCGTAGTACTCCCAGCCATTGATATCTGCATATTTAGTTTTTGTAGCTTTCACTGCCCGTTTTGGGATTTCCTCGCTGTGGCTTTCCATATGCCGGCCGTCATCGGACAATCTTGCCTAACGACGCCTCACGTTCCTTCGTATCCTGTCTACATTTCCCTTCCCAATCCCCGCCAGGTTCTGAATCAAGATAACGAAAATGGGCGAAAAGTGGCTTCAGTCCGATGATCCTGAGGAGTCGGCCGAATTTAGAGAAGACGAACTGAGAGAAGTCGTTCTGGAAGAGCCCACTCTGAAATGGGGAAGATTCGTGGACTCGTTCCGCAGAATCGACCTAGATAACCAATACGGCATCGACACATCCCAGATGACTGATGTCGAAAAGACCGTTTTTGCTACTGCCCGTCACCCTCTTGCTAGACGCTTGAAGTCTCGCCATTTGCAGATGATTGCGATTGGTGGTTCTATCGGTACGGGACTTTTCGTGGGATCAGGATACGCTTTGTCTCAGGGTGGTCCAGCTGGTCTCTTGATTTCGTACCTCATGGTGGGCTACTCGTTGTTCTGTGTGGTGATGGCCCTTGGTGAGATGTCGGTGCAATTCCCAGTGTCCGGTTCGTTCAATGCGTTTTTCTCGCGGTTTATGGAGCCCGCGTGGGGATTCACGTTGGCGTTGATGTACTCTCTTTCGTGGCTTATTTCGTTTCCGTCCGAGCTTGTGGCGTGTTCTCTCACGATCCAGTACTGGACCACCAGTGTCAATCCCGCGGTGTGGATTGCCATTTTCTGGTTGATTATTGTCTCCATCAACATGTTCGGTGTCAAAGGCTACGGTGAAGTTGAATTCTGGCTTTCCATCGTCAAGGTTTTGGCGGTGGTGGGGTTCCTCATCTTGTCGTTATGTCTTGTGCTTGGAGTCGGCAAACAGGGCTACATTGGCGGAAAATACTGGCATAATCCCGGCGCGTTCAACCATGGTTTCAAGGGTGTGTGCTCGTGCTTTATCTCTGCCGCGTTTACTTTCGGTGGTGTCGAGCTCGTTGCCTTGGCGGCTTCCGAGACTGCCAACCCTAGAAAGTCGTTACCCAAGGCCACCAAGCAGGTGTTTTGGAGAATCACTGTGTTCTACATCTTGACCTGTATCATGATTGGCTGCCTTGTTCCTTATACCGACGACCGGCTTCTTAGCGGATCGTCCAGTGAAGACATCACGTCGTCGCCATTTGTCATTGCCATTCAGAACGGCGGTATCAAGGTGGTTCCTCACATCATGAACGGCGTCATTCTCGTTGCTGTGGTATCTGTGGGTAACTCATCGGTTTACGGATGCTCGAGAACTTTGGCATCGCTTGCGGTGCAGGGCTTGATCCCTCGCTGGATAGGCTACATCGACCGCAATGGTCGTCCACTTGCTGCCATCATGATTACCAACATCTTCGGATTGTTGGGCTTCTTGGCGGCTGACCCGGACCACCAGGCTGAGGTTTTCACGTGGTTTTTCTCGGTGTGTTCGTTGGCGGCGTTTTTCACCTGGATTGCCATTTGCTTCACCCATCTTCGTTTCCGCTGGGCACTCAGAGCACAGGGCAGATCTTTGGATGAGATTTTGTTCGTTTCTCCCTTGGGAGAATGGGGTTCCATCTCCGGTATGGTTCTTCTTGCGTTGATTGTCGTGGGTGAGATCTGGGTCTCCATTTTCCCTATTGGCTCACCTGCCGATGTCGAAATGTTCTGGCAAAACTGTCTCTCATTGCCCCTTCTCCTTATTTTATGGGCAGGTTACAAGACTTATGCCCGCTCTTGGAACTTGTGGTTGGTTAGTTTGCAAGACATTGATCTCGACACCGGCCGTAGAGAAGTCGACCTCGAAGTCTTGAAGCAGGAGATTGCTGACGAGAGAGCCTACATCCGGTCTCGTCCATGGTGGTACCGGACGTACCACTTCTTTTGCTGAAGTCGAGGTGGTTGGTTTTTTTTTTTATTGTGACACCAGTGACTGGTCTGGAATGGCCAGCGTGAAGCATAGAAACGAGTATTATGGGGGTGAAGGCACCCATTTAATTGCCTTCAAAGAAACTCTGAGGAGTTGGAGATTGAGATCTTGCCGATGTATGTATCTTTCTCCCCTGACAGATGCGAGCTGTGGGCTTAGTTGTATTAAATAGATTTTGACTGTCTGAACGCGGCCAGCTCAGGCATTCATGTAATTCCTTCCCCTGGAATTGCGTTGATGATTCTGTCTTGGTGGTTTTAATCTTCCCCAACCGACCTGTACAGAGACAACAGGCAGTTCATGGGCATGGAGCCCACCATCCGAAAAAAGACCCGCAGCCAGAAAGAAGAAAATTCATATCTACGACAGCAGCAAGTCACAACCTATCAGAAGGCACTCTGCAAAGAAGAGCGAGAAGAGCGGGCCCGCTCACGACTATCCAAGCTGATCGATGAACCAAAGGAGGAATCTCCACGTAAAAAGAAACGGGTCAGTTTCGAGGCTCGAGAAAATGCAAAGAAAAGCGAGGCTGACAAGCAAGGAAGCTAATAAGCTGGCATATGTAGTGCGCTTGTTCTTCTTTGATATCACTCCAAGTCCCAAGACCCCCAAATTTCGCAGACGCTGGCGTTTTAGAAAGCCGAAGGACAATTTATAATTCATATTTCACATAATACCGAGTCGCCGCCAAGACATCGTGAGGCAATAGCAAGTTTGTCTGCTTCATCTACAACCATTGTCGTCAAATATCCATTAGTTGATAATACACAAGTTCCATGCCAATGCTAGTCAGGCAGTCTATAGAAAAGTATTCTATTAACCCAGCACGCCTTCATCTCGATCGCCTTTTGTATGTCTATAGCTCTAGACTCAGAATGAGGGTAATGTTGTCGCCCTTAAGCAATATGCGCCCTAGGCTCTCCTTGGAACCATCCACCGTGGAAATTTCAACGGCATCATCAACGACAATGTTCATGAACTCATCAAAGCCGCGAATCTTGCCCTGAATTCTCAGCTGGGTTTGTTCATATAGCCAGATGGAAACGAGCGCCTGCTGCTGCAAGAACTTGAAAATTAAATTAATTGGAGGTAGCATTTGCTTCTTCGATTTGACGGACGACATTCTGACTGCGAGTAATTCAAGGCTTACGAAGCAGTGGAGTTGCCGGTTTTTTTAAACGCTGAGGTTGGTATATAAGTGCGGCGATGTGCACATTGATTGTGCACTCCCTCCAAGTGGAACCTTTCTCATCCCCACGAGATCCTTTCTACACCTGTCTAGCTCAGTTCAACCCAATCCTTCGGCCCATATTAGAAATTTTGTCACTATGGGCCCCACTAAAAGATCGGAACATCGCTACGCAGAGAATGTGTTTCCTTCGGCATTGGTGGCGGACCTATGCAATACTGACCACCGGCAGTTGGCGGAAAAGTTGAGGGCCAACATGAGCTGGGATAAGCCTACAGGTGATTTGTACCAGTGGATTGACCTCTTGAACCATTTTGACGTTATCTTGGCTGCGCAGATTGAGAAGTACAGTCTACAAGAAGGAAGCTTTCCGCTCCTCGTGGAAATGAAGGACGAGGATATCGCGTTGATCACGTCATGCCTCGATTTCACCGCAATGCTCTTGGATCATTGCAGAAACGATACGATTTACTCGAGCCCAGAACGCATATACGCGCTTGTTCTTGCTCCCAACATCGACGTACGATTGGCAGCGTTGAATGTTGCAGTATATTTGGGAGATCGATACGTGCAACTGAGCAACTGCAAGAAATACTCGGCACCCCGCCATGTGCGGCTGCAAATCCTCGAAATTGCCCGATCTTTTCCTCCAGCTGTACCAACCGGTTTCATCCAGAAAAGTCTCGGCCAAGAGGACAAGGACAAGTCAGTCAACAACAAAAGCGACCACTACTCGCTAGTCGATGTTGTGGACCACAGTAAGCGGTATCCTTCGCGGTGGAAGCATCTCTCATATCACTATTTTGTAACCAAACAGCAACCGCAACCGCGGCCACTGAAAAAGTCCAAAGAGAAGCCAGAGGAAGGTTTGGTCACGTTCAGTCTCAGCGAAGACCAGGTCAAGAAGTTGACTCTCGAGCAAATATACGACAAGGCGTCGGCTGTGCTTCCTGAGGACCAACGTTTCAGCTTTTCGTTGGCCGCCCTCAATGCGAAAGCTTTCAACACCAGAGATTACGAGGCTATGAAACTTCGCGATAAGTTGGTTCAGGTGAAGGCAAATGCTGTAGCGTTCACGGCCAGCATGTGCAGCACAGAGTTCACGCTGGCGAACTTGTTCGAGATGGAGCCTTATGTGCTTAGCTTTCTTGTGGACTTGATTTCGCCCGAATTTTCCAAATCTGTGTCTGAAGATGTGCTATACTCAGCACTCAAGGCACTCCAATGCATTTCTGCCAAGAAATCCTATGTGGGAGAACTCATCCGACATCTAGGAGGGAATGTAAGTCACGGAATGATGTTCCAGATTCTCCGAAACATCCACCAGAGCGCTCTGATGAATGAGTCAGAGGTTTTTGTCAAGGGACATCTCACTTTTTTCTCAATAGTCTGCAACTTTGTGAAGCTTTCGCTGAGGCTCGCTGCAGGCGCCCTACTAACCGATTTGATGGCTTTCTTGAAGTGTCGCACGCGGCATAGGTGGACCTGCTCAGCTTCTGTAAACACCATTGCTGTGTTCCTTACTGCGAATCCCACCTTGATTGCGGAATTTGGCAACAACGGCGGATTCCAGCTATTGATTGACGTCATTGGCCACGAAGTTCAGTTTGCGCTCGACAATCCTCTCTTTGGCGGAGGCCCTCCAAAGGATGTCGTGACTTATTATACTATCACTTTGCGTCAGTCCAATTATCTCCGAAATCTTTTGAAGCTCGTTTCGCAGCTCATACTGTCTGAGGCAGGAGACCGCTTACGCAATCTCTTTGATTCACAAATATTGCACAGCTTCAACAAAATTTTGGCGAATCATGCCGTGTTCGGCCCCTCTGTGATAGCGTCAACGATGGATGTTATCATGTACATCATACATAACGAGCCATCAGCGTACGCTATCCTTGATGAAGCTGGGGTTATATCCTCTGTTTTGAGAAGCTATGCCGATCTCTTTGTTCCCTCAAGTGAAGTTCAGCTATCTGGACTCGAGGTACTTGGTGCAATCTCGCTTAATAAGAGTGGACTTCAAAAGGTAGTGGACTCCAATGCAATTCCCAAGTTTTTTAAGACACTTCGCAGTCTAGAGCATGCGAGAGAGCTCATGCGTGAGGATATGAGCTCCAGTGTTGGCAGCTCGCTCGATGAACTCGGACGTCATTATCCTGCCTTACGCCCTATCATATTGAAGGAAATTGTTTCACTCCTAGAAGATTTTCCCTCTCTTATGAGACCATTGTTGAAAGGTGTTTCTTTGTACTCTTCCAAGCGGGGTGTTCTCTATGATCTCAATGACGAAAGTTCTCAGCCAGAGGAAGATGAACCAACCCCAATTGAGAAATGGGCATCCACAGATGCTTCGCTACTCTTCGATTCATTTGTGCTCATGTTGGTGACCTTGTTGCAAGATAGTGGCCAGTGGGGCAAAAGTCTCATGAAAGATGTTCCCGCGAAGTCGTGGTTCAGTTTATTATCAATGAGGGGTCTGACGTATGACTTTTCCTCCTCGACAGGATTCATGAACTATTTGGGCATTCTTAAGTACTTGGATGATGAGAACAAGCAATATGCATATCAACCAATCATTGAATACTTGTCTGAACTCGTTTCACGGGAATCAATTGTGCAGTTCCTGAAATTTGAAGAACAATGCTCGTATTTTGAACAGTTCAGAGGTGATATTCCTGCTGCATCTTCTCTCTTGAATGATATCAATGAGGTGTGCAACGTTCTTTCCGCCATTACAGAAATTTATTTGAATCCCGCGTTGATGTTGAATGACCTATACGTTATGATGATTGATGGATTTTCGAAAACTTCTCTTGTGGAAGTTTTAGCTCAAGTATCTGGCCGAAGTATCATCGAAGACCTTAGCTTATCGGAGCCTTTAGATGCTGGCATTGCTTCCGCCACGACTCCAACATTGGATTCCACCACCATATTTCCACCACTTCAACTTCGCAGACCCAGTTCAGAGCTGCCCGATGATAAAGTTCGCAATACAGCGAAATACAAGAACACGCTACAATTACGTTACTTTATGCATCGTTTACTGTCATGCTCATCTATGATATTTTCATGTATTTCAAGATCATGTATGCAGCGTCGTCAGGATTTCTTTGCCCCTGAATGGAGATTCAATGCCATCTCGCAGACTGAAACGTTGGCTAAGCAATTGCAAATAATGTGGACTCGTGGGTTTGGACTCGAAGGTGCAGCGCGGCTGAAGTACCAACTCATTTTGATTCACATGATCCAATGGATTGCTACTTGCAAAGACAAGGGCAAGGAAGTATTTTCTACGTCGTTCGTTCTGTTCATCAGCGAGCCGTGGCTGAATTTGGTTTCACAGGTGGCAGATGCCGCAACATCTGCTTTCGATCGATTGCTCGAAGTAGAGATTGATGAGTTCAAGAAATACGATGACTCGTTGGCCCAGGATAGTCATCTTCTGGTTGAGGTACAGCTCCTCAAACATACGCTACCATTCCTCACCAAGCTTCTTACTCCAGGAATGGTAATCAATTTCCCTTTTGCTCATTTGTTTATTAGTCCATGGTATGAAGAAGGTGGTAACTCCTATGCATCTGGATTAATCATGGTCAATTCTAGTCCTGCCTTGAGATTGGTTACAAGAACACTAGGAGCGCAGTCAAGATGGGCTAGCGAAGGAGATCTCAAAGTATTGTCGAAGCTCCCGCCGTCAATATTGAAGGGTCTAATAACTCTTCTCCGTCAAGGCTGGCAGGTTAGCTCAAGCGGTTCGTTTGTTGCTCTTGATAAGATGCAAATGAAACCAAGCAAGAATCATGTTGACTGGCTTGCAAATCATTGTGATCTTCCCATTGCAACAGCTTGGGAGATACTTAAAAATCACAGTCTTATTGAAATTCAGAACGTCGAAAGTCTACCAGATATCGATGAAACAATTTTCGTGAGATGCAAACAAGCGGTGATGGAAGCTGATATGACAACTATTCTTGAAGACGAACCCGAGGTAATAGAACTAAAGGCGGATAGGGAGGCATTGAAGGACACTGATTTCTGTCCGCGATTTCCTGACACCCTCTTCGATTTGGCGTCAATTGATAAGTCCTTAGATAAGCTTATTGCTCTTACGATCAGAGATAAAAGCGTTATTGGTCCCGATACATTCTCTGGCATTCTAGAGAGGCTCAGAGCATATTCTGAGTTAGCGATGGCGGACCAACACCTGCTTGCAAACCTCATTTGGCTCTTCCAAAAGCTTGTCTGCAACGACCCTTTTCCAGGTCCAAACAAGGTTCACACAGCCAAAGAGAACGCGTTATTTGAGTTTCTCGAATATTTCCTCACAATGGTCGAAAAGAATAATGGAAGAATGTCTCCCGCCTTGCTAACGGCATGTCTTGTGACCATAGAGCCTGTCGTGAGCCAAACTCCCCCAAGCCTTTTGGAGTCTATGAAGCCATACTTTCCAAGTTTGCGAGCTGATGTGAACCTCACAAAGAGAATTTTGGATGCGGTGATCAGCCTTGACTTCGAGAGCGACTTGACGTGCGCCACTGCGGTAGCTCAAATTCTCTTCTTTTTCGCCAAGGATGACGATTTAAGAGGAGCGGTAGCTCAATCAAACCAACTAATGTCTCTTATTTCGAAGATGGAGTCCTTCATTGAACAAGGTGAGCCTCTCGAATACCGGGGTTATCAAGATTCTGTGATCTTACTCATTCGGACTTGCTTTGAGACGCCTAAAATTCTCAATGACATTTTTACCACGGAGATTACCAAACTGCTTAAAAAGCACCCTTCTGCCAAGAAAGATCTCAAGCGTTTATTGGATGAGAATCGGTTTTCGGTTGCCAGAGACCCTGCCCTTTACATCAAGGTTGTGCTGGATATGGTCCGCATCGAAAAGTTTGTTGATGACGCTCCTAGCAACGACACAATTTACCTTTTGTCGGAAGAGAAGACCGAGTCTTCTGAAGATGTCGAGATGGAAGAGGCCTCTCAAGAAGCACCAACCACGTCTCCCAAGCTTATGCATCATTTGGTTGCCGCATTAATGCGTGTAAGTAAAGAGGATTGGGTTTCGACGCCTCAAAACGCAAACGAGACGGCACCCACTAAGGGCAAGGAATCACATTTTGAGACTCTAGTGAAGAGCAAGAAGTTTGGATACATGTGTTTCCTTTTGCAAACAATAACTGAATTGCTTGGCTCATACAAGCAAGCCAAGCTTGATTTCATCACCTTTAGTAAAAGCGATGGCTGCACACTGAATAAGCCACGACCAACTTCGCTCAATTTTTTCATCCATCAGTTGATCCCCAGTCATGTATTTGACGGCGAATCAGGACCTGAGTTCCAGCGAAGAGAGGCAATCTCTTCTCTCGCGAAATTGGCGATTCTTTCACTTGTTTCCTCCGTGGTCATTCCTGGAAATGCAGAGCATGATCCCAAAAATGAGGACCTGGACATGGCTGTTGTGCGCAAATTCCTTGTCGACATTATTGCAAAGATTATGAAAAATCTTCTGTCAAATGTGCAAAACACTGGCGCGTCCTACAGCAAGATGTATGACTTGCATGATCTTTGTGGCTGCTTGTTGTCGACTAAGTTTCGTGAGCTTTGTTATCCGTTACTCAGCAAAAATGCAACGAAAGTTGATCAATTCTATTTTGCATCAGCTTTCATTGAGGCTCAGCTTCCGGCTCAAATCATGACAACTATATCGTGTCTCGACTTGAATTTCCCAAATGTTAATCGCTTGATAAAAGTTGGCCTTAAACCTTTAACAAGTTTGTCGAAGATAAAGCTTGGATATGCGGAACTCTTTGAGGCCAATTCGACAATTGAGAAGGATGACGAAGTTGAAGAGCTCGATGATGGAAAGGATGATACTCCAGATTTGTTCCGCAACTCCACCCTCGGGATGTATGACATTGACATTGAAAGTGATGATGATGGCTATTATGGTGAAGACGGCCCTCTAGAAGAGTTGACATCCAACTCAGACTCTAGCGAAGGCGAAGAAACTGATGACAGTGATGCATTAAGTGATTCTGGCACTGATGAAGACACTATGATGGAAGACGCCGAGGAGATGGAAGATTTTGAGGACTACGACGAAGATGACTCTCAAAACGACATTGAGATCATTGATGAACTCGCGATTAACACTGACGGAGATGAAGATGAAGGGGACAATTCAACCGGAATTGAAGAATTTCATGGCTTCGAAGGTGAAGAATTGGATGAAGAGGGTGCTTCTGACGAAGGTGTTGATGACTTTGACGAGGATGAAGTCTATGACGAAGCTGAATTGGGCGAGTGGATTGAAGCTTTTGAGGGTAACGACGTATCAGATCGTGCCTCCTCATCTGCGCGCTTCGCTGAAAGATTTGCAGAGTTTGAAGAAGACGTTTCGCATTTTGACTTCAATTCCGACGAAGAGGATAATAGCGGTCTTACTGATGAAGAAAGCAACTTTGATTCCGCTGGAGATGACGACCAATTGGCTGAAGAATCAGGGTCAAGACGAGCTAGAGAATTTGTAACATTCTTCTTTAACTCCCTTCAGTCGGGCCAACATGAGAATGTTGGCAATTTATTTGGCGGGCTCATTCAGGGCCACCGACGCTCTCATGGTAATGGAATCCTCAGTGGCTCGATTCACATTGGCAATTCAAGACAAGCTGAAGTCCTTCCTCATTTTGCAGATGAGTTTGATATTATTCTGAATCATGACATCAACAGTGGTTCAAAGAGTACAGTCGACCATATGCTTATTCGGTCCACTGTGGAGCGCTGGAGAGATGCATTCATTAAGTACATTCGTCCCTTCGAAGGAAAATTTTTTGACCGTATTCGAAGTGAAATTATGTCTCGCATCACTGAGCCAAGTCTAATTCTCCACAACGAAAGAGTTGAAGCTGAGAAGAAGTTAGCCAGCGAGGAAGAGAAAAAGTGGCAGAAGAGAAGGGATGAAATGAGGATTAAGAGAGAGGAAGAGATTCGTCAAAGGGAAGCTGAACGAGAACAACTGGACAGTAGGTCGCTGGAGCCAATCATGGTTCTTATCGGTGATCGTGAAGTCGATATAAGTGGAACTGACATTGACCCTGAGTTTTTTGAAGCACTCCCTGATGATATGAGAGAGGAAGTTTTCACCCAGCACGTACGTCAGAGGCGCGCGGATGCGACTTCTACTGGAACCGATGCTAGAGAAATTGATCCGGACTTCCTTGATGCTCTACCTGACCAAATCCGAGAAGAAATCCTCCAGCAGGAGTCTCTTGCGAGACGATTTTCAGGAGGAGGCTTCCGCTACCTCGATTACGATGATGAGTCCGAAAATGATGGTGAAGAAGTCATCGAGGACGACTTTGTCAACTTCAACAATGAGACCCGTATGTCAACGGATGCACCGAGAACGGAACCAGAAACAGTGAATAAGGTGAAAAGGAAGACTTTCGCCATTCCATTGATAGACAAGTCTGGTGTTGCCGGCATAGTCAGATTGCTTTTCGCTTCCAGACCTGTGAATCACAGGGAGCAAATCTACCTGGCTTTACTTCAAATGTGTCACAATAAGCAGACGAGTGTTGAGGTAGTCAGTCTATTGATTGCCATCCTTCACGATGGCCTCTACAGTCAAAAGTCGCTTGAGAAGATTTTCGGACTTATTTCTGCCCGGGCATTGAATATTAAGCCAAGCGATGTGAACATTCAAAAGAGCTTTCCAATAGGGAGTACGCCAATAATTGCTGGTATACAGTTCATGGAAGCGGTGTTCTATTTGCTCGAGAAAAATCACGCTTTACGAGTCCACTTCATGACTGAACATGAGAATCAATTCCTTCAGAAGAACAGCCATCGACAGAAGATCACTTCGAGCTCGGAGAAGAAATACCCCATCAACTTGCTCCTAGATGTTCTCAATAACCCCCTCCTAAACGAGGAGCATTTCTTCATCGATTTGCTTGCGAGCGTTCTTCACTTCGCGACGAGGCCACTTTTGATTCTTAGAGACAAGCTGAAGCCTGCTCCCCCCAATTTTCACACTAACTTCATCCCAGAAAAGAATGTGCGCAGCATTGTTAAAATAATCACTTCCGAAGAATGTGCCAACACCACATTCAGACGCGCAATCTCGGCAATGCAGCACCTTTCGCTCATTGGTCGAGCCAAGACTGTTTTGCTGCAAGAGCTTTCAAGAAATGCAACGCATCTCGGAACCAAAATTGTTGAAGATCTTCAAGAATTGACAAATGAGCTCCAGGAGGGCCACGAGGTGTTTGATGAATCGAATAAGTATCTTGGCAAATTCACGGCAGCCAGCTCAGACCAGGCCAAACTTTTGAGAGTCTTGACAGCTTTAGACTACATGTTTATTTCGCAGAAGAAGGACACTGAGTCTTCCAATTTAGCACTGGAACCACTCTCTCATTTGTACAAAGATTTGGAACTTGGGTCCTTGTGGGACGCATTGAGCGCCTGTCTTCGAGAGCTTGAAAATGAGGCAAAATACGCGAATGTTGCTACGGCACTCTTGCCGCTCATTGAGGCTCTCATGGTGATTTGCAAGCACAGTCGAGCAAAGGAGGCACAAACTCGTGACAAGTATGAGGCCAGAAAGGTTGATTTTTCGAGAGAAACAAGCGAAAATCTTTTCTTCTCGTTCACGGATGAGCACAAAAAGATTCTAAATCAAATGGTACGCTCGAATCCAAACCTCATGAGTGGCCCTTTCAGTATGTTGGTCCGGAATCCAAAAGTTCTCGAGTTTGACAACAAAAAGAATTTCTTTGACAGGCAGCTCCATGACAAGGCTCCCAGCCCCAACAAGTTGAGCATCAACATCCGACGGGACCAAGTCTTTCTCGATTCATACCGAGCTCTCTTCTTCAAATCTGTCGAGGAGTTCCGAAACAGCCGCCTTGAAATTAACTTCAAAGGCGAGTCTGGAATTGATGCTGGTGGTGTGACGAGGGAATGGTTTCAGGTTTTATCACGGCAGATGTTCAACCCAGACTATGCGTTGTTCACACCTGTCTCCAGTGATGAGAACACATTCCACCCCAACCGTACATCATTCATTAATCCAGAGCATCTCTCGTTCTTCAAATTCATTGGACGCATAATCGGGAAGGCGATTTTTGATGGATGTTTCTTGGACTGTCATTTCAGCAGAGCACTTTACAAAAAGCTCCTTGACCGGCCAGTTTCACTCAAGGACATGGAGAATTTGGACCTCGAGTACTTCAAGTCTCTCATGTGGATGCTCGAGAATGACATCACCGATATCATTACCGAAGATTTTTCTGTGGAAGCCGACGACTACGGAGAACACAAGATATTGGACTTGATTCCCAACGGCCGCAACATCCCTGTTACCGAAGAAAACAAGCATGAGTATGTGCGGCTTGTTACCGAGTACAGGCTACAGACATCTGTGAGTGAGCAAATGAGCAACTTCATTATTGGATTTCACGAAATCATTCCCAAAGATCTTGTTGCGATCTTTGATGAGCAGGAGCTCGAATTGTTGATTAGCGGAATGCCCGATATTGATGTGCAAGACTGGCAGACATTCACCACGTACAGCAATTACTCGCCGTCCTCGGAGCAAATTCAGTGGTTCTGGCGGGCGGTCAAATCCTTCGACAATGAGGAGCGGGCCAAACTCCTCCAGTTTGCCACGGGTACCTCGAAAGTTCCACTCAATGGTTTTAAAGAGTTACGTGGTGCCAATGGTCTGTGCAAGTTTAGCATCCACCGTGACTACGGCCCTAAAGATCGTCTCCCCTCTTCGCACACTTGTTTCAACCAAATTGACTTGCCAGCGTACGAAACATACGAGACGCTCCGGGGGTCGTTACTTCTTGCATTGACGGAGGGGCATGAGGGATTTGGGTTAGCATAAGAGAAGGCTCTTTTCGCACTACGCGAAGATGAAAGAAATAAAAGATTGTTATATATATTTATAGTAGATTGGAAGTCAAAATAAGAGATAATCGTGTATATATAGTCCGCAGCCGCCGACCCAAAACCGAAGGCACCAGCGAACTTTCCGACGCAAGCCGGGCCCTAATCGAATAAATGAATCAATAACTAGGTTGGCGACTGGCGCAATGCCATTCTATTGTGCCGCCCAGCTACATCTTCGCAGCCAACTTCTCCAATTCTTCAGAGGACTCCAAATCAGGAACCAAGCTGAGGTTCTGTTGGCTTATGGCCTCCACGTCGTCATTGTAAAGTCCGCACTCGGCAATGAACTCGCGTGGGCGCAAGGTGATTCGGCCCTTCTTCTTGAACACGTACTTGGTGACTGCCACGGCACACAATTTCTGGTCGCCTATCGTGAATTTCGACAAAACATAGAGCCACTTGTCGTCCCAGGCCATGACATTGGAGGTGATGGTGTAGTTTTGGAACATCTTGATTTCCCGTTTGAACGAGCACTGCACGGTGCCAATGGGAACAAAGGGACTGTTTTGGAGAGACTTGCCCCGGAACTCGCCGGAGGTGTTGTCCCAGTAGTTCATGAAGAGCTTCTGGAACACCCGGCACACAAGCTTGGTCCGGGCAATGTCCAAATCCAGAAAGTAGGTGGAGTTTGACTTGTGCATGTACATGTCGATCTCCAATGGCGACGCATACGTGGTGTACGAGACGGCCTGGAAAACGTCGAGTCGGCCCTTGCCGATGCCGTAGGTGTTTTCTCTGTTCCTGAGAAACGCTGAACGCTGGAGAACTAGTGATCTGAGCACCGCCAAGTAGAAACGCACAGTGTAGGCCAACGGGAGGGTCTTGTAGGTGGAAGCGAGAAACGCCACAACGGCCACTTTGGCAGCAGCCGACAACAGCATTGCAAAAGAAAGTTCTGGTCGGAGAAAACACGCCGGTGGAGTTTGCCGGCCCTGGCGCCGGAGATTAGACGGCACAGATTGCGCGAGGAGCTGGTGTACGGGTGTGTCAACGCACGGCTGCGGCGGCGCTGCTCCTGCCAATCAGGAGGCACGGGTTTCGCCGTGGCAGCAAACTCGCCTCGTTTTGTGTGTGGCCGCAGCCCCTCGACTGCGGACTTACGCCGTGCGTGGACGGAGAAAAGGGAATTGGGCGAGTTCCGAGTGCGGCGGGCGGAGTGGAAAAATGCGGGACCGGCCCGGCGCCGTAAAATGCAGCGATCGGCCGCTTTGTCGTGTTTGCTCGGGCAGTGCGGGCTCGGCAGCCGGCGGTTCCGTGGAGCGGAGGAAAGCGGGGCACGGGCTCGCAACCGGCGCTTCGGCTGGTGGGAGCCGCATAGCTGCCGATGGAGATGCGCGGCGATTACTCGGCGCCAGCAACTCTAAACTGAAAAGAAAGGGCCCCGGACCACCTCGACGCGGGAACGCCCCGGACGAGTGCCAAGATTTTTGGCGGCAGAAGATGCAAATATCCCGTATATCCGTAATGACTATGTAGATGCTAAAAAAAAGGAGAGGTGGATGGTAAAGTGGGGAGACGAGGGTCTCCGCGCCCTGGTTGGGAGCCGCATATGGGGGAAAAATGGCCTTACACTCCAAACGGGCACTTGTGCTCGTCGATATGCAGTGTGATCCACTCTTCCACATTCAGGAACTGCTGCTGGCACAAGCGGCACGACCCGGCCACCTGGTTGCGCTGGCTCTTTTTGGTTCCGCCAGGGTACTGAAAGTGGATGGCCTTGAGGTGGTTTTTGTAGGTGTCGCAGCGCGAGAAAATGCCCAGGCTGTGGCAGCAGTTGTCGCCCTTGGGCCCGTCCTTGAAGGGGCACTTGAACTGGCCGCTGTCGGTGCCCACTTCCTTCCAGTGGCACTTGACGTGGCGGAACAAGTCGTTGGGCCGGGCAAACCCGCGCAGGCAGATTTTGCACACATGCGGCCGCAGCGTCGGTTTCAAGTGCGTCGACTTGTGGGTGGCCAAGTTGGAGAAGTAGAGGTGGCATTCGGGGCACTGGCGTTTTCTGCGGTGATGCAGCGCCGCCGGCGACACGGAGCGGGACTTGAGGGCCCGCAGCAGCAGCGGCGGCGGCGGAGATGACGGCGACGACAGCCGCGGCTTCGGGTCACGGTCGCCGTCGCCGTCGCCATCGCCATTGCCGTCTGCAGAACCCGGCACCAAGTGCTGGGCGGCGCCGGCACCATGGCGGTCCGCGGCGCCCGCAGAGTACGTGACCAGACCGGAAGTCAGCCCAGAAATTGCCACGTCACTGGAGAACGAGGTGGCGCTACTCAGCGCCAGAAACATGGCCGACTCGGGCAGCGAGTTTTCGGTCTGCGGCGGCGTCTGCAACGACGACCGCGGAGGCAGCGCCACGATGGCGTACAGCGCGAGGTTGGCCAAGCCCGCATGCGGCCGCTGCACCACCTGCTGCTTGTACTCTAGTGGGGAGACCGATGTGTAGTGGGCCGCCGAGGCGCTTGCGTTTGCGTTTGCGTTTGCGCTTGCACTTGCACTTGCACTTGCACTTGTGTTGTAAATGTTGTTGTTGTAAGTGGAATTTGCCACTCCGTAGTAAAACCCGTCTCTCGGCGCCACCGGCTCAAACAGCAAGTGCGGGCCATTATTCAGCACGATGGGCACATGTAGCGAGAGCAGCGTGATTGGGGGAAGGCGGCAGGCGGCGGAGTTTCCCATGGTGGTATTTGTTCTTGTTTTTTTATTGTGGTTCCGAAAGTACGCCAGCTGAGAAAGAAAAGGTGTTGGTGTGGCGACAACGCAGTCGGTGGAGATCAAGATGGTCACCTATCGGAATAGGCGGCAATTGGTGGAATGTTCTGGAGGAGCCTGGTGGGACAGGACGGCAAAAAACACGCAGTAGTATTTTTTTTTGTTGGTTTAATTTCAAGTGGTTCGAGAAATAAAAAAAGCCGCAAGTAGGTGACGGTGTGATTTTTGTGGAGAAACTGAGCCTGTCGCAGCGCCGGCGGCCGCCGGCTTTATACGATCTCGCGATGTAATGTGCCGCGATCCGTAGCCTCCGGTCACCGTGAGGTATTCCGGGGACGGCTGACATACGGGGCACAACGATCGGTGGGCTATATGCAGGACGCCGCACTCTCGCTTCGGCTCGGGAACTAGCGGTTGTGCGGCAGTCTCTTCCGTGGCAGAGCGACTCGTTATGGAAACCCGCAACGCGGGCCGCCCGCCGTGGACCAGCCCGGGGCCAGATCCGGGGGCCTATCTCCGCTGCAGCTCCGACCGGATCGTCGGCGGAGTTTCGGAAATGCGGAGTTAATCCTGTTTCCGGAGACCGCGCGGCGGAACTGCGCAGAGGTGCGCGGCGCTTGACAGGCGGCTTCACGGCTGCGTCACCCGAGCCGGTACAGCCATGGATTCGAATTTGTAATGCGACATAAAGGAGTCGGGCGCGTTGGGGGGAGAAAAAAAAAAACACTAAAAAATACTAAGGCGAAAACAATAACAGGCGACAGAATCAGCTATTCAATTGTGGTGAAAATAAATGCTACGCTTTCGCGGGGGAAAACGAACCGGTTACGGCCGTCACGGCCGGCAACTCTAGACCGCCACTCGATATTAAGCCCCCGCCGTGCACTGCTGTGTCAGCCTTGTCCAATGAGGGAATTTTGACGTCGCGAGCCCCACCAAATGGAGGTAAAAAAAAAATTTGCAGGAGACTTTCCAAAATCGGCGCTGGTTTCAGATCCATTCAGGAATGGAGTCTTGCCATTGTTATACCCGCTGTTTCTTCCGTTCCGGTGTGGCCCCTCTCACTGTTTCTCTTTTTTTTTACTCACCCCTCCCCCACCCATACAACGCATATATAAATCGCCGTTAGGCTCACCTAAGCCTTGCGTGATCTCACCTTAGAGGCACCACCGGTTTCGACGCCGGTCAGCTTCGCAGACTCAGCACCCGCAGCCTTTTTGCCGCTAGATTTCTTTCCGCTTCTGTACACCTTGATGTAAAAGGAAATGAACAACACCAAGTAGGAAGTCAAAATCAAGTAACCGTAGGCAGCAGCCAACTCGGAGCCGTAACAGTCTCCAACATGAGGCAACGACTTGAAGTACTTGTATGCATAGTGGGTGTAGGTGGCAAAGTAAACAAAGCCCAAGTCCAATACAAACTGGATGATCTGGAAACGAGTCACCCACTCCTTCCACCACACGCGGATGCCACGAGCCGACAAAAAGTAGTACCAATACATCACCACGTGCACAGCCAAGTTGAGCGCAATAGGCACCCACTCCACCGAAGTTGATCCCTGCAACTGCGTGTAGCACAAGAGAGCAGTGGCTCCGTGGTGGTACACGTGCAAGAACAACAACTTCTTCTTTTTGAGAACAAGGAAAACAGTGTCAATCAATTCCCAGTACTTGGTCAAGTAGTTGAGATAGTACAAGGTGACCAATTTGGGGCTGAAGGCCGACTTGTTGCAAATGGCATAGAACAAACCGTGGTTGACCCAGATGGGGAACAACTGTTCGATGAGCAACAACAACAACACAAGCGACGCCAACGTCAAACCCAAGTTATGCAACTGGAACAAAAAGTTCAACTTGAGCGCAGGTGCTCCCACAGCATTCGACAAGGCACGTCCGCCAAAGATGATGGTGTAGTACACGGCAATGATTGACAAGGCGTGCCACCCGTTGGCCAAAAGCGTTTTGTGGTGAATGAACTGGAATTCTTCGGCGGGGTATCCGATCGCCTTCTCGAACACCTTGGAGAAAATGGGCCAGAGGTGAAGTCCAAACGGTCTGTCCACGGAAGGAAGCCCATACTGAATAAGAGGCTCCTGCGTAAAGTAATCAAGTATCTGAGACATCACAGCAGGGTGGTTTTGTTGTTTTTAATTATTTGAGCAATCGCCTCCGGTGTAAGGGACACGGAACAGATCAAAAAAAATAAAAAAAAGAAAAGCAAGTCGTGGACCCTCGAGCAAAGATTAAAAAATGCTACCGCGCGCGCCCGAAAATAATTTCCTGCGCGGGGCAAAACAATTTCGAAAAAAGGGCGTTTATTTTTTGGAAATTTCGTCAGTTGGGACATGCGAGAGGAAGACGTCGTACGATTAACACTTTGTAAACCAATTTTAAAGGGTTTGGGACGCCGGCTCGGCTTGGCCCGGCTTAACCACGAGGCTTCAAATTCAAGAAGTCAATCGACACGATGATGTCGTAGCCGTTGTCTTCACATGCATAAAGTGCCTCGTGCTCATTCGAATGCAAAAACCGAATGTTCTCGCCCACCAACGCCCGGATGAGAGTCGTGCTTTCAAGGTCGCGAATCTCAATGTATCCTGGCTCGAATGCAAGAAGGTAAGGGTAGAAAAGCGCAATGTTTTTGGGCTGGCCCTCCCAGTAGATGCCCCAGTCATGTCGGGTTCTCCACCCATTGCGGTTGATCAAGAAAGAAAACTCGCTGTAACTCAACAAGAAGTTCTTATCGAGTCTATGAATTGCAAGTGGTGTCACCGATTCTCTCTGAGTAGCAAAGTCAAGCGAAGGGTCCGCTTCGTCCAAAATGGGTTCACGCTCACCAGCCGCAAGCGACAAAATCTCGAATCCGCGGGTGCACCCAATGCACAATTTCGTTTTGAGGAAAGATATCGATACTGGATCTGAAGAGAACGTGATTTCCTGCACCTCGGGCCTCCTGTTCCTGCTTTTGTTGCTTCGGTCAAATGGGTTGGTGGGCTCCACAATGGAGATGGACCGCGTGCTGCCGCTCTTGATGGCGCAAACAAGAAGTTTACCGTCACAAACACCTGATTTGAAGCTGGAAACGTGACTGAGAATTACCTTGCCGCTTCGCGTGTTGCGCACATGATCGGGAGAATCCGTGCACGACAAGTCAAACTCGTAGAGGGTTTTGTCGGACAACACTAGTAACTTCGAGTACTCCACCAAAACTTCCATCTGTGCAACATATGGTTTGCTTATCACCATCGTAGGGTCAGAGCAGATTTTCTCGTTTGATGTCATGCTAATGGAGCGCACTGTCGAGACCCAAACTCCAGAGTCGGTGCCGTAGAGAAGCTTCTTGCCACCGTAACATGGCACCGCACAGTTGATAAGATTGTTTCCTGTGAAACGCCGGGTCTCATACTTCGAGAGGGAGAATATGTCATGCTTCTCGATCCACTTCTTTTGCTGCATCTGAATCTGCAGCAACACCTGGCTTTGGTTGGTAACGTCATCTGCAAAAAGCGACACGTGGACAGGACTCGTGCCGAGTCCCAAAAAGTTGAGCTGAAGCTTCTGCTGCGATGATGATACAGGGTTGTACTGCGAGACATCAGGGCGCAATTTGGCAATGCCATCCGAAACAATTGAGTAGCTCTCCCGATGGGAGAGAATTGTTTTAAAGGTTGGCGAGTCGTAGCCACTGTTCACATACAAAAGAGGAAGGTAAATTGGCTTCTCAAACACCTTGTACACCTCCCGCTTGTTCTGTATCTTGTGCTTCACCATAAGGAGAGCATGCTCGAAGAGATACACGTCAATTTTCTCGTTGTCTCTCTTACGGCTCAAGGTCACCTGGTAGATTATCCGATGGTTGTAGGACAACTTGAAGTTGTATCTCTCCTCGAGCGTTTGACGACCAAGAAGGCGATGGAGAACCATGATCTTGTGACGATCAGTACTCTCACCCGTCTGATGATTGATCTTCACCAACACCTTTTCGATTTCTTCCTTCGCTTTGACCAAGTTTTTGTAATCATCTGACAGCTCTTTGGTGTTTTTCAAGATACCACTCAAGAGCAACTGGTATCTAGCCGGCCGCTGCACACCCTTGATCAAAAACGACGACAAGTCCTGTTTCCGGGACTCGGGTTTCTTTTCAATGGCCTCAAGGAATCTTGCGTATTTCATGTTGACTTGTTGCTGTCTTTCGTGTTCAAAACTGGCAAAGACTTTGTTTCCAGAGTACTTGATGAACGGGTCAAAATTGCCCACGTATTGTAAAAGCACATCCCCGACGCTATCAACCACGGGCTTCTGCTGCTGCTGCCGCAGAGTCAATGCTTCGCTCAAGCTCTTTGCAAGGCGGAGCAAGTCACTCACGCCACCAAAAACAGTCCGGATGAACGCCTCTCTCTCCCTCTCGGGAATGATATTATTGGCGGGGTTTCTCAATGGCATGATGTAGAAGTCCGTCATGAACTCCAAATCCTTGACATAGTCTCGCTCGGTGTAAATGAGTTCATAGATTAACTCCTGCCTCATTTTCTCCTGCTTGTCAAGCTTGTCGAGTATCGACAGGTCCACGGTTTCGTGCCATAACGTCTTGTTGGAGTCGTTATCATGCAAAGAGAGTCTTGAAACGGCGCGCTTGAGCCCACCTCGAGGTTTCATGTTAAGACGGGCCTGTTGCTCAAGACGTCTGGGACATGCAATCGAATAACAAAGACGATTGCGAGAGCATGTGGGCGAGTAGCAATCCGTCAAAATGGTGAAGACACCGTTGACGCCCGACGAATCCTGGGTGGGCGGAACGGCGTCCACCTTGCTAAGGCTGGCAAAGCTTCCAGTGATGGCTTCAATGGGACTGCTTGGAATAGGCGACACCGGGTATGGAGTCGACGAGGTCTGGACCAGATTGTTCACGAGCGAGCCTCGGTTGGGGGTGCTGGTGTTGCCGTCGTCAGCAAACAAGTCCAAGTCGTTGAAAACCCTGGTGAACATGTACACCTCATTGTTAGAATCACGCAAGCGGTGGTTGTAAGCAACGTCGTGGAAGAACTTTTGGGCGTCCAAGGACCGGCCGAGCAAAAGCGCCAAATTGCGGTCGTTGGTGCGGATGATGTTGCAGATGACGTCCACGGCCTGCTTGCCGGTGAATGTATCGTGGTACTCCAAGCCATCCTTCATGTTGATGGCGATGACCACCGAATCCTTGAACGCACGCGCCACCCTGGAGAGCACGGCAGGGTACACGGTGGGCTGCTTCAGCACCGCCAGTTTCTGCGACACCAACGTCGACGTCGAGACCGATCGGTCTGCTTTCTGCAAAGACGCAGAGCTGGAAAATTTCTTCGACGATAGCGAGCCCAACTTGCCCAACGAGCTGAAGGAGCGAGACTTGGAGGTGAGCGAAAACGTGTGGGTGCTTCCCGACGACACCGACCGCTGGTTGGCCGAGCTGCCCGACTGTCTGAGCGACGTCAGCGACAACGACTTCGTTCTCGCCTCGCGCGACTCTTCCTGTCGGCTGAAGGGCTGCTGACCCGGGGCCTGGGAGGCCGGAAACGAGCTCAGCGCATTTTCAGACGAAATGGTGGGCATGGTGGGCGACGTGACTGCGCGGCGAGGCTCAAGGTTTGTTGCCACGCCGGGCGCTCGTCTACGCGGCGGGCCATGGTGGCCCAAACCCGAAGTCTGGATGCGAGGAACAGGCTGGGTCGGCGCAAGATCCAGCGCAGAGCCCGTCCGGCCCGCGTAGTCGGAAGCCAAATTTACGGGCTGGTATGTGTTTGCTGGCGCGCTGGCGCCGTCGTATCTGCCCGGGCCACCAGGACCATGGGCAGTTTGGCCATTGAGGTGAGCAGACGGAGGCGGAGGCGGGGGCGGAGCGGAATGATACCCCGGGTAGCCCTGAGTCGGGCGGCCCGCGGGATCGTGGCTCGCGGCGCCGTAGCCAGCATTCTGGTTGGCCTGGCGCGGGTGGTGAGGACCAGGCTGACTGTGCGGCACCGGCCCGTACGAGCTCGGGCTAGGGAGATTATCCGAGTATGCGAGGTTGTTGTGGCCGCCTGCACCAGCACGGCCAGCCTGGCGATTCGGGTTCCAGTCGCCTTGTGGCGCGTAGCCCAGGTGGTGGGGCTCATGAGCCGCAGGTGGGTAAACGTAGCCCGGTCTCAGGTGGAGATTCTGCGGGTTGGGCTGGTTTTGTGCACGTGGCGGATGTTGCGGGGCCGGGACGTTTTGCGCCGTTGCCATCCGCGGCTGCCGTGGCGGTTCGTCGCCGTGTTCCTGCTGGTAGTTTGGAGAGGGGTAGCCCGTCCACGAGTTTTGCGGCGCATATGGTCGACGGTTTTGCGGCCGAGCATCGGGGTCGAGTGTCTGTGGCGTAATCTGAGGTATTAGGTGCGCCGGGAGGTTGAACGCCTCCGGGCGGGGTGGCCTGTGGTCATACGACATGGATGGGGTGAAGTGGTTTCACAGTGAGAACTGGTGGGCGGTGGGCGAGTCGCCGAGGGCACAGCAAAACGAGTCCGGGGTCGGAATCTGTCGAAATGCCAGGGTGCTAAATCCCCAGCGAATCAATCGGTGTAGATCGGCCAGCCAAATATGGGCAACCTGAGGATGGGGAGATCGTCCGTAAATAGGGAGCAGGGCGCTGAACAAGGCGTGCGGGAACCAAGCAGATAGTGTGTTTGGGAGAGTGGAAAACCCTGTGCCACAGCCGGATGAGAATCACAGAAGAAATGAAGAGTTGTTGGCTGGCACCGGGGTCGGTGATTGTTTCTCTCAAGCGGGAAATGTTGCTGAGAGCGGGCTGTGTGCAGGGCAGGTCTGAGGCGGCCAAATTTGGAACTCGGAGAGAAAACGGCGAAATTCCAGGGCTTGGCCAGGCCCAGGACTGGGGAAAGGGCGATTGGAGAGATACGTTTTGTCTGAACGTGCTTAAATTCGTGGTTGCGCCCGGTATGAATTTCTCCACCTCGCAAGCGCCGCTAACATAGAAACAAAAGCACCAGTGAGACGCCTGAGTGCGCTGTTTTCCAGCAACGTCGACCAGAAACAGATGGCTCGATTTCGCTGTATTCCATTGGGGGCCCAGGCCCCCTGCCTGACTTCTCGGAATGGCCCTCACGAGCAAACACCGCATTTGGCAATCAACCAGTGTTTGTCAAGGGCTCACCCCCAGCAGAAAACGGCCACCGTTGCCAAAATGCCGTCGTAAATTGTCCTCCACTTGTTGCCGCTGAAATCTCCCCTTCTCCGCTCACCGCAGCTGTCTGTCCGCCTGCGCCGTATATATCTGCCTCCTATACCTGCGCGCAGTAACTCTCGGTATTCCAACTCTCACACCCCATAGTCACCATGCCGGCGTACCACTCCACGTTTCTCAGTGAAACCAACGAAAGATCGGTAGGAAACGTCGTGTTGCTTCCTTTCCACACCCAGTTCCGCGGTCCGCTGTACCCTGCCACCTCAGAATACGACATTGTGGAGGAGACGCTTGACTTGTTTCGGGCCAACTCGTTCTTCAAGAACTTCGACATCAAGGGCCCTGCGGACAGGCTCCTTATCTATGGCATCTTGTTCACCAGCAATTGCTTGCAAAAAATCACCCCCAAACTTCCTCAACGTGATGCTGCCCGCGCTCTCAACAACTTGGCCCTGGATTCGTTTGCTCTCCCTGGCGACATTGGATTTCCCTTGAATGCCTTGTACCAGGCTCCTGGGAATAAAAATGAGGCCGACCTTTTGCGCGGTTACTTGCAGCAATTCCGCCAGGAATTGGCCGACCGCTTGTTGAAGCGAGTGTATGGAGAAGATGGGTTGCCTTCCAAGCACTGGTTGGCGTTCACGCGCCGGCGCTTTATGAACAGAAGCTTGTAATGTAGAATTGGGTTGTGGTGATGAGGAGGTGCGTTGTGTGTGTGTCGTTTCCGGGACTACTCGGTTGCTGGGGGAAGAGAAGGACCAATCATACATTGCAGGATTTCAGTGCTGGCGCGTTGGCTCGAAAGTATGGCGCATTGCGTGTTTTGTCATTCAAAATTTGTGCTGGCCCGTCACCGTTCTGATGGTGTGCGCTGGTTTCCATCTTCGAAGACGGTGACACTTGTTGGGTCGATCCACAGCTTGCTGAGACTATGACTGTATGTTGTTGGTCTTTCTTCAGCGCCTACTAAATCACCTGTTTAGCTGATCTAGGGGCTGTGGACGTGAGAACTCGTTTTACTGGCGAAATGTCGGTCATTTGCAAATACACGTCGCGTCGTCCGTTCCTGGCGTCTAACTCTCCTTCTTGTTGACGTCAGAATTCATCGTACCGATTTGCGCCCTCTGCTTTCCGCCGGCCACGCAAAAAACCCTTTCGGGTCCTCTCACCTTGTCCATTTAGCTAGCACTGCCTCTTGTCGCCTCCGGATACACCATACCGCCAGAGAAATAGTGAAAATCTAATGTAGAGAGTCAAACCCGATCAAGCCAACTTCAACCAAACCATGGCACAACCGCCCCAACTCTCGCCAGGTACTCGCCATACGCAGGCCCATAGAGCCGGTGCAAAAACGCCTCTTCCACCTGAATCCGCCGCCGAAAGAAGTAAACGAGCACCGCTAAGCAAACCGGCCCACTCACGATATTTCCCAAGAGTATCTCCATGCCTGCAACATAGACGAAAAACCCTAAGTAGCTCGGATGCCGGCACCAGCTGTAGATACCGTGAGTCACCAAAGTTCGAGGGCTGGAGGTTTCAATATAGTGAGAAAACAGCCGTCCACACGTCCTGATGGCAAGAGCCCGGATCACAATTCCTGCTACCACCATCAGTGAGCCAATAGAGATCCATCCACTCCGCTGCCACACGACATGTTCAAGCACGCTAATCACGTGCGCTGCCATGAGCTGCACTGATCCCCGGGCACCCGTAATCAAGAACAGATACGGCCCAAGAATCTGCTCCAGGTATAATGCCGTGGTGATGTACTCCAGAGCATGAAACGCGCTCCAGCCAAGGAGATAAAGCCCAAGCTGCGAGTACTTCAGGCAGAATGCCCCACAAATTCCGGTGACCGCAGCGACAAAGAGAAGGACGCTTTGCACCGCCACTGCCGCCTCCATCAAATGCCAGGGTTCGGGTTTTTGGATTTTGTCCTGCACACAGCATGATGTAGGATGCATGGTGGGGCACCATCTTCCTACTACTTCACCATGCTTCGGCCGCATGTGGTAGCACTCAAAGCGGCAGTGCTCGGAGCGGCGATGGCCGTTTGCGTCATAGGGATGTTGTTCACGCACAACTCCACCAGGCGCATCGCCATCCACACTCTTCTTCAGTGCATTTTCCACTTTATGGAGTTTCTAGTCACCGCCATGTACAACCCCGGAGAACTTGACGATGACTCGTTCATTTTGACAGACTCAGACTTGTACGTGGTGTATGGTGTACTGGTGTTGGAAACGACCCTTGTGCATTGGTATTTTCCCTACAGCAGGTGGCTAGCCGTGGGTTTTGTTGTAGCTCTTGGTGGCCAGGCTATACGGACTATAGCCATGTATACCGCAGGCACCTCGTTCAACCACTACGTGCAGAGAGAGCAAAAGTCTGAGCACGTGCTAGTGACGCTGGGGATATACAGGGTACTTCGGCATCCGCTGTACTTTGGCTACTTCTGGTGGTTCGTAGGGTGCCAGATCTACTTGGGGAACCCATTGACGGGACTTTTGGGTGCTTTCAAGCTCAGCCGGTTCTTTGCTCGCCGCATCGAATACGAGGAGGGTTTCCTCCAGCTGTTCTTTCCTGACTACGAAAAGTACAAGAAGATTTCATGGGTTGGTATTCCATAGTGCAAGAGCATGTGCAAGAGCATGCGGAAAACTAGTACTGATGAAGGTACGAACGGTTTGCTGCTGAACCTTCAAGACATATCAGGGCCAGGCTGTTCAATCACCAGCCACGGTAAGTTTAGCAATTCCAAACCTGCATTGTCATGAGAAAGACCGCCGTAGGTGGTGGGTGAGAAATTCGATCCAGCATCAACACTTGCCCAGGTTACCTCCTATTAGTGACTCTACGATCATGGCCCAAGAAAGTAAGTAGTATGTATATATAGATCTAGCGGTCAATAGTGCGGATGACGTGAGAGCCGGTTTCTTCCAGTCAAACCAAAAAGAAAATAATAGGCCCCCGCACACACCCACACACTCTAAGCTCTAAATGTGACAAAAGAAAAGCGATTTCTTTTGGAAAGAGAATCCAGTTCTCTTATGCCTTCTTGTTAGCCAGGACTCCAAGATTGTTGATGTTACGGTACATGTAGAGACCGTTGTCACCGTCAACAAACTGGCACCAACGAGCAGCCTTCCACAAGGACACCCACATGTTCTCGTCGCTGTGCTGGTAGTGCTTGCCCATAACCTTCTTAATGGCATCGTTGGCCTCGCGAGCGTTGTAGAAAGGAATTCTGGAGCAGTAGTGGTGCAACACATGAGTTTCGATAATGTCGTGGAAAATGTGCTTACCGACAAATCCGAACTCACGGTCAATGGTGGCTGCGGCACCGCGGGCAAAGTTCCACTCACTGGCGTCGTAGTGGGGCATCTTGGGGTCGGTGTGCTGCAAGTAGGTGATGAAAACAAGCCAGTGGTTCACGCCAATGTAGGGAAGAGCCCAATTGATGAGCAAGTTCCACCCGCCGAACATCTTGTACCAGTTGTACAACACGGTCAACTGGATCAAAATGCCAACATCGGAGAGCACAATGTACCAGTACTCTCTGGAAGTGTCGAAAATGGCAGAGTTGGGGTTGAAGTGGTTCATGCCCCATCCAGTGCTGGCCGCCTTCTGGCCCGTCACGTTGGTGAAAAGGTACATGATCCAGCCACCAAACTGCTGGGTGAGCAAGTTACCTAAAGAGACAATGGGAGAGTCGGACGCAATTTCCTCGAGCGTGTGGGCATGTCTGCTCTCCACAAACTCCTCCTTCGTCTTGGGAACAAACACCATGTCTCTCTTGAGGTGGCCGTTGGCCTTGTGGTGTCTTCCGTGCGAGAACTTCCAGGAAAAGTAGGGCACAAGCCAGTACGAGTGCAAAATCCAGCCTACAAAATCGTTGACGTTACCGTAGTCGGAAAACGCCTGGTGGCCACACTCGTGGGCAAGAACCCAGAGACCGGTGCCAAAGAGACCCTGCACGTAGGCGTAGGCTCCCCAGGCAAAGAATCTGGCGGTCATGCTGCCAATCTGGGGGATGTACGTGTTTCCAGCGTAACCAATGGCCACCATGCACGCGATATCTCTGAACACGTAGTAGAGCGACTCGGCCAATCTTCTCTCGTAACAGTGCGATGGAATGGCAGAGAGAATGTCCTTGATGGTGTAGTCGGGGGCGGTGAATTCGTTGCCGTATGTGTCAACAGCGGACAAGTTGGAGGTGAGCGTAGCGACGTTTCCGCTTCTTTTGATGGAAGTGGAAGAGCCGTCGCCATGCTCATTGGGCACGGTGTTTACCTTGACAGAGGCCATTCTGCGTTCGAGTTTTGGCAAGTGGAGAGTCTAACTGTAGGGAAAGAGACACGGAAGGAGATCCAGCTGGGAGAACCTTTTATATGGAAATCGTCCACGAGAATGATCTGACGAGGATGGGTGCGAAATCACGTTGCCTTTTATTGCACGACAAAAAGAAAGAAAAAAACGACCATCCCGGACTGCATGTAGTGGTGAAGGTGAAGACCTGGGATTGCGCCGGGTGGGCGGACGCGAGAGTGGTGAGCGGATTATCGGAATGCGTTCGCTAGCTCGATGTGAAACGAGTTTTTAGGCGTCGCTTGGGCCATTCCCCTCTACCGATTGCCTATTAAGATTTCTCGCTAAGGCGGTGCCTTGTTGGGTGTGCGCGGCAGGGCCAACAGGGCCGAAAACCGTCTCTGTGTGCAGGCGGAATTTGCATGTGCAGGTCCCTTGTTACACAATCCGCTGGGCCAATCTGGGGCGGCTTCGTTATCGATTTGGTCGCCCACCCGTACATCCGCGCACACCCGTACCTCTGCAATCACACCCGTGCATCCGCGTTGCCCCGCTCTTAAACATCCGTACCTCCTACGGAGCCGGGCTCGGAGATATCCGCGTAAACGTTCCCCGGCCATCTCCTGGAGCGGAGCTCGGAGGCCAACGCGTTCTGAACATGTACCGCCCGTGACTGCCGAGAGCGGGCCCCGTATTTGTGGTCTTTCCTGCTCTGGTGCCGCTGTTCTCGAACCCGGGGTCCTCGAAGTTGGCACCTGTGTTGTATGCAGTCCCGGGCCTGAACGCACGCGGGATCTGTTGAAGAAATTCAAAGATTGTGAAGTCCCATCCGCTTTTCTTGCCATGTCTGCCGAATCACAAGTGATCGAGAAGAAGCCCATCAATTTCGCCAACATCCTTCTTGGTGCCGGCCTCAACATGTCGGAGGTGACCACCTTGGGCCAGCCTCTTGAGGTGGTCAAAACGACCATGGCTGCCAACAGAGGTTTCACGCTCCCACAGGCTGTAAAACATGTCTGGTCACGTGGAGGAATCGCCGGTTTCTACCAGGGCTTGATCCCCTGGGCCTGGATCGAGGCTTCCACCAAAGGTGCTGTTTTGCTCTTTGTATCAGCCGAGGCCGAATACAGATTCAAGACCCTTGGTGCCAACAACTTCCTCGCTGGTATGGGAGGAGGTGTGGCCGGAGGTGTGGCACAGGCCTACATGACGATGGGTTTCTGCACGTGTATGAAAACCGTCGAGATCACCAGAGCTAAGCAGGCTGCTGTTGCAGGTGTCGCTCAGCAATCGTCGTTCCAGGTGTTCAAGGATATTTATAAAAAAGAGGGTATCCGCGGTATCAACAAGGGTGTCAATGCCGTGGCCATCCGTCAGATGACCAACTGGGGTTCCAGATTTGGACTCTCGAGATTGGCAGAGGAAGGAATCAAGAACATTACCGGAAAGGGTAAGGACGACAAGTTGAGCGCTGTGGAGAAAATTGGCGCCTCGATCTTGGGTGGTGGTTTGTCTGCATGGAACCAGCCCATCGAAGTGATTCGTGTGGAGATGCAGTCTAAGACCTCTGACCCCAACAGACCCAAGAACTTGGGTGTTGCATCCACGGCTCGCTACATCTACCAGTCCAATGGTATCAAGGGTTTGTACAGAGGTGTGGCGCCCAGAATTGGGTTGAGTGTGTGGCAGACGGTGTTTATGGTTGCGTTTGGCGACATCTTCAAGAAGATGTTGAGCACTGACGGCGGAGGCCATTGATTGATAGAGAACACATAAAATATTCAACTTAATTTTCGATACCAAAGGTGCCGTGTGTACGGGCTACTGTGGAGGACAGTTAATCCACCTGCTCGCCCAGAAAATTGCTACAGCCTGGTTGGCGACCTTGTTGTTTACCTTATCCATTATATAACAAATGAGCCGCTATTGTTTGCGGCATTTACCCCACTTGTCGTAACAGTACAAACCAGCCACCGTCAACAAAATGCCGTAAGTCTGGGTGCCCGTGAAACTGAAGTTGCTCTCCCAGATAAACGCACATATGATGACACTGATGCGTTTCATGATACTCGCGATCGAGTAGTTGATCGGCGAAATGGTGCCGAGGAGCAGAAACGCCAACAACGACTGCATGAAATGTGACACGCCGTTGACGAAGATGAGCCCAATCAATGGCTTGTTCATCTCAAGAAGCAGGAAAGTGGGGTTCAGCCACTCGGTCACAATGTACAACGGCAACGTGAAAAGAAAGCCAATCACAGAACAATAGAGAAGAATCGTCAACTTATCTACCTTCTTCTCCTCCTTGCCCTTGTACTTGGGAAGCGAGATGCCGTCGGATTCGGCCGCTGACTTGTAAGTCAAGGACTTTTTGGCAAAAATATTTTGAGTGACGAAAATGAACATGGATGCAAATGCAAAGACGAGGCCCTTGATGTAGTTGAGCTCTCTGGCGGCCGAGGCGGCCTTTTTGGGTTTGTAGCACGTCAACATGATACCCGCCATTAAAGGCAACAAGGTAACGTAGGTGACGTAGCTAAAGTTAGCACGGTACACAATACGGTAGATGGCCACCGTGGTCATCGGGGAAAGCGCTTTGACGGTGTGAACAAGAGACACCGGAATCATCTCGGTGGCCTTGTGGGAAGTCACGTGGCCCAAAAACTGGAAAATCCCCATGGGCAACGTGGTGGAGATCACAAATGAGCTGGGTGTGAGGAGCCGCATCACGGAGTGGTCGAGCTCATGCAAATTGGGAATGGAACCACGGGGGAAATGGCGAGTGAGGCCAGGAAAAGCCACGAGGAGCCTAAAAAACGCCACACAGAGCACGGCGTTAAGCACAAACTGGCACTGTGTTAGCGTGACCGCGTAGGGAAACCTGAGCAAAACCGCCTTGGTGGTGTTGGACGACACGATCGAGAAACTGTACCAGAGAAGGCACATTGTCGTGAGTTCGAGGTTGATGGACGGAAGAAACCCACGTTCTGCAACCTTCTGGTGCTGTGTCTCCACGCTTGTCATATACGTGTCGAGGCTGGTGGTGGACCCTCCCAAATTCTGGTAGAGCTCCCGTCTATCAAAATGGGCCAAGCCTTCACGTTTGTCAAACACGGGGGTGGACGCATTGGACGCAGGTGGTGTAATGGAACCTAGAGAGGCAAGATTGGCGCGAACAGCCTTGGGATGATTGAGTTGGAAGATGTTTGTGGTGGACAGGTTGGGGTTGACCTGCGATGTCCTCGGCTGATATGGATAATTCGAGATATCCTCGATCGAGGGGTTAACCAGAAGCATGCTGACTTTAGCGGGGTTATGCTTCCAGGTTGAATTTAAGCGAGTGTATCAAGGCGAGTGTGCCAGGGTGGGTTAGGTCAGGGAAGAAAGGCGCTGGTAAATATAGCTCAGCGTGGGCCAAACAAGAAAAAAAATGGATAAACGTGCTATCCTCCTGCATGTACTATGTTGCGGTCGCGGTGGCTTCGAGATTTTGGGTGGGATAACGCGGGTTTGGGGATTGCGAGTGTAGAACGACCAAGAGTTCGTTTAGGACTGTAGGCTTGTCTGGCAACCCGTCTGTTTAGGGCCCCTCGTTCGTTGTTTTGGCGGTTCGATAAGCTGTGTCCTGTATATAAACCGTACATGAATGAGTAAATAGGAGTGACAAAAATACCCAAAAGCAATACCGGCGTGAACTTTCTCAGCTTCGGCGTTTTTTGGCGTCCTCGCCAGTTTCCAAACACTGTTTCCAAGCACCTTAAATTGTCCTCATGATATATTCGGGCCCCGTGCTGTACTCCGTTGACGAGATGGCAGCGAAATTCTCTTATCTGACATGTGCCTAGCTCACGTGCTTTCCAGTCACGTGCTTTATTCAGATACGAGTTACTTGCTGGGGAACCAGCACGATGCCGCCAGCTTCTCAAAAAATCATATCCGCTCTATTGTGGTGCTTGCAGTGGTAAGCAAACCTTTTAAGTCATACACGTGACGTCTGTGCGGTGGAATGTTCCTCGTGCCGATATCTGAATCTCTGCTTGCCTGATACAATGCGAAAATGGTGTCAAGTAAGCATCAATGGAGAAGGGAAATAGACACTATAATGAAAAGGAGGAAAAAAAGAAATCTTAATCTGAAAAATCAGGATCGGCGCCGCAACGCAGCACCTGCTACGCCTTCGAAGTCTGCCATCCCGAGCATGTCAAATCTGACGCGGTCGCTCTGCATACATCCGCACAACATACATTGAACACGCACCAGATCTCTACACCAGCTTTCACCTCCAAACCAAATAAAAAACGGGAAGTCTAAATGGCTGATCTTGCCTCCATGCTAGCCAAAAAGGCTGCGTTCACAGGCGTGAAATATTTGGCCAAGAGATTGGGAAAGGATATCGACGAAGACACGCCCGACTACTCAACCCCAGATCCCGAGGATGAAGCCGACCCGGTGGTCGAGGAAATGTTCTCGTCTTGGGCACTCTTCATTCTTCTATTCCTATTGTGCCTGGCGTTGTGGTCCTCCTATTACCTACAACAGCGCAGAATCAAGGCCATCCACGAAACCGTACTTTCCATCTTCTACGGCATGATTGTCGGGCTCATCATTCGGGTTGCTCCAGGTCACTACATCCAGGATGCTGTGAAGTTCAAGCTGACGTATTTCTTCAACATCTTGTTGCCGCCCATCATTCTCAACTCGGGCTACGAACTACATCAGGCAAACTTCTTCTCCAACATTGGCTCGATTTTGACGTTTGCCATTCCTGGTACCTTCATCTCGGCTCTAGTCGTGGGCATCATTCTTTATATCTGGACTTCTCTTGGCGCTGATGGCGTCCGCCTTGAATTCGTGGATGCGTTGGCAGTGGGTGCCACGTTATCTGCCACCGACCCCGTGACTATTTTATCGATCTTCAACGCCTACAAGGTGGACCCTAAACTTTACACCATCATCTTTGGCGAGTCGCTTCTCAACGATGCCATTTCCATTGTCATGTTTGAAACTTGTAAGCAGTTCCACGGCAAGAAAGTGCACTTCCTGTCGTTCTTTGAGGGTGTGGGTTTGTTCTTGATGACCTTCACCGTATCCACGATTATCGGCATTTCCATTGGCATAATCGTGGCTTTGATCTTGAAACATTCTCATGTGAGAAGGTACCCGCAGATTGAGACGTGCATGGTATTGCTCTTCGCCTACCAATCGTACTTCTTCTCCAATGGTGCTCACATGTCGGGTATTGTGTCGTTGCTTTTCTGTGGTATCACTTTGAAGCACTATGCCTATTACAACATGTCCCGCCGTACGCAGATCGCCACAAAGTACATCTTCCAGTTTTTGGCTCAGCTCTCAGAGAACTTCATTTTCATTTATTTGGGTCTCTCGTTGTTCACCGAGGTTGAACTTGTCTTCAAGCCTTTGCTTATCATCGTTGCATTTGTGCTGATTTGCGTCGCTCGCTGGTGTGCTGTGTTTCCGTTGTCCAGACTCTTGAACTGGTTGTATCGTGCTAGGCTCGAAAAATTCAATCGCTCCGCCGCCCTTTCCGGTGGAATCTCCTCGCAGGCTATTCCTGAAGAAATCAGCCACTCCTACCAGATGATGATTTTCTGGGCAGGTTTGAGAGGAGCCGTTGGAGTGGCGTTGGCTCTCGGCTTTCAAGGAGAAGCCAAATGGACTCTTCTAGCCACTGTGTTGGTCGTGGTCGTTCTCACTGTCATTTTCTTTGGAGGAACAACTGCGTCCATGCTAGAAATTCTCGGTATTAAGGTAGGTTGCATTGATGAGCATGAGTCAGACGACGAGTTCGATATCGAAGCTCCTCGGATGAACTTGGCCAGCAACTTCGGAAACATGATGGGAAACCGCAGATTTGCTCCTCCACAGGGTGTACCGCGGAGTTCCAAGCCTGGATTCAAGGTTTCAGGATCACCTACTAGACCATATGGCAAGAACGGAACCTCTTCGCATACTTCTCTCCACGGATCCTCGGCCGATCTTCTTGCTGAAGACGATGACGATTTTGTCACCAGCGACGTGGACGACCTTATCACCAACTCTGCTGTCCGTGGTGATATCGATGTGGCTCATGCCGCGGGAGCAGCCGTTGCCCAGAAATCTACGGGCATGCTCGGTTCAATACTCAGTGCTGAAGAGCACGCAAAATGGTTCACTAAATTCGATGAGGAAGTGCTCAAGCCTGTCTTGCTAGATTCCATGCCAACGACCAACTACGACGGGGATGAGGAGGGTAGGCGCGAGGGTTAGATTTTGAAGTAATACAAGAAATCAGACAGAGAAACCGGGATTTCAAAATGTAGATTCGTGATAGTTTCTTGTCTCTAGATACTAGGGACGCTCTGAGGCTTTCTCAGCTGTTGGGCAATGGACACATCAATCACCCATTTTGCAAGCTTGAATGCGCGGGACAGCAACAGCAAGTCACTTAACTTGTAGTTGTACTTGACGCAGAGCTTAAAAAATCTGCTCATTGTGAGATCGTGCAAAACAGCAACGATGTGTGCTCTCAGCTGCTCCCCCGTTGGCGTATACACCAGCGCTGGCAAGACATCAGTGTAGTTGGCGAAGGCACGAATTGGCCGTTCTAACAAGTTCAATACCTCACTTATGTGGGCGTCTGTAACATTATGCTTGCGATCCTGTTCAACTGCATGCATCAATAGTCCGCTAAGTCCTAGCACCGCATTACCGTAATTGACAGGGTTGAGAACTCGAGACTCTGCATCCCTGCGCACCGTGACCCGGAACAACACGCCTATATTAGAATCCATGAGAGCTGTCTCCATCTGGTGCAAGTTATTTTTCAATGAAGTAATATAATCCGATATGGACTTTGGCTTGCCGGGAGAAGGCGAAAAAAAACGAGCCACAAGAGCTTCCACTTGTTTCATAAGGTTGGCTTCCACGGATTTCGCGAGTGGCGACTTCTCAATTCTAGTCAAAAACGACGGCTTCGATTTTGACTCCTTGACAGGGCTCGAGGTTGCACTGAACATCCTCACTGAGGTGTCTGTGGTGTCCGAAACGTCGTTTGAGTTGCCAAACAAGGATTTTTCATTTGCTGGCTTCAGCTCCTCGCCCAAAGAAGGTACGATTTTGGCCAACGCTTCCAAATCCCTCTTGGAGCGGTAGTTAACCCGGGACGAAACATCCCGGATCATCAAAGCACACTCGTCAAGAATAGCAGGCCAGACAAATCCCCCTGTAAGCTTAGCACTGTAGAGCTCTTCGCGCAATTTTGCTCCATCAGGATCGGTGGATGTGGCTATGTATGCCAATTCCTGGAATGCGGTGAGTCGGGCTAACAGGTTTTCGGGATCCACATCTCGAAGTCCAGAGAGCAAGGTGCTTATTGGCTCCGAGCTGTAGGATGAAATTGGCTTCTTCCCATCCAAACATCCAACAGTTGCGTAAACGTCGAACGTGTGATTAACAAGCTCCCACCCAAAATTTATCACGAAAGATGCAAATGAGACGCTCGCCAACGTCTTTAAAGGCAAGCGCAACGATGGAACAGACAGATCCAACCCAATAATAGTAAAAAGCAAGCTGTAGGATCTGTATATGATCAGCCGCAAGAAACAGTACGCCACAGGAGAGGCGAAACTGGCAAAAGCGGTGAACACTAGCGATGGGCCCAACAACGGCACAATGTTATGAAAAAGGCCGCTTTCCGGCTTGACGTGCACAACTCCGTAAACAAACTTGAGTTTGTTGCGTTGGAAGATTAAATGCTGAAATGTGTACACCACGGCAACACAGTTAGCATGCCACCAAAAGAACACCCATTCGTCGTTAACAGAAGGCCGACGCCGGTATTCTTTTGACTCGATATAATATTGAGTCAATAGTGGTAATTGCGTCAAAAATATGCCAAACAAGGCGTACGACGAAATACAGAACGACACAAGGGTTCCAACGTAGCGTTTGCTGGCGACAGTAACTGCGATATGCTGAGCCAATGTCTTTGATTTCGAATACTCGACTGTAGAATTTCGCTCTCGGCACAATTTTATCGTATAAAGTGCTGTGAAGATAATGGGGACTCTGTATATGGTCGACAGGATGGCCCAGGAGAGACTCTGGTATCGGGCTGCGAGAGCAAAGCTGACAAAAATTGAGAGAAGCACCAACACTTTGTTAACATACTGCAATCTCTTCTTGTATATCTGCCGAAAATAATAGTTATACGACGTGATACGTCGTTGTGCTGACGACATCGGTGATCGCTGGAAATGGGATGGATGCAGGACAAGTCCATGCCTGTGGAGGAAATGTTCATGGGAAGTCGTATAGACTCCAAGAATATTACAAGTCTGGGTGTTAAGCCATCGAATAAGCATGCTTGGCATCTGCTTAAACTCTTGTGCATCGAACCCAGCTATTTTCCAACGTTTACAACGGTTTGCTTTTTCTGCACTCAAAAGCATAAAAGTTCAGAAAATGATGACATCGCCCTCACACTTTTCGATCCTTCGTATCCATTATTCGTCTATGTACATCACTCGTGATTGAGTTTTCTCTGTGCCTCTCTGCGGGCCCTCTCAGCCTCTCCGCTCAATGTCTCGTTGATAGTCTCAAGACCCGGTGAGCCATTAATTTCTCCAAATGCGGCATCTTTGATCAATTTCTCGCCAGCTCTGCTACTCAGATAGTTGTTGTAGTAGCCAAAAAGTTTGTCCTCAAGTAACCTTTCAGAGCTTTCAAAACGACCAACCTTGACCTCGAAGGCTTCGTGAATTGCAGCTTCAAGTTCTTCCTCAGTCGTGATATAGGTTCCTGCAGCGTGGTACAACTCCAACAAGTCTTCGGCTTTTGCCTCCATTGTTTCAAGTTCCCGAACTTTTCTGTTGAGTGTTCTTTGCTCGTCGACGATAGCTTGCTCCTCAGGAGTACGCTGGCGCATGATTGGGCCATCAAGGTATGAATCGATAGTCGGTAATGTCAACTGTGAAGCTCTAGACTCCTCGGGCTTACTCTGCGCCTGCTGAAGTTGTTTTTGTTGTTGTTCCTTCTTGAGCTTAAGGGCGTCCAAATTCTCAAGCCGCTGTGCCTCGGCAAGGTACGAGCTCTTCAAATGCTCTCTTCTAATTTCGTCCCTCTGAACAGCCCATAGTTCTTCACCCGACAATGTGGACTTGTCGACCTTGGGAGCTCTGTCATCGATAAACAATTTTATCCGCTCTTGAACTGAAAGAACGGGTTTTTCGACGGGCTTGCGGTGGAAAACAAAGCCCTTCTTCTTGGGAAGAGGCACATCTTCGGCGTAGCCCTGTTCATGTTTCTCAGCGTCTGCCATCTCCTCGTCGGTTTTTGGTCGGATGGGGAATTTCTTGAAAACTGGTCTCAATTCAGGTAAAATACCCGATTTTCCACCGTACTTCACAGTTCGCTTCCCCAATCTCACCACTGAAGCTTGCATGGGTGAAAGGTGTGTGAAGAATTTTGATGCGACTGTGTGTAGGACAAGTTGTAGGTAGGTAGCGAGCAAGGGCAGAAGGCGATAATGAAAATGAACATGATCAGATGCTTCTCATTCCCCTTATTTAGACTGGCTGGTTCCAAAAATGCCTACGGAGCCACTCTCGAGCCACGTCACTTCTTTCCCCACGCCTCATATATAGCCACCAGCACCGCCTTGGTAATTTTGCGGCCGCCAAACTGGTTGCCAAACAAATCCACCAAAATCATGCTCTTCTCGGTTTCCAACTGGCCTGACTCCTCCGAAATGTAAAATTCGATAAGTCCTTTGGGCGTCTTGAAGTGACTTTGAATCAACGTCGCCTTTTCATAGGTTACGCCGCGCACCAGCATTAGCATGAGGATAAACAATTCCTTTACAGTCATCATGGTGGTCTTAGAGAGAACTGCCTGATAAGTAGCGAAGGTGTGGACGCATTGGTACTTGGTAGATTGGCGATCCTCAAACTCCCGTCTGAACTTTTCGAGAAGACTCAAGTATTCGTCCTGATTCAGCACGCTCTGTGTCTTAATAACAACCAATTTTTCAGCCATGTACATTTCTCCCAACACCTGAGTCATCTGAGCAATCCAGTCGGCGGTGTCATCGGTGCGTTTGAACCTCTGCAAGTGGAAGTTTGAAACCGTCAACACCATTGAAATCGCCGTCTCAAGTGCCGTCTTCATTTCAAGAATTCTCTGTGTGTCGACCAAGCCACTTTCCTCCACAATGTAGTAGATGTTGCGGATTCCCGACTTCTTGAGTCGATTTTTTTGCTCGGCAAACCGCCCGTCTCGAATCGACAGCGCTAGGTCGTCAATGCGCTTACGCTCGCAGACGTAATTTAGCACCACTTCGCGTTTTGTCTTCGTGTGACGAGCTACCCAGAGAACATCACCCACGGAAAGTGCCCGCACTTCACATGTAATTCCCTGGGACGCGATTCGGCGCTGAAAGTAGTCTCTCTCACTCTGGGACCGAATTTCTCGGTTGTCCACAAGGACAACAATGGTGAAATCCTCCGGTAGCCAGATATCATACCGCACACCATCAAGAACCCGGTTCTCAACGTCATGCAATTCTCTGGCTGCCACCAGTTTGTGTTTTAGAGGACTAGATGGTGTCTCGGTGGGAACAAACAATCTCAGAGATGATGAGAGCAACCCACTAGAATTTGCAGTCTCCGTTCCAGCCGCCCCAGGTGTGGCTCTGACCCCATTGTCGAACGACATTTCATGTTCGTGAAGAGGCGACGACGCAATATCCTCATGTTGTAAGATAGCCTGTGCCATGGCCAGCCCAGCGTCTGTGAGCACATACACCTTGGGAGCCCTACCAATGCAGTGAACCAACTCTCGTTTCAAGAGAGTTTTGATGCCATCCCAGGCCAGATAGAAATCCCGTGCTGATGGGTTGGAAGTGAACGAAGCGTCGCAATGGGGCGTAGCAGCAACAATCACGTCCTCTTTTCTCATTCCTTTGCGTGTCTTGTCTTTGGTATGGAGAGACACCAAAATGGCCCATGCGCCAGACCTTCTTTTGGGAACCCAGTTGCGGATTTTGCGCTTCTTTTTCGGCGAGTCGTCGTCGATTTCGAGCTTGCGTCTCTCCGCCTGGCGCTCCACCATGAAGCTCTCGAAACCTGGTGGAAAGTCGATGGCTGCTTCCTGGCAGTGCACCTTGAGCTTGTTGCATAGAAACTGGAAAGTTTTGTCTCCCACATAGGAGACTTTCTTGAGCTGTGCGGCGGAGGTGATGCTGTCTGGCTGCTTCCAGACCGAGTCCAGTGCTTTGGAGTATGCGAATGCTAGCTTTGAACCCTTTTTCATGAGGTCCAGCGCTTGCGTGGTGAGCCACTCGCAAAATAACGCCTTAAGGTCTAGTCCGGCATCTGGCATTCTCGCTTTTCAATCCATTCGTGGGGCAATACCACTGGTGTTTATGTTGGCTAGTGGAGGCCCTGTGCAGTCTCCTCATCAGAGGAACCGACCTAGATGTCATCACAGCCTACGCAAGGCGGGTCGCTACCGTCGTCGCGAAAACGCAAACTCCGCAACGAATACCATACACCAGCAAAGAAATCTGGGATCAATGCGGAGATTCACCCTCTTCTTCGTGATATGGCAAGCGTTCCCACCATCCAAAAGAGCCACAACCCTCTCAAGGCGAACCGGCCAAACTTGCTAGACTCCCGCAATCTAAATCCGTACTTGAGCGAGTCAGGCAGTGCGGATCTGTCTCGGCGTCGTCCGTTGGCGATCAACCCGCAGGGCAAATTCATTGCTAAGGCCGATGAACTTCGAGCGAAAGAAGACGAACGAAGGGAGAAAGAAGAGTTGGTTGATGCTAAGCGCAAAAAGGGCCTACTTCCTGACCTCAACCTTCAGGAGAATTTGTACGACGCCAAGTTGCCTCCTTTGGCCGAGTGGTGGGACAAGCCATATATGAAGAAGAGGCTGTACAAGGAAATGTACCGAGCGGACAGCGAGCCGCCTGTGTTCATATTGGACTCGCAAGATGCGCCCGTGTCGATCTACATCCAGCACCCCGTGCCGGTGGAAGAAAAAGTCTACGAGCCCGAGTCGAAGCTCTACTTGACAAAGAAAGAGATGAAGCGCAAACGGCGAATAGAGAGACAACGGAAACATCAGGACCAGCAAGACAGAGTCCGCTTGGGTCTAGATCCTCCTCCTCCGCCCAAGGTAAAACTCTCCAACCTCATGAACGTGTTGACCAACGAGGCTATCAAGGACCCGACTGGGGTGGAGATGAAAGTGCGCCAAGAGGTGCAAGAACGGTTTGAGACGCACATGAAAACGAACGAAGACCGAAAACTCAGCAAAGAACAGAGGGCCGAGAAAATCAAGGGCCAGCACGAAAAGGACATGGCCAAGGGCCTTCACACCACCGTGTACAAGGTGCACGACATCAGTAGCCCGCAGATTTTCTTCAAGATCGACATGAATGCCAAACAACTAGATCTCAAGGGAATTGTCTTGCACAACCCCAGCTTCAATCTTGTGATCGTTGAGGGTGGCGCCAAGGGCATTCGATTCTACAACAAACTCATGACGAAGCGAATCAAATGGGCAAGCCTGGAGGATCTGCAAGAAGCGAATCGAAGAACCAACGCATGCGAAGTCGTATGGGAGGGCCAAATCTTAGACTCCCATTTTCAGAAATGGTCGCCCATGTATACGCAAAATGACGACGAGGCCTACAAGGTGTTGAGCAAGTTCGGGCTCGAGAACTACTGGCGAGAAGCGCAAGCGCTTGAGGTTCTGACGCAAAGTTGACGGCGAGAGCGTGCCAGAAAATACAAATACAAGAAAAAGAGAAAGAAAAGACCAGATTTACCAAAAAAAAAAAGCGTTTTCCAACCTTCGCCCCTGCCCGCTCATCTGGCGCACTGGCTCGTGGCCAATGATTCCCCCACAAAACCTGTACATCAGCCTATCAGTGCGAGGTTCGGTTTTCACCAGAATCACCATGGGCGCTGCTTACACTATTTTCGGCAAACAGGTTCAGCCTCACATTGTATGTTCAATTCCAGCATATGCTACTTGCTATGTTGCCCCTCCTCTAGTCCGAACGATTGCTAACTCCAGCTTGCCCTCTTGACGTTGGGCTCAGTCACGGCAGTTGCTGCGTGGCCACGTGCAAAGGCACCTGTGGCAGAGGAGCCAGCAGCACCAGCTGCTTCTGAAAATGACGATTTCGATCTCGAGAAGATCATCAGGTATGTAAGATGGGGTGGGGGTGTTCCGGAGCCGAGGAGCCAATACTAACAGCAGCGATTTCACCAAGGAAGATGCCAAGTAGATAAATAAACGTCGGACAAAGGCAGTGTAGAAAAGAGCACGTGGTATATTTCAGAAAGCGGGGCGGAGAAACGCCGGCGTTGGAGGTAGTGGCTGCGCCATCAGTTTGATCACTTGCACGAGCCAAAACGGGTGGGAAATGGACTTCCGTATTTGGCGACTTCAAAACGGGTGCGCCAGATTGAGCTGCAATCCACCGTCGGTCCTGCCCGCCGAAACTCTGAAACTCGTTCTCCGCCCAGGACAATGCTACCAAATATCCGTGGGTCTCAATTTACGTGGCGCAATTCTTGAGGCAGGTGTGAGCAACAAAAAACAACATTCTGTTTCCACAGCACACACCAGAATGCAGATAGAGGCAATGCACCTGCGGTGTTGAGCTTCTGCGCAATCTCCGACTTCGCTCTGTTCGTGTGCACATTAGCGTAAATGCGGATTTCCTGAAAGGGCCAACAACAAACAAAGAAAAGAGAGGCTGCGGCGCAAAATGGACGCATTTGGGGGGCGTTCGTTTCATAGACGCGGCTGCTACAATTCACCGTCTTTTTGGGCCCAAATGCTCCCAGCTGGGTGCGTTCTGCCGTGTTTTCTCGTAGACGTGATTACTAAGACGTGGCGCGCGAGGATGTCGTCCTGCATATACTCAGGCTTCACCGGTCTGTTTCTCGACGGCGCAGCCCTGTCGCCGGCTGGAAATACCACGAGCAGGTCATCGCTTGCCGCTACTCTTCAGTCATACCAGCCACGCCCGGCCCGAGACCCGCGTCGGCGACATCTGCCCTGCACACGCGTTGTTTTGATTCGCGATCCAGACGCGTGCAGGACGCGTACTATATAACGTTCTCCCCATCTCCATATCTCTCTTTTTTTTTTTGCTCCCGTATTGCACCTTCTGTCCGCCAACAGCCATGTACGTGTTTAAGAGAGACGGCCGCAAGGAGCAAGTGCGCTTCGACAAAATCACAGCCCGTATTCAAAGACTCTGCTATGGTCTTGACAGTGACCATGTCGATGCCGTGTCGGTTACACAGAGAGTGATTCTGGGGGTATACCAGGGCGTCAACACGGTGGAGTTGGACAACTTGGCCGCCGAAACCGCGGCATACATGACCACCATCCACCCCGACTACGCCATTTTGGCGGCCAGAATCGCGGTGCTGAACTTGCACAAGCAAACCACCAAGCAGTTTTCGCAGGTGTCCAAGATTTTGTACGAGTACATCAACCCCAAGACGGACTTGCACTCGCCCATGATCTCCAAGGAGACATACGACATTATCTGCGAGCACGCCGAGGAGTTGAACTCGGCCATTGTCTACGACAGAGACTTCAACTACAACTACTTTGGCTTCAAGACGTTGGAGAGATCGTACTTGCTTCGCGTCAACGGCAAGGTGGCGGAAAGACCACAGCACTTGCTCATGCGTGTTGCGGTGGGAATCCACGGTAGCGACATCGAGCGGGTCATTGAAACCTACAACATGATGTCGCTGAGATACTTCACGCACGGCTCGCCCACGTTGTTCAATGCCGGCACGCCCTCTCCCCAGATGTCGTCGTGCTTCCTTGTCGCCATGAAAGACGACTCCATCGACGGAATCTACGACACCTTGAAGACGTGCGCCTTGATCTCCAAGAGTGCCGGAGGTATCGGACTCCACATCCACAACATCAGATCCACGGGCGCGTACATTGCCGGCACCAACGGCACGTCCAACGGAATTATCCCCATGGTGCGTGTGTTCAACAACACCGCGCGGTACGTGGACCAGGGTGGAAACAAGAGACCGGGTGCATTTGCGCTCTACCTCGAGCCGTGGCACTCGGACATCTTCGACTTCATCGACATCAGAAAAAACCACGGCAAGGAGGAAATCAGAGCCAGAGACTTGTTCCCGGCGCTCTGGATCCCCGACCTCTTCATGAAGAGAGTGGAGCAAAACGGCCTGTGGACGTTGTTCTCGCCCAACGAGGCGCCCGGGTTGTCCGACGTCTACGGCGACGAGTTCGAGGCGTTGTACGAGAAGTACGAGCGCGAGAACCGCGGCAGATCCACCATCAAGGCCCAGAAACTCTGGTACGCCATTCTCGAGGCCCAGACGGAGACGGGCACGCCGTTCATGTTGTACAAGGACGCGTGCAACGAGAAGACCAACCAGAAGAACCTCGGCATCATCAAGTCGTCCAACTTGTGCTGTGAGATTGTGGAGTACTCGTCGCCCGAGGAGGTGGCGGTGTGCAACTTGGCGTCGATTGCGTTGCCGTCGTTTGTCCAGAAAGACGCCACGTCGGTGTGGTACGACTTTGACAAATTGCACGAGGTCACCAAGGTGATCACCCGCAACTTGAACCGCATCATCGACCGCAACTACTACCCGGTCGAAGAGGCCCGCCGATCCAACATGCGCAACAGACCCATTGCGCTCGGAGTGCAGGGGCTTGCCGACAGTTTCATGGAGTTGCGTTTGCCGTTCGACTCGCAGGAGGCGCGCGACTTGAACATCCAGATCTTCGAGACCATCTACCACGCCGCCGTTGAGGCTTCCATCGAGCTTGCGGCCGAGGAAGGGGCGTACGAAACGTACGAGGGCTCTCCTGCCTCGAAGGGATTGTTGCAGTACGATCTCTGGAACAGAAAGCCCACCGAGCTCTGGGACTGGGACACCTTGAAGCAGAAGTTGGCCAAGCACGGCTTGAGAAACTCGTTGCTTGTGGCCCCCATGCCCACGGCTTCCACCTCGCAAATTCTCGGCAACAACGAGTGTTTCGAGCCCTACACCTCTAACATCTACTCGAGAAGAGTGCTCGCCGGCGAGTTCCAGATTGTCAACCCCCACATGTTGAAGGACTTGGTGGACTTGGGCATCTGGAACGACGCCATGAAGAACAACATCATCTCCAACAACGGCTCGATCCAGTCGTTGCCCAACATCCCAGACGAGATCAAGGCCTTGTACAAGACCGTGTGGGAGATCTCGCAGAAGCACATCATCGACATGGCTGCCGACCGTGCTGCGTTCATTGACCAGTCGCAGTCGCTTAATATTCACATCAAGGACCCCACGATGGGCAAGTTGACGTCGATGCACTTTTACGGGTGGAAGAAGGGTTTGAAGACCGGCATGTACTACTTGAGAACCCAGGCCGCCGCCGCTGCTATCCAGTTCACCGTCGACCAGAACTCGGTGCTTGCTGCCGGCAAGGCGACTGCTTCGCTTGAAAAGTTGAACCAGCGCAAATACGTTGCATCCTCGAAAGCTTCACTCAGCGGAAGCGCGTCGCCCAACGTCACCGGAGTGTCGGCCGAGACCGAGCCTTCGCTGTTGGAGAACTCGGTGGCCGACTTGAAGATCTCGGGCGACGATAACGACGCCGCCGCCGCCGCCGCCGCTGCCGAGCCTTCCGCGGGTGCTGAAGCCGACGAAGCGGAGGCCGACATTTTCAGCTCCAAGGTGATTGCCTGCGCAATCAACAACCCCGAGTCTTGCACAATGTGCTCGGGGTGATCCGGGTAAATCCCGACTTTGTAATGTGTACGAAATTCAGCCTAGAAAAGCAAGTCCTGTAGCGTCGTGGGAGTTCCGGCCGCCACCGTGTGCCTCAGTGATGTAACACGTTTGACAGGGTTTGCAAACCGGTGCCCGTGGCTCAGAACGTAGCCAAAAATAATTGCACTACTGGCAATGCGAGCAGCGGGGCAACGCACGAAACAGGCCAGGGGAGACTGGGGAGCCACTCACAGCCACGGCGCATGCAGGGCGGGGGCTTTTTGGGAAGAAGAGGGGCAAAATGGAGAAGTCACTTGGTGGAACGGGCCAAACGGACCATGCGGTCTGCCGGCGGCTATTACACTTTACCGGGTTCTCTACATGATATTCTTCGAGTGCTGCGCTTACTTTTGGCAAGAACACAGGGGACTGAATGTAGAAGCAAGCTGCAACTTTTATTCAGCAAAGCCTTAGACGCAATGCTTCTCTCGGGCTGATAAGGTGTACCACGCACGTCAGCCATTCCGGCATGCCAGACTAGAGATGGATCAGGGAATCCAGGCTTAGTGGAACATAGAGTCGCATATAAAGTACGATTTCGTGCCCCCGATGCTTGCCAGGTTGGCGTCGTTATCAGAAAAGCGGCACCAGGGCTCTAAATCTGGCACATGGAGCCGCATCCCTCCACAACGCAAACATCCCTAATGCGGGGGGGTGTGAGGTGGAGCTTTATCAGCTTGGGTCGGCTGCTTTTGTTCGTAACTAGATAAACGTCATGGCAATCGCTCTTCATCTCTCCTGCCCGCATCAAATCCTACATGCCGATCGTGGCGTGCCAAGAACGCTCACGTCAAAGTGAGTGTTTTTAGGCCTACAGAATGACGTGTTCATTGACAGCATACGCATCGGCCTCAGACAATAAACCATTCAATCGGCATTTGCTGAGGTATGGACGTGTGTGCTTGTGACTCACTGGTGGTGGGGCCATTGTTCTTCTGGCGCTGTCTTATCGGCTTAGTCACGCTAGATAGCGTTTCGAGCCAGAAAAAGCAATTCAATGGAAGGTTGAGCACAGCCGGCCGAGGAGGCTCCGCACCCGCCCGGACCAGAAAATCTCCGGAACCGAGTAGTTGTGGTCATGGTCGACGTCACAGCCAGCACTATTATTTTTATACATTCATTTCGCCCCAGCAGTCACTCCATTGGGAAACCCCGCCATGCGTGGACGCTCGGCTCCACCAGGCATGTGGATTGTGCGTTGCGATGCCCTATGGATGCAGCCAACTCCGCATGCATGCAGGCCAGAAGCTCACAATTATGCATGGCTCTGCTATGTGCAGGTTAGGCTCCGGCGGTGGAGCTTGGCAAGTCCGCTCCATCAAGGTTCGGCATTCCAAAGTTTGCAGACTATAGACGCGGCCGCAGATTTCGGTTTCAAAGAAGTGAGGCGTTTTTATTGTGGGGGCCTCGCCGGTTTCGGACGTTTGCTCCTGCGCCATTCTAAGAAGTCGACCCGGTCTCTGTGGCGGATGCAGTACGCGGTCGGCTCGTAAAATATTTGGCACCCGAGCACCGGTTTTCGCAAAGTTTGCACAAGAATGCCACAAGATCGGCCATGGCGAAAAGTCCGCCCCGAGTATGCACAGATTTTGCGAGCCATCATCCGGCCGCCTTCTTAATCTTTAATGCAAGTTTACTGCTACTATAGGCCGGACAGATGTATCTAAGCCGTAGCCATCTTCGGCGTTCGTTCGTGCCTCATTCGGCAACCGTCACTGCACGCACGTCGATAAGCCGTGTGCAGGATGCGATGATCCAGGTGATCGTACGGCTCCAGACGTGGGCAAGTGCCAGAGACCCTGGGTATATAAGAAGAACCAGTTGCCGGATGCGGAAATCTAAGCTTTCTGATTTTCTGGTTTTCCACATCTCGAGACAGGATTCTTCGCTTGTAAGTAAAACAAAGCTCGAATACGATGGATAAAATCAGAGCCGTTCTTTCGAACGAAAAGCTGGCTGCCACCGAGGAGCACAAGGTCGGGTCTTCGGACGACGGCGAGCTTGCGCTTGTTGTGTCCAAATCGCAGGAATACGACCCCACCGATAACGCCATCGCGGCCCAGATCTCCAACGACGAGTACGCAGCTATTCAAGTGGAGGATGACTCTCCATACCCCGAGGTCAGAGCCGCTGTGCCATCTTCTGACGACCCTACTATTCCCCAGAACACCATCAGAATGTGGGTCATCGGTATGATCTTGACCACCCTTGGTTGTGGTATGAACACGCTTTTCTCGTTCCACTCGCCCTCTTTCTCCATCACCACCTACGTCACCTCGATTTTGGCCTACCCTATTGGTCGTGCTTGGGACCGTGTGATCCCCAACAAGAAGATTTTCGGCATGGAGTTGAACCCCGGTCCTTTCAACTTGAAGGAGCACGCCATTGTCACCATCATGGGCTCCGTGTCGTTCGGAGGTGGAGCGGCCTACGCTACTGACATTTTGCTTGCGCAAAACAGATTCTACAACTCCGACTTCGGTGTTGGTTTTGCTCTCTGTGCCATTTGGTCCACCCAGATTATTGGTTTCTCCATGGCCGGTATGTGCCGTCGTATTTTGGTGGAGGCTCCCTCTGCTATTTGGCCCTCGAACTTGGTTTCTGCCACTTTCTTGACAAACATGCACATCAACGAAAACCACAGAGCCAACGGCTGGAAGATCTCTCGTTTGGCCTTTTTCGCCACCGTGTTTGCTACCTGCTTTTTCTGGGAGTTCTTCCCCAACTACATCTGGACTGGTCTCAGTTACTTTGCCTGGCCCACGTGGATTCGTCCCAACAACGTCAAGCTTAACCAGGTGTTTGGTGCCAGTTCCGGTATGGGCTTGATGCCCATCACTTTTGACTGGAACCAGGTTGCCGGTTACATTGGATCGCCTTTGATTCCTCCAGCCACCACCATCATTACCATTTTCCTGTCTATCGTCATCATTTTCTGGTGTGTCGTGCCTGCTGTGTACTACACCAACACTTGGTACTCTAAGTACCTTCCATTGTCTTCTTCTGGCTCCTACGACAGATACCAGTCCTCGTACAATGTGTCCAGAATTGTTGACAAGGACAACTTGTCTTTCAAGCTCAAGGAATACCAGGAGTACTCTCCATTGTTCATTTCTTCGACTTTCGCCATTTCGTACGGTTTGTCGTTTGCCTCGATCATCGCCACCTTGGTGCACACTGCGCTTTTCCACGGTAAGGACATCATCAGACAGATCAAGTTGAAGGACAAGCCAGATGTGCACTTGCGTTTGATGAGACAGAACTACAAGGGAATTCCTGAATGGTGGTACGGAGTCGTGTTCTTGGGCTCCTTTGGTTTGGCCATTGCTACCATCAGAGCGTGGAACACCGAGATGCCAGTGTGGAGTTTGATTGTGGCTTTGCTCATTGCTTGGGTATTCTTGTTGCCTGTCGGTATTATTTACTCGTTGACCAACATTGCTGTGGGATTGAACGTCGTCACTGAGTTCATCATCGGTTACATGATTCCCGGTAAGCCATTGGCTATGATGTTCTTCAAAACTTTCGGATACATTACCAACAACCAGGCCGTGACTTTCGCTCAGGACATGAAGCTCGGTCACTACATGAAGATCGACCCCCGTTTGTTGTTCTGGGCCCAGTTGATTGCTACTATCTGGGGTTCTGCTGTGCAGATCGGTGTCATGAGATGGGCCTACGGCAACATCAACAACTTGTGTGACCCTCACCAGAGCAACCACTACACGTGCCCTAACGGCCGTGTGTTCTTCAACGCCTCCGTTATCTGGGGTGCCATTGGACCTAAGAGAGTGTTCTCGCATGGTTCCGTCTACTACCAGACTCTTTTCTTCTTCCTTCTTGGACTCTTGCCCGTTGTCAACTGGTTGATCTTGAAGAAGTGGCCCAACTCGAAGATCAGATGGTTGAACTGGCCCGTGTTCTTCTCGGGAACTGGATACATTCCTCCAGCCACCCCATACAACTATGCTACCTACTGCATGGTTGGTTTGTTCTTCAGCGTCTTTGTCAAGAGAAGATGGACTCACTGGTACTTCAAGTACAACTACTCCCTCTCCGCTGGTCTTGACATTGGTTTGGCTTGGTGCATGCTTATTGTCTTCTTGTGTCTCAACTTGACAAACACTGACTTCCCATCGTGGTGGGGTAACAACATTGTCAACGAAACCCTTGACTCTAACATCGAGACGATTTCTATCCTTCTTAAGGAGGGAGAAGCCTTCGGTCCTTCGACCTGGTAATGGGCCTGTGTGCTCAGGTCAACTGTGTATATGTGAAATGGATCTGATAATAAGATACATGTATTGTAGAGTCATAAATGCCTTTATGTCACTTTCTAGACAGTTTGTTCCGTGGCGTCGACACGAATCAGTATTTCGCTGCGTACATGGTTGGGTAGTTAGGTCCGTCCACGATTGACATCAGTTCGTACCATTAGCTCTGATGCCTATTCTGTTCTATGCTATTCTGTTCTCGAGAAACCGTTTACGAGACTTTTCTCGAAGGTACCGTCCCGGTCGCTTCCAAGAATTTGGAGCCGCTCCTGCGTAATGAGCAGAGTCTGGCGAGTAGCATGCCATGCATCAACGGGTAAATACAGGAAACAGAAAAAAGATCCGCTATCGACTTGTCACACAAGCTCCGTTATCTGTACTCCATTTGCTCAAAATTCACTATCAACGAACCTCTGCTTGCGAGCCCTGTACCATTACACTACAAACATCGCGCTAGCGAAGTATGGAGGGCCTAGAATTGCAGGACGTCTCTGGGTCAACCAAAAGAACCACCCACCCCGATCTGACTACGCCTTCCATGGACTCGGACTTCGAGTCTGCCCACGACTTTGAAGCGTACCCTCCAGGCAGCAAATGGTCGAAATATTTGAATCTTATATGGCGAGGTCCGGAGATTCCGCGAGATCCGCCAATTCCCCCGCTACGAAGATTTCCCTACCTTGAAAGTCTCCCACTCAGGTTCCAGGCTTTGGTGGCCAGAGGAACAAGAATTGCATGTCTTTTTGTGTATCTTTCGCTCTGGCTACTACTTTGGGCTCGGCTAGTACTTCCATACTTGACCCAGCCACCATCGGGAGACGGGAGAACGGAAATATATCTGCTCACGTGCGATGGAGCTTACGATTTCTGGAGAGGTAAAAACGCTGCTTGTGGGATGTTTGCAAAAGACTGCCCCGCCAGCTCCCTCCCATCTGACGTCATTATTAGATGCCCCGCCTTATGTGACCGAGGCAGTTGGCTCTACTCCTCGCGGGCCGTGGGAGAAAGTATCGTCAAATATAGAGGCTACTTCATTGGTGGTGGTGCAATGGAAAAATCTGATGCCGGTGTACTTTCTCGGCCATACCGCGCCGATTCGTTCCCATGCGGAGCAGCCGTTCATCTGGGAGTAGTATCTCCGTTTTTCGGAGGTTGTGCTAGGGTTTCGTATGAAAGTGGATCCCAGAAAACATTCCCGTCGACCTCGGGATTCTACGGTGTTTCGCCATCAATCAATTTCGCATCATTCTTCCCCAAGTCGTTCGTTTTCAAGAGCATCGGTGAACAGATTTCTCGATGCTACGATCCTCGCCTCCCGGTTCTTCTTTTGAATTTGATTTTGGGGGTGCCCGTGGTGTTTCTCGCCCTGAGTTCAGTGTTCTTTTGGGTCATGTCCACCGTGGGATTCTGGACAATCGTGTCGGCTACGGATCCGCCAGTTTTGGTAGAGCCCAACGACCCAGAGACGTTCTACTGGCTTATTTCCGTGGGTCTTGAGCGGTTTTTACCTACTTGCTTTGTTCTCTACTTCCTCTGGCTGGTCAGTGTGAAGCATACATTCTCACGTGATGAGAGCTATTCCGAGCTACCTCAGCACGATGCGGAACAAATGGAGTCTCTGCCATTTGGCCTATTTGGCTCTCCGACCTCGTTCTTGGCCAGACTTTATCTCTGGTATCCGTCGTTCTGGCTTGGTGTTCTCAACAACGTCACATTTGACAGATTGCCAGTGGACCGCATGACATGGCATGATATTCGAACGCAGCCTGGTGCTTTACTCGTCTTTTTGACACTTGGGCCGGTTGTTTTCTGCTGCATCTTCCTCCAGGCTTACCACGTGTGGCTACTGGGGCGATTTAAGACATTGCTACCTATTTACGTTGGAATGCTCTGTGTGCTCGTGGGTCTTGCAAACATCCCGGGACTCTCGTTGCGAATTCACCACTACGTTGTCGGGCTTCTCTTGATCCCCGGGTGTCTTACGAGGGGCCGCCCTGCGTATTTCTTCCAGGGAATTCTTCTAGGGCTCTTCCTCTCTGGTGTTGCCAGGTGGGGCTTTGCGTCAATTGCAGAAACAGATTTCTCTCTCCTTCGAGGCGAACCACTGGGCAAAATTCTTGCTCCGCAAGATTTGACCTTCGGCCGTCACTTGTTGACATGGCAGAAATCGCAATCTTCTGATGATTTCACCGACGTTTCCTTGTTGGTGAACGACATTGAGTACTACAGGGGCCCAGATTATGGACTGCTTAATATGACCCTGATCATCGAGGAAAGCACAGACCTTCGTCGATTCGGTACTGGCATGAGCTCCAATGACGAACCCGTGCCTATTTACTTGCGATTGGCACGTTTTTCTCCGACTAAGAAGAAGCTCAGTGACTATACTCGTGCTGCGATTCTTTACTTGCCGACCTACGACTTCAAGCCTCCTCCTCCAGGTATTACCTAGTATTAGACATAGAACAATCCATCGTATTTTCTTGGAAGTGAGACTATTGGCTTTTCTTCATCATTGGTTCTTTGTCTCGGAAACAACTAAAATCGTGACATTTCTTCTGCAATCCTCGCAAAGCAAGTCCTCACCGCTCTCACGCGCCTAACTTGGCTGAGTTCTGTCCTGCACATATTGTGAACACCAACTCCATTTCATAATGAACGACTTCGGCGACCTGGGCGAGCTATACACAATTCGGATTCAGTTCTACACCAGTCAGCATCACAAGGTTGTCTCATACGCCTGGGATCTGTTTTCGGAAGAAAATAGGGTGAAGGTGTTGGAATATCAAATCAGATCCACCATCGCTCTTAAAGAGGATGCATCCGAATTAATCGAGAACGGAAGATCCTCATTCCCTGAAAGCAATGAAATATTCCATTGTTTACAAGCTTGGAACGATTTGAAACTGTTCGGTACTGCTGAGAATACCTACTTTGAAGATGTTCGTGAAGCCCGTTTCGAGTTGCAGGCTGTTTTGACCGCGTTCTACCGCGTCAATTTCCAAAATGACTGCGATGGTGCAATCTCCTTGCTATTGAACTTCATCAACTCCAACGGTAACAAATTTTTCGAGTTGGAGCCATTCATGGTCCTCGTTCAATTATACTTGTACCAGGGCAAGTTCGCTGAGGCAGCCAAAGTGTACAACAGCTTCGGCAAGTTTCCTGAAGCTGCCCGTGATAACATCATCTACAGCGTGTTGGAATCCTGGGTTCTTCTGCTCAAGGGAGAGAGTGACAACATCTCCAACGCATACTACTTTTATGACGAGTTTTTGTCGCAGGACTTTGACAACGATCCTCAGGGCAAGTTCAGAATTTTGAATGTGCTCTTTGTTTTGACTATGCAGCTTAAGCACTACCCTGAGGCGCAAGAGTTGGTGACGCAGATTCAGTCTTTGAACTACAAAGGAAACGAGGAGGCCGATTTCATCGCCAACCACCTCACCTTCGACTTCCTCACCAATGGCGGAGCAGCGGCCACCAACTTGTTGCGTGAATTGGCTCAGGCCAAGCCTGACCATCAGTTATTGGTTGACTTGAAAGAAAAGAACGCTGCTTTCGATGAAATCGTCGCCAAGTACAGCGATGGCGTTGACGCTTGAGTTGCGGGTCTGCACGAAGAAGCATGATGCTGTTCATATCATATAGCTCATTAGATAGGGTTTGAAGACGAAAACATTGATAACTTTTTACGTGCGACTCACAGTGGCCGCCTGCTACAGTAAAGTTCCTGTGAATGTCATTCTTTTACTTAGCTTATAATTCGATTTATCACTCGTCAATCTTGACGACCTCGCCCTCGTCGTTAAGCTTCAATCCCTCCGCTAGCAAACGCTTCTCAATTTCACGCAATTCGTTCTCTCTCTCCAAAAGCTCCTTTCTCTTGTTCATCAAATCCTGGTGCACTCTCTCTTCGAACTTCCGCAAACGTTCTTCCTCCAACTTTATCTGCTCCTCCTTGGCCAAGTAGTCGGTCTGCTGGCCGCCATTGCTTTCTCCAGACTTGTCGTTGTTGTACTGGAATTGTTTGCCGGAAAGAGCTTCCGTTCTGTAGTTCTCGTAGATAATTTCATGAGTGATCTCCTTGAATTCGTTCAAGTGCGTGATAAGGATAACGTTCTTCAAGATCGTGAAGTCGTTAAACTCGGGAGCTTCGATGTTGATTGGCTTGGCATATGCCGGGTTCAAAACTCGCAATTTCAACATATCGTCCTCCTCTGCTGATTCCTCGAAAGTGTTGGCACCTATGACGCTGAAAGGCACTAACAGGTTCAAATATTTGTTGTACGCAATGATCTCATCATCTGTGTAGTCCAATTCATGCTCATACTCATTGAACTTGAAGTACTGAATCTTGTAGTTGATTAAGTCCTCCAAGATCAATTGTTTATTCAATAAGAGCTCTTTGGGAGTCAAAGAATCAGCCTTTGCGATGACGGGAATAATATTCACCAAGTTGTTGACGTGCTGCATGAATTTGACGTCAATTTCCAGAAGGCCATGACCAGTGGGGTTGATCATGTAAATTAACACGTGGATTCTTCCGTCCTTGAATCGAGGATTTCTCTTCACTCTGCTCTCCTCCAATAACACTTCGTCATACTGGTGTCTGATGAAATCAACAACAACTTTAAAGTCGTCGTCGCAGTTGATGCTGTTTGCAAAATTTGGGGTGTCAATGATGTTCAAAGAGATCTTGTGACCTTCGTTGTCCTCAAGCTCCACATTCTCGTGCCGCAAAGTTAGAGCCTTCGTGAAGGGGTCACTCAGGATGGTCAGGGAGGTAGGTACGATTGAATTTCCTCCACAGAGAGAGTTGATTAATGTCGACCTCCCGCTTCCCGATTCTCCAACTATCATCATTGAAAAGTTGATCAGCTTTTTGATAGTCTTGCGCTTTCTCAAAGCAGCCGACGAGGTGTCATATTCTGCATAAGACATCTTTGGTGCCGTAATACTTCAGTTTGGATAACGAGAGAGCTGTCACCTATATTGTTTTCGGGTGGAATTGAAAGGTTACGCGTTGTGACTGCATATAATATGTCGGCTGTGTGTAGGATCATCATGAACTTGAATCGATTTGTGAATAAAGTATATAAAATGCAGGCATTTTCGGTAGCATGTAGCGGTGAACGCAGAGCTCCGGAATCAGATGTGAATTTCAATGACACGCTGCCATCGATTGTTTGAGTCGCGATCAACAAGTGACTGCCAGCTTCATTGGCCTAGACGGTCGCTTTTCTCGTATATGCCTCAGTATCCTGATTTGGAAGCCTAACCCAGATTGTTTATATGGAGCTTTTGAATCACGATACACTCTGCCACTTTCCCAGAAGTGGCTTGCTGCAGTGGAATGCACAATGAGGTAAGAGTTCCAGACCCAACTACTCGAGCCATCTTCTTCTTCTAGCGGAACTTAAAGACGCCGAAACTACCCTAGATGATGCAGGATAGAAGTACGTGGGATACCCAGCCACGGATGCAGTGTTTATAACCGATGTCACCGCATAACTCCAACCAGGAGTGATTGTGGAGTAAACATCTGGAGATTTCCTGAACGTCGAATACGGCGTATATGTAGAAGTCTGGAACCTTGTCGAAAACATCGTGTACGTTACCGTCGAGCCGGGTTGTGTCTGCATGGGTGCGTAGCGAGTCTTTCCAGTCTGCAAAGTGTAGGGGACGGTGAACGAGGCTGAGTTGATGGTGGTAGCGTCTCCACCGACCTGAAGCTGGGCGGTGGGTTGAGGTCCGGTCTGAGTGAAATACGACCCGGCAAATGTAAACGTATTGGCACTGGCACTCATTCCTGTCAATTCAAATCGAGGAGTGTAGTGAATAGTGAAACCATCGGCGAACTTGGCGTACACCTGGAAAAAGTACTCGCCATCAGGGGCATCAGAATCCTCAACAGTAGCCGAGTAGGACGTCGATGCAGCGGGTAAGGTTGTGGTGTAGGACTTCACTCTTTGAACACTGGTACTACTACCAGTGCACAACACGATGGAATACATCTTCACCTTCGAAAGCGATGTAGCGGAAGTGTCGTCATCGGTGTCATCCACCCATGAGATGACAATATTTGTAGAGCCACCACTGGCAGAGAACGTTTGTCCAACCTTAGGGGTTGCGATGGAAACATCAGCATTAACGACGTACAAGCAGCTGAGGAAAAATGCCCAAACTGTGAACGCTAGCATTCTGGATAAGTGCCTGTTACTATTTTTTGGAGTTAGCGAGGGTGAAAATGAGATCTGAACAAGGAGATGATGTTGAGCAAGAAAACATGGCGAAGCGCGCGAGCGTGGCTGGGGGCAGGTGCAAACCGCCTTTGTGCAGTACATATTGGACTTTTTGGATATGTATAGAATCTCAGGAACGCCAAGATGGGCAAATATTTCTTTAGTTTTGGTGACTTGGCTCTGTCAGTGACTTTTTTTATGGCGACCGAAGCAGCTGGGGGGCCTCGCATGAGAACGAGTCGTCACTCTCTAAGGATCCAGAATTGCAATACTGGAGAGGTCACGAAGATTAGACCGCGGTTTGGAATTTTGGTTCAAAAAAGAACGTGGGCAGTGCCTGCAAAACGTCGTGCTTTCAAGCTCTGTTAGTCGAGACCTTTGTCCGATGTGGCCGGACAAAAATATGCTAGCTGCTGCCACCGACACGCGCCGCTCATCTATATCAGCGACGACAACAATTATCAGTACTTTTAACCCTTGAAAAACTTCCATAGGTGCTCCTGTCTAGATGTGAGTAGTCAAGTTCGTTCAGCCCCGCGAGGACCGGAATACTCTGAAGTTAAGATATTACTCGTGCTTTTGACTCTGCTTAACATCAATTTCAATTCGTTGCGTTTTCTCGATTGTCACTATACTTGCTCCATGGCCCGATGGCCTAACGCTATCGCTTGACTAAGGGAGTGCACACAATACTACACGGTAGTCACCACTTGATACTCGAGCCTACTGTCCACAACTCGCCCATGGTTGCTCGCCTCATAATGCGGCCGTTGCGCCAATCCAGAATTTTTCTGCTTCTTCCAGCTCGTCAATTCACCATGGTGAAACGTGTTCCCACGAAGAAAGCTGCTCAGGTTCCTCTTGCTACTGAGACGGTGCCCGAAGGTGACGAAGCCTCCCCCGAGTTGGAGAGCAGCCCACCATCTTCTAAAAATCCTTTTGATGATTCTCCACTTACTGCGTCGATCAACAATCCCGGAAGCATCGATTGGTCGGACTCTTTCCACGGACTTGGTCAAGCGGCATTCTCGAGAGAGGTAGCGGATATTTTATTAGCACCCATTGCTGACGAGGACATTGAGATTAAGCCCGATGGGCTTCTATACTTGCCAGAAATCAAGTATCGCCGAATTTTGAACAAGGCGTTTGGTCCGGGAGGCTGGGGAATGGTGCCTCGAACGTCAACCTTCATCACCCCCAAGCAGGTCAGTAGAGAATACGGCCTTGTATGTATGGGCCGTCTTGTTTCTATTGCCAGAGGCGAGCAGGATTACTTTGGTGGAGAAGAAAAACTCACCACCGCCTTGGAAGGATGTAAGAGTAACGCCCTTATGAGATGCTCAAAGGACCTCGGTATTGCGAGCGAGCTCTGGGACCCTTCCTTCATCCGCAAATGGAAGAAGAAGCATTGCGATGAGGCATTCGTGGAACATGTGGTGACTAAGAAGAAGAAGAAGCTATGGAAGCTCAAGTCTGGCTCTTTCGAGTATCCGTACAAGGCTGCATGAATTATGGGAGACGCGGCAGGCTTCTAATTTATTCCTGAACATAGCTACAAAGAAGTCTAGAACATATGAATAGAAATGAGATTCAACGGCTGTATGGTGGTGGTAGTAGCAAGTGGTTCCTTGCAGTGCAACTCAGTTCTAGGACTATATGTCTACTCCGCTAGATTTTCCCCTACGCTCCTGTTTCTATGCTTTCTCTGTTATTCACTATGCTACCTCTCTCCTATGGCTTAAGAATGCCTCTTCCCTCACCCAACGAGTCCACGGTCTGAGACAAGGGTCTTCTCTTCCACACATCCCAGAACTGTTGCTTGGGCAATTCGTCAACATTGGCATCGGCATAAGTGGTGTGTCTGCCCGCAAAAGACGCGGACTGTGCCCAAGATACATGATCCACAACAGCAACCGCACAAGCTCCGGCAACGCCGGACAAGACTTTGTGCTTTACAGGCATGTTTTTGAAGCCAATACTCAAAAGAGCCAAGTTTCCGGTGGCGGCTGCCCAGAATGTGTTCCAGCCATCGTTCTTTTCCCTCAAGTTGGTAACAATTCCCTTGGTTGCAGTGGCCACAGTAGCGAAACCAGCGATTGAAAGCGGCAAACTGAGCTTGAATGTTGTTCTTTTGAACAAGTACAACCACGCGTAGGCGCCAACGGTGGAGTAGAAACCAAATCTGAACACCTGCATTGTCTTCTTTCTGGTGTCGACTGGTTCCCACTTAGGATAAGCGCTGGCGTTTCCGAAGTTCACAAATGGGGTTGGCCATTTGTGCGTAGAGTCGGGAAACACTTTTCTCTCGACCTCAGCCATGGTGTGAAAACTGGAGAACTATAGTTCAGTGCTGAAGATGAGAGCCAATCAGTTGAGTGGGAAAAAAGCAGTATGTGTGCAGGATTGACTGAAGAATGCCAGGGGAGTAGGTGTCGAAAAGGTCGTTTCGAAATTTCAATATTTACTCTATATGTTAATTAGCTTCATATTCGTTTGATTGAGCGCTGGAATGCAACACGAACTGCACATGTATCACGTCAAGTGTCCAAGGATTCCCTCTACCAACTTTTAGAACGATGAACCGCTTTAAAAAAATAGCAATCTTAGCTGCAATGATTTTTATTCGTCTGAAAGACGTACCACAATGTGATGGGCCCTTAAACTCTAGCGAACTGCTTGCATCCTCTTACATACTGGTATCACAAAAAAGGACCTCGCTATTTTGACCAATTTAGATTTGTGGGTGTACGGAATTAGTTCTATTCATATTTGTATCAATTTTGTCCTTCTCAAGGCTCTTTCCGATTTTTAAGTGGAACATGTAATTTCCAATTTCGTACCAGGGTGCCCTTCTCAAGTAAAACTAATGGGACCAAACCGGATGAGGTAAAGTATTTTTGGCACAAGTATAAAAATATTGAATAATCAACCATGTAACTACGGAATGAAAACAAGGGAAGCTCTATTCTCATCGGCCGTCATAATGTGATAATAGTCATCCAGCTGAATTGAACAGTCAGAAGGGTTTCACCATAAGGCTCTGGGTTATTTACACCACCGAGATTATACAACTCTTGATATCATACTCAATTTCAATTTAAAATATTCAAGTCCTCCGACTCGCGAGTCTCATTATTATTTAAATATCTTTACCATGTTTGCATCTGGTCAAGGAAGTCTACTCTCTTGCCCTCCACGAGATTGTTGGTGATGATCCGCCTGCTCTCGTCAACAAAAGCATTGTGGCCACAAGCAACGAAGGCAATGGCCCCAGTGGACTCTTCAATGTCCAGTTTGATGATGCCTTCAAGATCAGGACGACCATCAACGAACTTGATGAAAGGCAACTTTTCAAGCAAAGTCTTGACATTGTCATCGGCCAGTTCCAGGTCTGACTTCTTCTCTTCCAGCGATGCATCAGAAGAGTCGATCAGGTTCATGAAGCAGGTCTCTAAGGGAGTATTGTACTTGGTGACAAAGACCGTAGTGTTGACGTTCAAGTGCTCCAAAGCCCTGAGCTCTTCATAGAACCATTCCACCGTTTTCCAGTGTCTGATCACCCAGTACAATTTCACATTCTTTCCGGTGGTCTTGCGGGCCAAGTCTACAGCAGCCGCATACAAACCAGGAATACCGTTACCACCAGATATGAAGGAGGCCGCGGCATAATGCTGCAAAGGCGCAGGAACACCATATGGACCCTCAACACATACCTTGATTTGAGATTTCTGTTCGGGCTGAGTGCTCAAGAAGCGGCAGAGTCCGTGTGTAACACCGCCCTTCACCTTGAGGTAGAAAGTGAGCAGGTTCTTCTCCACAACCGAGTCAACGAAGGTGAAGGGGTGAGACTGCCAGAAGCAGCTAGGTCTCATAAAGTAGAGAAACGAGTGAGACAACGGAGTTGCTTTCCACGAGGCTGGACGGGGAACTGTGACCTTCAAGGTCTCGTCAGCAATCAAGCGCACCTCCGCGGTTCTGACACCAAACCACGCCATTCTCACGAGTCTCATGGCCTTGTCAAACGCCCAAACCGCAGTGGCTGCGTAGAAAAACTCCTGGAAATCTTGGTCCTTAGTGTGAATCCAAGCACCAGCGACAAACAAGACACCAAGGACGTTGTGAGAGAACACAAAAATCTCGTAATGGCGCGTTCTCAATAGTCCAATTGAGTGGATTAACATGACTGCAGCTGAACAGACGGCAACATAACCCCAGCGCACATATGCCTCTCCGTTTCTAGTGTGGTATTTTCCAATTCCGACACCGTTGAGGGTCATTCCAACCGCATGGAGAGCCATCATCAAGAAGCACATGCGGCCGTACCAGTGGTGAATAACGTTGAAGCGGGCGTAGCTCCAGCCAGAAATCCACTGCAAAAAGTTGTTTCTGCCAGCGAACAAGATAAGCTGGGGAACCATGTAAACGGCAATGATACCCGTGCGGTCAGCCATCTTACGTCCCATCTCAGCGTACTTGACCTTCCAGATGGTGTTGTTTTTGTCGTGCTTGAACAAAATGGCATTGAAGATAACAACCAAAACACACCACACAAAAATCTGAATGGATTCAATACGCGAGGGAATGACAAAGTCGATAACGCGGAAAAGCCTACCGTATTCGGCTCTCTTTCCACCAAACAAGGCAGGGACGGTAACGTACTTTTTAAACGTGTTGGATATCTTTCCATTGAACGAGTTGAACACCCCAGGTGCTACGTGATGCATCAAGCGAATGGCCCCACTGATGAGCACAAGGAAAAACCAGTAGCCCAAGAGCACCCAACCGAAGTAGTTGGCATAGTTATAGTTGTACCACCTGTGAAGGTTGGAATTCCAAGAGGCAGTCACTTTCTTCTGGCCAAATTTGACGGGCAAGTAGAACGGCTTCTTCAAATCGAATCCAGGATAGGCGGTCACGTTGGCTACCATGTAGTCGGTAGCATTGTCGTAAGCAGCCCAGAATTTCTCCTCGGTCAAGCCGAACTCCTTACAGTCCTCAAGAAATTGCTTGATACCTCCTTGGTGAGGCGTTTGTTTCAAGCAGTGAGCCATCGTTCCTAACGCAGGCTGATTCTCGGTATTGCAGTATCCTTTCTTGTCTTTCTTGTAGAAAATCACGGCTTTCAGGATCAAGGTCGTACATGACTTAATAGCAAGGTCATCCTTCCGGTAAATGGTGATAACTTGTTCGGCATTGACAGCCAGAGCCAAGAGGGCCGCGACAGCCAACTTTGAAATTGCAACCATAATCGATACCACCAAGTCGAGGAGGTAGGGAGATGTGCTCGCAATCTTATATTTATACAAACCTCTTTGGCCATCTCCAATCAGGCTCCCGCAATGAAATCACTGAACCTAGCTGCACCCGATTCGGTGCCGCCTTGCAGAACATGCAGATATGCCTCCCTGAAAGGAAACGGATGGGCTTGGGGGGAAAAAACAGCCGAAAATGAACTGAAGTACTTCAAATAGGAGACAGACTAAGGCTACAACCTACGTGGGTACCTCAGATCGTAACCTGGTTTTCCCGAGAGCGTTTCAAGCTGGCGATTAATCGCATCTGGTCCCGGTCTAGATTGCTGTCATTTCTGTAGATTTGATCTGATAATCCGAGGCGCAGGACCCGCATGATTTCTGTCCCTGCCATTGGCTGCGTTCACATCAAATTTGCGCCAGCGCATGCTCTCAGGTCTTGGCATCCTGCACACAATAACCGCCATGCATCCTACACCAGGGGTGGAAGTGGCATTCCTCTCATCGGATTTTTTGTTCCCCCCATAATACCTCGAGGCACAAAAGCAATACCCTCTATGTATAATTGTGAGACATTCTATTGTGGTCCATGCGTGTATAGAGGAATCTGTCATCTCAAATCCAGAAACACTAATACGCAATTACTTCCCCTAAAGGCGAAGTGGACTGCCGCCAACCACGCGGCTTTCAACATTGAACTGCATGTCACATGGCCAAAAAATGGTAATTAGACCCGAGGGACCGGCACCACTACGTAGAAAAGGCTTAGGGGTCACCGGGGTCATGCAAGACGCTACAAGCACCCACATTGGTATTGCTTCGCCCATTTGCATAGCCCCAACCGAGGGCCTTGGCCTGTCAAGTGAGGAAACCACCGGAGTTTTTTGACATGCATGCCAGAAGAATGAGAATGGAGTTGTGTACAGGATACATGAGTGCCAACTCCAAAATAGCCAACTTTCTTTGGCACCAAAGGCTGTGAGCACCCTGGAGATCGGCGCGCAGACGACAGGACGACTGACAGGTCCCGGAAGTATACAAGCAAGGACGCTTACAGCAAAAGCGTGGCAGATTTGTAGGAGGTGGAAAAATGCTTGCGCGAAAAGCTTGACTGCGTATATGCGACATGCACGGCGATTTCGAGGATTATGATTCTCAACAGTCGCCGTTGGGCCAAAATAGAAAATGTCGGCTCCGTGTCGGCGACGTCGCTAATGCAAGCTGAAAAGTTTCGTTTTGTAGTCTCTTTGGCGTTTCAGCGTGCTGGTGAAAACAGGGTGTTCCTGCCGCATGAGGAGAAGATTGCGACGAAGATCTGGGGCTCGGCAGCCAAGCCCAATTTGTCAGGTTGCAGGGACTAGACCCAGGTGGTCACTCACGAGTCGCAGCAGGCGATAACGTACATTCTCATATTCAGTAAAATACTTGGCGATAGCGTTGCTCAGAGCCATCGGAGCCATCGTGAAGATCCCGAGAGAGACTTTTCCTCCTCAGCACGTCGGCTATGGTGGTTATGATACATTGGGTTGCCAATATCTATCCGCAGCTCGAATTCCGCGACAAGGTGTGTGTGCCGGTCGAGAAGAGTCCCTGTCCCCGAGCACTTGAGAAATGCCCCTGACTAAAATTGCAAAAATTCAGAGATTTAGCGGGGGCGGTAATAAGCGTCTAGTTTTCTGAACACTCCCAAGTTAGTTTCATGGCGAAGTGATGAGTGCCGGTGGGCAACGATTTTTTGACGCCTCGATTTCGGACAGAGCATCGACAACTACTTCATTCAGTGGCAATCGAATAGCATGTGCTCTCGCAACTGGACTGCCCCAAGGTTGTAGCCGATTGACGAATTTTTGAAGTCTGCAATGTATGCTAGATCTAGCGCGAGCATAAAAAACGTCAAAGGTTGCTTTTTGCATCTCCATATGACGCGAACTCTCGAGAATTCACGTAAGATGCAAGAAGAACAGATATTCAGGTACGAAAGTCAAGAAGGCTATAGGCTTCATTCCGTCAAAGTCACTGCACGCAATTCTGGTCGTCGAAGTGCATTGCTGGGTTTGTGAATTTCAAGCTTGAGCATTCGTTGAACATGTGAAATGGGACCAGAATGGAAGAAAGAGAAAAAGTCGCTGGATAAGATTTCCAAAGGATCCAAATATGCAGAGATATTGCACCGCGCCAAATAACACTTCATTACGGACGCTTTTCTTGAGTGGTGGTTGAATGGTGGCCCTCGCCGGCGATCAATTAGTGTTTGTCGTGAGCTTGGATTCTTCTGTCGAGTATTCATGCTTCCAAAAGCATCAAATTTTTTTTGGGTTATCTTGTCACATGGAAGACCCCGTTTCTAAAAATAATGTGCTTTTTCTTTTCCTTATTATCAAATTTTCTCTATCACCTTTGAACGAATGACATCTTCTTGACGAAATTTATCTCCGCAATGAGAGGCTCACGGCTGAGATATATTGTCGGACCTAGGAAATCAAAGCATCAAACAAATTTTAGATGTCTTGAAGACGACTGCGACATAGATTTGCAATTTTAAGCTTGATTTCTAGGGATCTTGCATTAAGACCGTGTTCCCCTCGGCAAATAATGCCGCAGTTCAGTAGATACCTGGCTTATGGATGAACTGATGATCAAAGTTGTATTTGCTGTGAAAGTGTTTATAGATTTTAGGCGGTTGAGGGGAGGAGAGCAGTACTAGCCCTGAAACTGGAGGAAACCAAATGGCGTTTTCTCCATCATCACTAGAAGCGACTTAAAGAACTAGTTTAGATGATACAGAAGCCAAACTGTATCACTACCTCGAAGCCAAGATTATTCAGAAAAAGATCGTGAAGTCATCACTGGCATTTCAGACGCGGGAATGGAAGCGGGCAGTTAGGAACACAACGTGCAAGTTAATGTCCTAAATGCATTTGTCCAATTTGTAGCCACAAACTCATCGAAGATTTAGACATAGATATCACATTCACCTTTGATTCGTACCTTTTTCCGTATATGTGGCGTCTCTTTGATAGAAGAGCATGCTGAGATATACACGGTGCGATTACAGATAAAGTCGTGGGCTCCAAGATTAAGAGTGCGGCCATGTAAATCTTGATCTTCGCTTTCAGAATCTGAATTCTGCAACTGAATAGCCAATTATGGATACTCTCGGTCTTAGCGCCTGTGCGCGCATATGCATATGCGCATGCAGATGTAGTGAACATTCTCATTTTTCGCTAAGCTTTGTTGACCTCGTAACAGGTTCGTATCAAAGAAAATCATCTCATATAGAAAACAAGCATACGAAATTTATAAGACAATAGTAATATTGATGCCGCTCGAAAGTTTATTCTTTGGCACTCGGAAATCACGACAGTTTCGCAAGCTTTGCGACTGACTACCACACAAGTCCGTTGATGCACCTCGTGGATGTGGAAGCCAGACTCACACTTCTGCTTAAAGTTGGACATCTGGAAATTATGGGATGTTAACTCCGTTCGATAGATTGAAAGCTCTGGAGCGTTCTTGGGCCGGATATGCCAATTTTAAGGTAGTTCACCTGGTCGGGAATAGAATCAGGCAGGTCGCCCCCAATGCCTCCTCTCTTTGGTTCTTCGAATGCAAATTATCTGTACCCTGGACACGGCAGAAGAATTATTCGCGACTACATCATGTGTGGTAGCGTGGGGTACATGCACCAATCAAACTCAGATATACTCTCTTGGAAAGGACGGCATTATCAACTCGGTGTAAACACATTATCACAAAAAATACACGCGGAGGGAAAATCCATTATCGAAATACAACACGAACTGAAATCACTTATCGCTACTGCCCAGTCTCAATATCAACACTTCGTTTTGTCGTTCATATGTGTAACGACCGCGTCATGCAGCAAATCCTACCTGCACGGTTGTTTCGAAGGCAAATCCGGTCGCCAAAAACCTTCTACGAAGGCCAGGCGCTTAAGTTCTGCAGGAACTTGCGTCCAGGCATCTGACATATTCTTGTGTACTTGGGATATTCTTGACGCGATCATGAAGCCGGACACACTTTTTCCCCAGCAGCTTTTGCACCCATAATTTTGAAACTTGGTCTAGACAGAACAGAATATCTCGCCCCTGGGGGATCATGGGTTGTGAAAAAAGTGTTGCAAATGAGGCCACTACTAGGATGGAAGCGATACCGTATTTGTTCCCACTTTTCGCTCATGCAAATGTGCTAAGAATTTCAAATGCAGCACCGTTGGTTGTGCAAAACGTACATAAACCGTGATTAGCCACACAACACCTGCCTTAGAGACGCAAAATGAGATGGTTCCAGATTCTTGTCCAAACAGCAATCGCAATAGGGGCCGTTCTTTGTGCGGTCATTTCGGAGAACACCGTTAAATATGGCTCCGTCAATTTGAGCGTGGGTGACCTCACCATTGACGAGGGCGTCTATTATTCGATAGTCAACAATTTGCTCACCACGTTAGGTGGCTCTTTGTACAACAACGGCGAGTTCTTTGTCACATCCACAAACCTGTTTGGAACCTCGGTGGCTCTAGTGTCTGGAACAATCCAAAACACTGGCTTGCTTGCTTTCAATGCATTGACTGCGAATGTTGGCAGTATCTTCAACTTAGCCTCCATCGCGGGTTTTCTCAACACTGGTGAAATGTATTTCGGAATCAATGGCCATTCGCTCACGTCCCCGGTAACTTTGAGTTCCGTTTCCACCTGGGAAAACTATGGTATCATTGTTTTGACTCAGGAATCAGGGGATCCTTCCAGAGCCACAATTACAGCCACTGGTGGCTTGAACTCGGTGAGAAACAACGGTACTATCTGTCTTACAAACTTTTATTGGGACCAATCTTCCACCATTGTCGGTGACGGCTGTATTGTGCTTAATCATGGTGCTTACATTGACATTGCCCTTAGCCCTTGGACAATCGAGGAGGACCAGGTCATCTACCTTGCTTCAAATAATGCGTCTATTGAAGTCACCTTGGCAGTCTCGTTGACTGGGTCACGTACATTCAATGTCGTGGGATTTGGAAACTCCAATAAGATCAACATTCCTCTTTCGTTTTCAGCATACACATACTCCGCTACCACGGGTATCTTGAGTTTGACTGCGCTCTTGGGATTGTTTTCGGTGCAGTTCGATATTGGCCTTGGCTACACTAACAGCTTATTCCAGACCGATGCCGCATTCCTCTCACCAGCTACGAATATATGGTACACTGGGCCATACCCCGGTACTGTGCCCGTTAAGTGTACCTGCGAGCCCTTTCCCGACCCTCCTCTTGAGAACATCACAAGCTCTAGCGTTTTATCGAGCTTGCTTTCCAGCTCCAGTTCAGTTTCACTCAGCAGCTCTGCCCTGAGTTCCGAAACTTCCAGCTCAGAGCCACCCACGTCATCATCCAGTTCTCTGCAGTCTTCTGCCGAATTTAGTTCTTTCACTAACTCGAGCAGCAGCGTTGTCTCTCTGAGTATTGTCAGCTCCCTGAGCATTGTCAGCTCTCTGAGCCTGGAATCGACCTCTTCCACTCTGGCAGTATCAAGCTCTCTGAGTTCCAGCTCTGCGTCACCCTCGTCTCAGATTTCCTCTGGCATTGGTACTTCCCTCAGTTCATCTGAGTCAAGCTCGCTGTCAATTCCGCAGAACTCTCAACCATTGGGGTCGGTGCTTCTGAGTTACACCACTACTTGGACTGCCACGAACTCTGATGGTTCTGTTGAGACCGAGTCAGGTGTCGTGATTGAGACGACCGACGCCGCAGGCTCTACGTACACTACCACTTCCGAGTTCTTGCAAGCTCCATACACCACTACTTGGACTACCA
>JAJLRP010000035.1:0-104200 GCA_030567085.1 Hermanozyma ubatubensis | reverse complement strand
GTCGCGTATGACTCCGACCATGTGGAGGTCACCTCACTAGTTGGTGTTGGAACATCCACCACGACAATTACCGTGCCGTCTGTGGTGTATGTGGAGGTTGTCGCGTATGATTCCTCCCATGTGGAGGTCACCTCACTAGTTGGTGTTGGAACATCCACACTAACAAACACGGTGTTGTCCGAAGTGTAGGTCAAGTAGCTGGTATAAGTGTCAGTCCACGTTTGTGTGATGTAAGACGTAGGAGTTGGGACATCGATAATCACCGTATACGTTGAATCGGTGATGGTTTGCGTAGTTGTGTAGGATTCACTCCAAGTAGAAGTTAAAGTGGTGGTGGGAGTTGGGAGCTGAAGGATCACTGTGTCAGTCTCACTTCCACTGATGGTAAGCGTGGAGGTATACGAGTTACCCCAAGTAGTTGTCGTGGACACATAACACTGAGTCAAGTCAAGTTGGTATAAAAACTGATAGATGTCACTATATGAATTACCATTAGCATCAGTCATCAGGATAGTGATGTGACCTGGCCCACCAAAGTTGGTGTAGAGAATGGTCACGGGATAGTAGAGTCCAGCCACAAGATTCACAGTGAGAGACGTCCCCGAGCCACCTGAATTCCACGTATATTCTGGAGATTGAAAGTCTGTTGAGCCGCTACAGCAGCCCACTGGTTCAGCTCCAATTCTGAACAGTCCTCCGTCATCGACAACGAGGCTGAATGTGTAAGAGCCTGTTGTACTCGCGAGGAAGTACGCCTCATATTCCATTGTGAGATTCGAATATGGCAAAGTATAGCCATAGATATTTCCAAACGCAACAGCTTTATGATCTGCAATGTCGAAACTAAAGTGGACTGGTTGATTCGTGATTAGCAAAGAATTCTGTTGATATAGTCCGAATTCTCGATACCCATTATCAATATAGAAACTCTGAAGTTTGTAATCTGTGCTTCTAATTAGGTAGTTCCAAACTGTAATCGAAAAGCCTTGGGAGACCTCGGCAACAAATGAACATCCCACGGGATCATCGGCAAAGGCGACTCCGATAAACCATAGGAGGAAAGGGATTAACGGAACCATCATCAGCACTTTGGGAGGACCTGAAGTGAGAAACTGGGGCAAACCACACTTTAAGAGATGGCGAAACCGTTTTAGTGCACATGTTAAGCTAGCGACAGACAGATCTCGCAGCCGCCGCATGCATGAGTGCAGCTGCTGCTGCATGCATCTCGCAAACCGGATTTAGGCACGGAAATTGAGACGAGGCTTGTGCGTCTAATTCCGCTTCAACTTCTGTCGGAGAGAGATATTGAAAGAGGTCACCCTTGGTAATAATATTCATGTGCACGTTAAATCGCAGAAATCTTCAATGTCACTGCGTGCGGCGCTATAGTGTGTATTTCGAGAATGGAGCATTTGGCACCTCACTCACCACAAGTTGCCACAGATTGGCTCCTGATACCTAATAAGTCCGCTTTTTCCTTGGCTTCCTTGCAGGTGCTTGAATCCTCAAGATAATCCAATCCTCGATCACTCATCAGTTGTGTTGTATGCAGGTATTTTGCCGCCACTCGCAAGTTGCGAAATGTCACATTGTCTACTTTCCGTTGACTCTAAATGATGTTCTTTTTCTCTGAGTTTGCAGCTGTGGAAGCCTATGCTGGTTGCCTTAGGCTTCTTAGAATTCTATTGCCACACTCGGCACTTCTTTCCGCGTCAAGTGACACCCGGATATTGCATGGGAGACGCAAGATGCGATTCACAGAATTCCTACGTGACGCAAAAGAAATTAAGAAGCTATTACGGTGATTCAAAAGTATTACAGTTTCTTGGTATCTTTGGTAACGCTTTGCTCCAAATATCGATAATTCCCTGCGATCTTCTCTCAAACTTTTTGACCACAAACACGGTCCTCATGGTTTGGAACCAGCGATATATTGAACTTGTCCCATTCATTTGGGGACTCGAAGGCACTCTCGAAGATTGACTCAAACACAAAGCGCTGCAAGTGAAGCTTCGCCATGCATAATCGGGCGGGGCTTTTCTCTGAGAACCATGTTAAAGAGTCTTTTATGAGGATTGATTGCCAGCTTGCTTATTTTTGTTCTCTCTTGCTTCCTTGGACATGCCTAAATTTCGATTCCGATATTTTGAGTATGTTAGTGGAACTGCGAAACCGTCTCATCAACGTACTAAGAGTTTTCCTGGGGCGTTCAAATTGCGAGCTCTTGACCAGATTTGGTATGCCCAGGAATACGGTGACGACCCCTCCTACGATACTTGCTCAAAACGGTGATTGGAACGCCTTATCTGTCGGTTAGAGTGCACAAACTGACCGCATGCTGCAAAATGCAATGCACCTTATCGAGCAGTGCATGACATTGAGACACCCCAACGCAAGCCCGTTTCCGTTATTTGTCAGAAAGTAAAACTGAAATATGGCAAACGCGGGAAATGGGTACGATGCTGTACTTCTTCGGAGAAAAGAGAGCTTTCTCGAAAATGGCATCATACCTATGTATGCATCATGCCACTTTGAGATTAGGAAAGATGGAACTCCATCCAGACAAATCTTCGCTTATTCTTGCTCTTTGATGATCACTGCTCTGCGACTTAAACGAGGCGGAGTTTGTGAAGCGCCGTAGCTCTTCTTCGGTGTAAAACTAACATGCAGGAATCATTTAGCCTTTCAGGGTGGGCTCTTTTCCACACCCTTCTGCAGCTTGCACGCATGGAGACTGCTAAGCCGCTTCTGTCATGTGCCATGCGGAAATACGCTACGTGTTCCATATGCGCATGCATGCTTACTTCGTAATTAACTTCGTGATAGTAGCTCAACATGTCAAGCGGCTTCGAGCGCAGATTGATCGACTACCGCGCATGAAATGCCCGCCATTTGCGTTCAAAGAAGCGGATGTCAAAATTTTTAAATACTCTCAACTCAATTCTGTGGGAATGCAATTGGGTAGCAGTACTTAGTCGGAGAAATATGCATATACTCCGTTCCTCTCCGCATCTTCAACGATGTTTGTCTCCCATGCTAACGTTGGAGCAAGTTCAACATACCCCAGAAATGTGGAGAGAGACACATTAAATACTACTGAGGTAAATCAAATGGCCGATGACGCTCCTTGGCTGATACCCACATTCTTGCATGATCCTCATCTTCCGACATCTCGAAATGGAGTCTCTAGATTAGCCACGAATATCACCTAGTATACAAAAAGCAGGACTTGAAACGAAGTAGTTTTGCACTCAGATTTAAGGTATGGTGCCACAGTAGTAGGTATCTGTGGGTGTCATCGATTAAATACTTAGGTTGACCCGTACTAATTACTTGAAAAGGGATGGGGAAGAGCGAATGGAATATAGAAAATATTTCTGTTTTTTTGGTTAGAATTGTCCAATTGCCGGGCGACTGAATAATGGTTATCATCATCGACTCGATTTCGGGTTTTCCAAAATCCCAGCCGAAAGCAACAAAATTGCAAATGAGATGACCCGACGCACAAATAAAGAAAAATTACAGTCTGATGTAAAAAATCGATTTCTGCAATTTCTAGGAAAAAAACAAATGTTTTTAGAAGAGTGAAAGGCCCGTAATCGAAGAGCTGGTATTGATGTGAATGCGATTACCTCCTGATACGCAGCGTCGTCTGCCTTCAACTCGAGCCACACCAGGTGGTGTTCTCTAACATATACTTAAATGACCCAAGGATATGATTTATATGATTTGAAAAAAGATTTTCACTCCATTTAGAAAAGATTTTCACTCCGGAATGACTATAACTTGCTTGGGAAAACAAGCCTAACTGCCGCACTTACAGGTATGAGAAGGTTGAGAAGATGGCTACTCTACAATTCTTATTTCAAATGAGGTACAAATGTGTGGCTCCATGTGACTCCTTTGATGGACAAAAGTTTGGCCGTTGGCATTTCCCGATCCGGGTCTCAATGGAGCCCTGAAGCATTAATCTTCCCATGCACACATCTCAAAACCTCTATAAAAGTAACCAACACCCACTGCATTGAAAATCAGTAATGAATACAAAGGGGACACTGATTGCGGCTTTTTCCTTTTTGGCCTTCATTTGGCTCCTCCCAGCTATGGTATTCCACTGGAAGAACAGAAACATCCCCGCGTGCAGTTTAATTTTATGGCTCATTTTTTCTAACTTGACAGGGTTTATTAACGCCCTCATATGGAGTGGTGAGAACTTCTCAAGTGCCTTCGATGGAGTCGGATACTGCGATGTGCTCGTTCGCTTGAACAGTGGAATGAGCTCAGGCAAATTGGCATCGATCGCTTGCCTAATTTTTAATCTATATATGATTATCGCTGCAGAAACCCCTCAATTTCTTATGGGTGGGTCAAAGATAAGAATTATCACGAACTTGTTGATGTGCTGGTTCACACCAATTTTAGTGATGGGACTCAGTTACATCGTGCAAGCAAACAGATATGTGGTGGTTCGGTACAGAGGATGTGCTATGCTCGTCGCTCCTACATGGCTATCAATTGTTCTCATCAATTTATGGTCGTTGTTGTGGGCAATTATTGCCTTGTTGTTTGCTGTGTTAGTCCTTTACTCGTATTTTAAGAAACGAAGAGACATTCTGGACATTTTGAGGTGCACAAATTCCGGGTTAAACCTCAAGAGATTTGCCCGCTTGTTGATATTTAGCTTGCTCATTGTGTTGGTGCTTACTCCATTCGTGATACACAACTTGGTCTCAGACATTCCCCTCTACAAGATGCCGTTCCGATGGTCCGAAGTCCATAACAGCGACTGGGGTGTCAAATATGCAATGGAAGGAAGTGACTCGCAGCTCACCCCACAAATTACAGATATTTGCTTGTCAGCGTTGACATTTTTGCTTTTCGGGCTCGGATCCGACGCAATTGGCATGTACAAGTCAGCATTTGCCAAAGTTGGCTTGTTAAAGCCATCGCAGATTGAGAAGGCGGCATTTAATGAGGATCGTCACTCACTGAGACAGACAGCCGACAGTAAAGGTACTGCTGTAGTAACATTGGAAGAGCTTTGGAAAGACCAATATTCTGGTCATCACCTGTCCTTGGATTCATCTCTGGCTCAAACTTTCGCGGATGGCCTCGAAAATGATTTCATGGAGGACATGACAGGGGTGCGCTTTGACTTTCAGGTGAATAGAGACCGCCAAAAAGGAATTGATCAGGAGAGTGTGTGACTGGAGTAGCCTTAATCAAAGAGATTGAAGAATTTGCATTGTAAACGGTGGCAATTAAAGTGCCGGCTAAATCAGGAACGAGGAAAGATTAGACTACTGAAGATGTTCTGCTCATCCTAGAAGTCGCTCCTATTGGCTGTGTCCTGGACGAGTCTCGAGTGGGCAAATCAAGGGGCCATCATGCTATGAAATTAGAGCAGATTATGCAGATACCTCTATTTCAAAAGCGTTGTTAATTCTCACGAATCACCAGAAGCGTTGATCTTGTTTCTTGGAGATCACTTGGTAAAGCAACTCTTCCCAGTCAAATTCAGTTGGGATCTTGTTCAAAATCCGATTCGACACTGTCTTGTACTTGCTGCTGACGTCCTATGTAAGTTGGCAAGACGTCTTGAGCGGTCCTCTTGTAAATGTGGATATAGTCCCTAAGGAAGATTGCTTTACGTAGCAATTCAGCAATGGCATTGACCTCGAAGCTTTGAGCTTGCTGAACGACGGTCTTGAAAAATATGGATCTGGCTTTTTCATCTATTACCAATCTTGAAATCTCGATCATAACCGAAGCTGGATTCACGCCAACAAAAATAGGGAAAGTGTCAATTTTCTCCCAATGGGATGGATCATACACCACAAATTCCAGCGGAGGAGCATTGTCCATGTCGACGACGGAAACTAAGTAGTCAAAGGAGTTCCACTTTTTGTTCAAAACTTGTGGGTCCTCGGATTTATCGTACTGAATCGAGTCACCAGTCAATTCGGTGAAGCGAGTGAAGCCAGTCATACATGTGGGAACGTCCAAATGTACCACAGCGCTTTCAACATTGGTCAGCACAAGGTAAGAGTTCAAGCTGGCAACAGCATGGCCACCAGGATAGTTGAAGGAAGAAGCGTATCCCATGAAACCTGACAAAAGTGCAGAGAGAATCCAACTGCCAGCAACAATCACTAACAACACCTTATGGGCGAATGAAAACGAACGTCTCCAGATCAAATGGGCAAGGCCATTTCCTGCAAGCAAAGTCAATACTGGCACAATATAGAAGATGAAACGCCATTCCTTGTGGGGCTGCTTGGACATGACGAGCACAAATAAAACGCATGACACTGCCAAAACCCGCAAAGAGTGGCGAGCAGGGTGATATACCACCGCTTTACTGTCTTCGTCAGCCTTAGCGGGTTGTCCGTCATGAGCAGGATCGTTCAAAAACCCGACAAGCGCCAAAACCAACACATGTGGAGGTCTGAACAAGTTTGGAATGTACTTGGAAATGTAGGCAGTGTATGGCTCGGTCCCCCACTTTACCGACTGGCCATGAATCACGTTGAAAACGAAGCTCTCAAGCTCAGGCAACAACGTTCTGCCCCAGAAGTAGGAGTCTACTGTGGAGCTCACGGCCGCACCAACGAGAGCACCCGCAAGGAGCAAGAATCCGTTGACAACAATCAGCGACTGGCCAAAAACAGCAGAGGAAACGAACCCGATACATCCCGCGAACACCAAGATTTCCACTCTGAAGACAACCCCGGTGAACGCGAGCCACGTAAGTCCCGACATCTCGCCCTTGACAAGTTTGCTAAGCGCATAGTTTACAAGTGGGAGCGCAATAAAATTAGGCAAAGTCCTCGTGCCGTAGAATGCGAAGTGGAACTGAGTGGCAAGAAGAACCAAGAAACTCGTCCCAATGAGACCGCTAGAACCAGATCTTCTGTGCTTGAGTGTGATAGAGTCAACTGCTCTTTTGAGGCAGATAACGCCAGCGATATTGAGCGCTCCGAGCACCGCACGTGCTACGTACTGCAAAGCGACCTGATTGCGGTCAACGACTAACGATTTCCCGCCTACAAGGGTGGCGATAAAATCCACATACTTGGTGATTCCCGCAATAATCGTGGCTCCGATGAAAGTACGAGGTACTGCGCCGGGAAACTCGACGTGATCGTATGAGCTGAGAACATCAGGATACACGCCGAAGTTGATAATATCATGAATTGCCTGCAAGTTGAACAGCTCCTCAACCTTGGTGTATGGAGCGAGATAAAGATGGAAGGCAAGCGCTCCAACGAGGAGAATTTCACCGATGGGAAACATGGTGGAGAAATTCGACAAAGCGGCTTCAGATAAACGTCTGCAGGACGCGGGCTCGTTTTGATGCCATACCTGGCACGGCTACAGACACAGGAACAGAAAAAGTGAAGCAAAGCGAAAGAAATTTTCAAAGCGTCGATTCGTGCGGAAGCGCCCGGCCTAGAACTGCCAGAGTTGTCTACAGCATTCACGATTTCCAAGTTAATATTATTATACAAATTATGCCGTAGCTTAGCAGAGGTAGTTGTAAGCTCTGTAGTAGAAGGGCTTGGAAGCAATGAATGCACGCTCCTCGGCAAGCTCCTGTCTCAACAAGTCCAAGTCCAACTCTCTTCTTCCAGTGTCAATGTCGATCTCATTGGCAGGAATGTACATTCTCCAGTTTCTTCTCCAGAGCTTGTGAGCCACGTACGTGACAAGAATGATAGGGGCCGACAAGTAACTCTGGAAAAACGCAGAAGCATTGGGCTTTTCGCCGACGGGCCAAACGGCGATCCAGAAGTTGGCGATCAACACCAAAATGGCAAGACCGACACCGATGTACGAGCCAACCAAGCCAACCTGCGAGGTAAAGGCAATCTCATCGGTGGTTCTGCCCTGAGACTTAAGACCAGCTCTGAATCTGATGTGCGAAAGACAGATGGATCCCCAGGTGAAAAGCGACGACAAACCAGAGAGAGCCAACATCCAATTGAAAGCCTCACCCTCCTTGCTTGAGGCAGCAATGAAACAAAGCAAACCAAAGATCATTTGAGTAATGATACCCACAAGAGGGCGACCTCTCTTGTCAATGTAGTTGAAAGCCTTGGGGGCCATGCCAGCAGCAGCCAAAGCAGCCAAAGTTCTGGAGGAGCCAAACACGGAAGAGTTACCGACAGACAACACAGCCACCATGATGACGACGTTCATCACGGAAGGAAGGCCTTTGATTCCGGCATTGCGAATAGCAATAACGAAGGGCGAAGAACGCGCGGTGCTGTCAACACCAAGACGAGGGTCGTCGTAGGGAACCAACAAGCCAACAAGACAAAGCGACACGATGTAGAAAAGACAGATTCTCCAGAACACCTGTTTGGTGGCCTTGGGCAACGTCTTTCTGGGGTTAGCAGACTCAGCAGCGGCAAGACCGACAAGCTCAGTTCCCGAGAAAGCAAAAGCGGCACTGACGAACACGGAACAGAGACCCTTGAAACCGTGGTGGAAAGCACCGGGGTTGTGCCAGTATTTTCCACCGAGGTAGCCACCGTGGGGGCCACCGCCGCAAACCAAGACTATTCCGAGAATGATGAAGCCAATGACAGCAAGAACCTTGATAGCAGAGAAAATAAACTCGGCTTCACCGTAGCCCTTGACACCAAAGAAGTTAATGAACAAAATCAAGAGGTAGAAAACCACCACGTAGGCGGCGGGATTGGTCTTGTGGTCCCAGTACTGAATGGTCATAGCGGCGGCAACCAACTCAAGCGGCATCACCACGAGCCACTGCATGGCGTAGTTCCAGGCCATGGCAAAACCCCAAGAGGGGCAGACAAATCTCACATTGTAAGTAACGAAAGCACCAGACACAGGGAACGTCACCGCCAACTCTCCAAGAGACTGCACGGTGCAGAAAATCATAACACCAATCAACATGTAAGCGATAAGCACGGACGCGGGGCCACCGGTGGACAAAACACCACCAGAACCAATGAACAAACCAGTACCAATGGCACCACCAATGGCAATCATCTGCAAGTGTCTGGACTTCAACGATCTAGACAAAGGCGAGTTGGCGGTCACAATGGCGGCCTTCTCGATCTCCGACAAGTTGGGGTCGAGTCCCAACTCCTTCTCGTCGAACCGTCTGAACCCGTCCTTGAAGCTCTCCCATTTGGTCATGGGGGCCTTGTTTTCCTGGGCATCGAACGCATCGATGTAGACGCCGTTTTTCTCGGTCAGCGACGCCTGGTCACGCGAGGTGACGTAGTCCAATTCTTTGGTGGGCATTATTGAGATGAACCTGACTTCAGCAAAAGAAGAATCGACGCTCAGGCCGTGGGGCGTCTTATATATCGCAGCTTATCGGCAGGGTGCTAAGTGTGGTGGAACACGGCAATTTTCGCATGCGATAAGAGGAGTGCACAGAGGCCCTGCCGGCTGCATCAGGCGGTCAAGACGACGTATCTGGGTGGAGCATACCCAGGTTGGTGGCCACGCACGCAAGCGCAAGCTGCTACGGTCGCCGAGTTTTGACAGCTTGGATCTTGACAGATGGATGCGTTGCCAAGAGTTGCTGACAGCGAATTCTGGGCAGTCAGGTCCGGGTGTATGCAGGCGCCGCTTGCTGGGGGGGAAAATGCCCATCCCCGCTTAAGAAACTCTTATCGTTTTTTCTTTTTTCGGCAGGCTTGTATGCCGCGCCTGAGATCACCGCCGGCACATTGCCGCGGCGTTTTCGTAGATGGCCTGCTCGAGGTCGCCGCCATGTGCAGGACTCAGAATGGTCCTCCCCTGCTTCGGGGAATTCTGCCATTGTGGGGCGGTTTCCTTGACGCCGGATGGACGGGTTTTTGTTTGCACGCGGCACTCGCACACGGCGCTTTGCGGTGTTCCTGGAATCACCTTGGGGCTTCCCACTGCAGCGTTGCGATTAAGCATCGCGCCCTGGCCATAGATTACTGATAAGGTGAAAGCTGCCGGGCCTGTCCACGTAAAAGTGCATGGCGACTGCGAAGAACGCCAATTTTTTTTTGCGGCGTGATTCTCCCAACGCGGCTGTGTGGCTGACCGGCCGCTCCACCGTGGGGGCCCCACTTTGTCCGGATCTCCGAAGAGGGGGAAACACGGCGTGGATTTGCGATCGAGGTCGCCAGAGGGTGGCGATTTTTGCCAATCGTAGGCTAGAACGAACGGTTACGAGCAGCTGCGTCCGCACATGGTTGGTCTGAACCGCCAGCCGAGTGCCATGGCCGCAGCAACATTTTGAATATTGTCTACTAGCCGCGGTTGAAAAGGTTAGACTGAGATGGCATTGGCTTGTCCATGGCTAGATGCAGGTTTCGCGGCCCCGCGTAGCTAGGCGAAAGCTAATCAGGCAAAGTCATAACCACCGGAAAAAGCCGAATGGAACGACGCATCCGGAGACTTGATTCCAGCACATGGACCAAAGCGGTCTCGAAGAATGACCAGCGTCTCGCCATCCACCGATGCCCGCAGCGTCAAAATCTCCCACAATTCAGGACAACGCCAAAATGCAAGAAGTCGTAAAGGCAGGTGTGTGCGGCGCCCCGCGGCTCGCGGCTCTGAAGCTTCTTTCATGTCAACATGGTAAAAAAAAGTCGACCCCACCCCTCGATTTTGAGCTGGAGAAAGAAGCATTGCAACTAGAAGTAGGAATTATTTTAGTAGTGAGACTCTATGGCTCTGCGGAACGGAACGGGACGGATCCCGTTGACAATACTGGGACCTGAGGCCACAAGGCGTACAGCCACCAGCGGAGGCATAGATTGAAAATGATCACTTGAATTTCATACGCCGGTAGATTCAAACAGAAGTTCGTTGCGTTCATTGTTTTCCTAGCTATGCTATCCGGGCCACCGCGGGCAAGCGAATTCAGGCAACACATGCCACTGACCTGCCATATTAAACATCAATTTCGCCGTTTCCATGGCCCTCAGATGCCCCATCTTGTTCTTTTAAACCGTGAATATGGATCAACACCATTCCGAGCCAGAAGAACCCTACAATACCGCACATCACATAGGACGCTTTAGCGAAGCCCAACTCGCCAAACAACTTGTTGAAATAGAGCGGGCCGGTGAAACCAACTGTTTGCCGAAACAAGGTCAAAACAAGACCACTGTCTCCCTCATTTGCGGGATCCAAATCCATGAGATACACCGTCAGGATTGTCATGGAAATCTGACACCCGCCAACCGTAAAGGCAGCCCCGACTAATGGCTTAATTGTCCAGTGGCCCGGCTTGCTCTGGCTCATCATTACTCCCCACACTATAAGGCCCATGATCAAGAGAGCATAGCCAACATAGGCTTGCCATAACCGGTCAACCTTCTTGGTGAATCCTCTTCTCTTCTTTATAAGCCGAACCTGGTAGTTTGAGAGGGGAATTGCAATCAACTCGCCAAGAACTGCACCAATCATCAACGAGAGATACTGATAGCTGACCTGCTGAGCATTCAAGTTGAACAACGCACCCATGGAAGCTGGAATCATGACAATAAGCGAGATGTTGCCGTAGGCAAACGCAAACGAGATTGCCATAATTGTCCACAGTATTCTGAAGGAGCGGAATTGGCGGAAAGGACGAACGATCTGTTTCCACTCAAACGACGCTCTTCTCAACCGCCATTCACGAATGGGTTCACCCGGAACGTAGAGGGTCTCCGGCACAGCACACCAGCACAATACCAATACGCCTGTCACAATGGCGTAGAAATGAAACATCCAGCGGACTCCAGAGTGCTGCACTATGAACCCCAGAATGAATGGGCCCAACATAGTTCCTACGGTGAGAAACATGGTCCAAAGACCATTGCGGCGCGGTCTGTCCTTCTCAAAAAAGAGATCAGCCACAATCATAGCGCCAGTTCCATAATGGACCAGCTGAAAAAAAGCAAGCATGACTCGAGTGGCCATCTGCTGGCCGTAGGTCTTGCAGTACGCACCAGCGATGTTGAACACCAACGCACATGCCATTCCACCAACCTGGAACACTTTGCGGCCATAGGTGTTCATGAGCGGAACAAACAACATCGGGAACACTCCACTGGTAACAATCTGCGCCGTGGTGAGATACGACGCTTCTGTCATAGAAACATTGTACTTCTTCGCAAATGTCGCAAACCCCGGCGAGAGACCGGCCTGGAAGAACGTCACACTCATGATCGATACGGCGTTGAGAATCAAGTAAGCCGTTTTTAACCGCGGCGACCAGTTGAGTGGCTGCTTCGGGTCATCACTAGGAACAGGGTCTAGGTCTGTGGTTCCGTACTTTTGCACCAAGAACTGCTCGTGGCTTTGCGAGAGAAAATTGTCATGGTCGTTGTCGTTGTCGACCACTTTTTCTAAACTTGAATTAGAACTCATTTGCGTGGGCTGCTTTGGGGCCGAGGCGGTATTTAAAAGGCTTCGAGTTCTTAGTAAGGTAGAAAAGAACGCCCCGGGAATTGGCTTCAGTCGCGGAGATGAGGAGTATTATCGAAGTATCCGCTGGAGTGGTGTGAGTACAGCCGGGCGGTCACAATGGGTGAGATCGGTTGACTTTTTGCTTGGTAGATTAGTCATTGTGACAAATTGGCCGAAATTCTGCGACGTTGTTCGTGAGAAGTTCTTGATATGTGTTCTGCTGAAAGCGTTCGCCCATATCACCGCCAGAGGCGGAGGTTAGGCAACCTTCGGAAATATGCTACCCCACTGTGCCTGCATAAGGACATTTTAGCGTTCCGCGCCCTGGGAGTATTGTTAGCGATGTGGAGGTTGGAGACTCGATGAGGGTGCGGCTGAGATATCTTGGACAGGGAGAAGGGTGTGGATATCAGCTTTGTGGATTATGCGCGAAAGAACCTTAACTTATTGCTGGCATAATTGAGATATATTTCACAAAGAGGAGAGCCTCTTCCGTTTGCTTTGTCTCGGCGGTACGGGTTTCTATGTGCGGAAATACGCCCTCCGCGGGTAAAAAAAAGGCAGGGTCCAATTGGAGGGGCTCGCTGCGGTGTGGGAGGAGATCAAGGATTCGCTGGCCTTGTCTTTTAGCCAGCTTTATTTGGCCATTTTGGTCCATGCGTGACTGTCTAGTCGATCTCCGTTTTAGGTGTGTACTACGGCCAAGCTGCAAGGGTCACTGAGACGACGCATCCCACCGGCGTCTCTCTGCACGACCGGCACACGGGCTCCCACCCGCTACGCAAATCTAAACATAATCGGCATTAGTATGAAAATTACGGGCTCAACAGCAAAACAAGGCCGTCACGTGTTCGTAAGCCCAACTAAGTGAGGAGAACTAATTAGACAGAAGTCGTCTCCTTCTCCTCCAGGGTGTTGTCGCTGCGCACCATCAAGTCACCTTCATGATGGTCAGCCTCAAGTTTACGAGCGAGCTGGCCATCGGACAACACGGGAATAGTTGGCTGCCACGAGGATGACTTCCAAGCTGGCACCTTCTCGTCCCACATCTGGCCAATCTCCTCCAAACGCTTGCCTCTGGTCTCTGGGAAGAAGAAGTAAACGTGAACAAACATACACACACAGAAGGTGGCGTAAATGATGTAGGTCTTCCAGGTGATGTTCTTGAACGAAGAGGGCGTGAACATGGCAATGGCAAAGTTGAACGCCCAGTTGGCAGTGGTGGAGATGGCAGCACCTCTCTGTCTGGACATAGAGTCACCCCAAACCTCAGCACAGTAGACCCAGATACCAACACCCCAAGTCAGGGCAAACGAGGCAACGAACAAGTAACACGAGGCAATAACAGCCTTGGCAGCGGACTTGTGCTTGTCGGGAATGGTGATTCTCACGGTGTCGTTACCCTTGTACTCGTGAGGGACAGAGTAGGTGGCCAAAAGACCAGCGACAGCAAACTGCCACGTGCACATAGCAGCGGCTCCAAACAAAAGAAGTCTTCTTCTACCAACCTTGTCAAGCAAGATCAAAGAAGGAGCAGTCACCGCACAGTTGATAATGTACTGGATCAATGAAGGAATCAAGTTGGTGTTTCCGTTGTAGCCGGCCATCTCGAAAATGTAGACAATGTAGTACATCATGACGTTCATACCGGTAAGCTGTTGCCAGATCTGAGCGAAAACTGCAGTCACGGTTCTCTGTCTGTATTTCTTGGAGAAAAGGTCCTTGTAAGTGAATTCCTTAGCGTGTTCGTCCACCAAGAGCTGTTCCTTGATTTCAGACATTTCAATCTGCACTTCGGGGTCTTCTCTGTTACCCTTGGCCTGGATACGTGCGACAATATCCTCAGCTTCATCCCAGTAACCGTGCTTGGCCAACCATCTAGGGGACTCAGGAATGAAGAAAATACCAACTAGCAAGACCAAGCCGGGCACAATCTGCAAACCCCACGAGACTCTGAAAGAGGCCTTTCCGTCAACGTGCGACATACCGTAAGCAATGAGGAACATGATCAAGATACCAAAGGTGACGGAAAACTGGAAAATACCACCAATCAAACCTCTGATCTTTCTTGGAGCCATCTCCGAACCGTAAACGGGAGCAACGGCAGATCCGAAACCCACACCCCAACCGGAAATAATTCTTCCGAGGATTAACTGAACTCTGTTCTGAGAACTGGACTGAATGGCAGCACCAACACACCAGAGGAAACCACAGATAAGCAACGAAGCTCTTCTTCCGAAGGGCTCGGACACGAAAGAACTCGAGATGGAACCAAACATCGAACCCAACGACATAGAAGCGGTGATGAAACCTTGCATGGTCGAGTTAGGCGAGTGAAAGTAATTGAGGTAGGGATCCTGGGACACGAAAAGCGACATAGAGGAAATGTCAAAACCGAACATCATTCCCGAGATACAAGACACGAACGCCATCACATATGGGTTATAGGTGTTGGGCCACTTATCGAGGAAATTCCTAAACTTAAGGGCTTTTGCCACTATTTTTTCTTCTCTTGACATAATTGAATTCTATACTGGAGAGGATAGAATGCGAATTGGCGGGGCTTTATATACGCAGACCAGAGCTGGTCGGCGTGGGGAGAGCTATTTTTTTCATGCCAGGCTTTCCAATGTGACCTTCGTCCGGGGAATCTGCAATGCAGGTTGTGCGGTTGAGGTTACGAGCCCCGGAACAATAAGCGTTTCGGTCATCTAATGGTCAAGAGCCTTTCGAGTGTCTATGGTTGCTTTCGGCGGAATGTCTGGCGGGGAAATGGCAGACGAGTTGCAAAGGCATGTTGATGACGATTGGAGAATGCGTGGCATTCAGAGGTTGCCCTTACCAAGCGTTTTCGCTCTCAAACCTGTCAGGTCTCTTTCGGATTTACTATTCCCTTAATGCAGCCGTCAAATTTTTCCATTATGCTTAGCATGCCTTCATACAGTGCAGTCACTCTTAATCCGGATAACACAGGTGCATCGCGCACCCCATAACCCCAGCGTGTTTTGCCACGCGGGGATGTGCCGGAGTGCATAAAGTGGCCAGTCGGTTCCCATGGTTAGAAGCAAAGGCTTTTTTAACTGCAGGCCCTGTTCCAAAAGCGGGGCACGGAGAAGTCCGGAAAAATTTTTCCTAGCGTTTGCAGCGGCCTAGTCCCCCTGTCAAGCGCGATTACGTAAAATCGTGTAACGGAGGCTGAAGTCCACCGGAGAATCAGGTGTTTAATTTTGACTGCGACCTAACTACTGCAGGATGTTGCATTGACGCGGAGTGCGATGCCATGCGGTAGAAGTTACGGAGAAACTACTAATCAGCCGACTTTGCCGGAGCATGTACATTTAACAGGCGGCAGTTTTTCTATGGGTGCGGCTTGCATCTGCTGACACGAATTGTACGAAGCCATTCAACCCAAATAGGCGAACACGCATGGATGTGGGGGATGAAAAAGTCCCCGAAAAAAAAAACACAGCTTATCCCCACTGCATGTTAATCACTCCATTGCATGCACGGCCACTATGCAAGCACCCTGTGCCGGCTTGGACACCACCACGGCACGGCCAATGGCGGCGTCGTCCAACTCGGGATATCTCTTGTTGTAGTACTGAGTCTTGATGGCGTCCACCAAACCAGGAAGGCGGTCGGTGGTGGTCACGTGCACCAACAGGCCGCCAAAGCCAGCGCCGGTGATTCTCAGGCCGTAGGCGCCGTTTGCACGGCCAATACGGCAGAGCTCGTCACACTCCGCGGTGGACGCCATGTTGTAGTCGCGTGTGGACACCTGGGAGTCGTCCATGAGGGCACCAAATTGGGTAAGGAAGGCGCTGGAGTCTCCGTTGAAGTCCCTGGCAAGCGCCAAAACCTCAAGCACACGGCGGGCATCGCTGTACACGTGCTTGCAGCGCTTGTAGAGCTGGAGCTTTGAAAATCTGACCGGCTGTTTCTCAAGGTAGCGGGCCGAAAAGTCGGCAGGCGAAAGTCCAAGCATGGCGGCAGCCTCGTCGGCCGAGAAGCCGTCGGCATGGTCGCCGAAAACGCTGTCCACCACCTGCAACATCTCGTTCAAGCGCTCAATGCCCACGTTGATGTTGTGGCCATCCCAGGGAACGGCCTTCTTAATCTGCGTGAAGTAGGCATCAAAAGAACCACGCAAAGTGGCGGAGTCTAGGTTGGAGTCGTTGGCAACCTGGAGCGAGAACTTCTTCGCAAGAATGTCTGCCGCCACTGCCACCTCGGCAACCCGTAAATTGTAGTTGGTGGGCGCCGTTTCGGCCTTGTTGGAGGTGACAAGCGAGTTGGTGATAAGGAAAACGGTCTCGGGGTCGGTTTTGGGGAGCAGGAACGGTTTGGCCGTCAACTCAGGCTTGAACAGCACCAAAAGCACCTGCGAGGGCGCACCATTCACCGACGCCGCCTGGTCCATGCCTCCATTGTTGAGGCCGACGTAGTGCTCACATACCACGGTGATACGGGTGAGGTCCGCCTTGGAAATGGAGTCTACGCCGTTTACACGCAATATCGCAAGTGTCGCCACAATGCAAAACGCTGCCAGCGACGAAAGTCCGCCGCCGGTGGGCACGTTACCGTCGAACACCACCTCCACTCCCTTCAACCCACCCGAAACGTACTCGGGGCGGGTCTCCTGGAGATACTTGTGGGCAACAATGGCCGCACAACGGAAGTAGTTGCCCCAGGTGTGGTGGGAAAGATCGATGGGCACCATGGAGCCATCCTGGGGGAGTTCGATGGTTTCTGGTGCAAACTTGGGGTCCGTGTTGGCGATGCGAGCCTCGGAGGCAGCGTAGGGCGCCACCGCAGCCACAACGTCCACCTCAATTGCCATTGGCAACACCAGGAAGTGGCAGTAGTCGATGTGCTCACCAATGATGTTCACACGGCCCGGAGAACGGGCGAAAAAGGCCGGCTTGGAGCCAAAGGTGGTTTCGAGGGCACGGGCGACGGCTGCATAACGCGTCTTCTGGGCACGGGGGTCCGAGTAGAACGCAAGAGATTGCTCAAAAGGAACTTGGGTCATTGTAAATGGTGCTGAACATGAGATGGAGCCGCCGGAGAAATAGTTGCACTGCCTGCCGGCGCACCAGGTTACGAGCCCCCTGAAGCGTCCAGATACGTGGGGAGATTTTGCATTACGAGGGTGAGTGGCTCCAGCTCCGGCCGGCTGCAGCGCGGAGAAATTTGGGGTCGCAGTGGCGTTTTAGGAAGCGCAGCGCGCGCATCGTGCAGGGCTCGCAACCGCCACCGCACCTGACCCTCAGCCATGAAATTCGGTGGTTCGTGTCTCTCGTGGTTACCATCTCGTGTTCTCAATTCTTGCTGCACTCATGTCCGACGAATACATCCTAGTCACTGGCGGCGCCGGCTACATCGGCTCGCACACCGTCGTCGAGTTGATCCAGCACGGCTACAACGTGGTGGTGGTAGACAACCTTGTCAACTCCAGCTACGACGCCATTGCCCGTATTGAGTACATTGTGCAAAAGCCCGTGCCGTTCTTCAACGTGGACATTAGCGACCACGATGCCTTGCTTGCTGTGTTCCGCAAGTACACCATCAAGGGCGTCATTCACTTTGCTGCCCTCAAGGCAGTGGGAGAGTCCACCAAAATCCCGTTGCAGTACTACGAAAACAACGTGGGCGGCACCATCTCGTTGCTCAAGGTCATGCAGGAGGTCGGGCTCAAGACCATCGTGTTCAGCTCGTCTGCTACCGTCTACGGAGACGCTACCCGATTCGAGAACATGATCCCAATTCCCGAGCACTGCCCCAACGACCCCACAAACCCCTACGGCAAGACCAAGTACGTGATTGAGCAGATCTTGAAGGACTTGCACTCGGCCGACTCGCTTTGGAGCACCGCCATCTTGAGATACTTCAACCCCATGGGCGCACATCCTCTGGGTCTCATTGGCGAGGATCCGCTCGGCATCCCCAACAACCTCTTGCCTTATTTGGCGCAGGTTGCGATTGGCCGGCGCGAGAAACTCTCTGTTTTCGGCAACGACTACGACTCGCACGATGGCACTCCGATCAGAGACTACATCCACGTTGTGGATCTTGCGCGCGGCCACATTGCCGCCTTGGAGTACCTCCAGAAGAAAAAGGCCGAAGGAATCTTCCGCGAATGGAATCTTGGCACCGGAAAGGGCTCCACGGTGTTTGACGTGTACCATGCGTTCTGCAAGGCGGTCGGAAAGGACCTTCCCTACGAGGTAGTGGGGCGCCGTGCGGGAGACGTGCTCAATTTGACCGCAAACCCAACTAGAGCGAACGAGGAGCTTGGCTGGAAGGCCCGGTTGTCCATTGATGACGCTTGCAGGGACCTCTGGAAATGGACCACGGAAAACCCCTCGGGCTACGAGGTCCAGGGCTATAAATGGAGCAACTTTGGCGGAGGATACGAGAGCAGACTCCACACGGTGTCTGTGGGCGACTTTTCGGTTGCGATTGCCAACTACGGTGCCACCATCCAGTCGGCCCGGATCGGAGACAAAGAGTTCATCACGAACTTTGACAACTTGGACGACTACAGAAAGCCCAACAACCCCTTTTTTGGTGCCACCATCGGCCGAGTCGCCAACCGCATTGGCAAGGGCCAGTTCTCGTTGTCGGGAAAGACGTGGACTCTCAAAACCAACGAAAACGACAAGACATTGCACGGCGGGCCCGACGGTTTTGACAAGAACTTCTGGCTTGGTCCCGTGGTGAAGAAAACCGACGAGGGCTACACGTTGGCGTTCGCGTATGTTGAAAATGGCGACCAGAACGGGTTCCCTGGCTCGTTGGAAACGGTGGTGACTTACCACGTCGGCGCTGGCAGCTTGAAGATTGAGTACGACGCCAGAATCCCAGACGACTCTTCTGCCGATGCTACTCCGGTGCACCTCACGAACCACTCGTACTTTACTCCAGGCTCTGGGGCCACGATTGCTGACGTCAAGGTCAAGTCCATCAGCAAGGAGTACGTAGAAGTGGACTCTGCATTGCTTCCTACCGGTAAGTTTGCTGCTTTTGAGGACAAGTTGGTCTCTGGCTACGTTCTTGGTTCCGACCTGTACGACAACTGCCTTGTGGTTGACAAGAGCGGCTGCGAGATTGACACCCGATCTAGACCACTCCAGGAGGTCTTTGTGGCGCTGTCTGGCAGCCACAAAATTGTGTTCAAGACCACTGAGCCAGCTTTCCAATTCTACACCGGCGATGGCGTCTCTTTGGGCTCTCACAAGCCGCGGTGTGGTTTCTGCATCGAGCCAGGTAGATTCACGGATGCGGTAAACGTGGAGGAATGGAGAAAACAGACTGTTTTGAACAAGGGTGACGTCTACGGGTCGTACATCCAGTATGACTTCGAGTAAGCGTCAGAGTTGCGTTGCAAAAAATTAGAACAAAAAAAAAACATCCCGCGTTGCACAGAATTGATAAAAAAGGGATGAATTGTTTGTAGGTCGTAGGTGTTTGCTGATTCCGAGGTTGGTCAGACTTCGCAAGTGATCAGAATCTGGTCAACAGATCGCCGAGCGGGGCCCCATTGTGCATTGTGGCACTACGTGGCAGAAGTGGGGTTTATTTTGGGCTTCAAGTGTGTCCCTTGGAATCTCGTTCCCTGACCACATCAGGTCTCGCCTGGGTCCCTTCATGAACACATTGTGCAGATCCCGGCACCTGATTATCCGAAACAAAGCTCTTTATTCCAAGCGCTACTACACTATTTCATTTGTTCGCAAGAGAGGGCGCATAAGCTTTGATTAGACGATTGAGATTATCCGGGCCTATTGTTCCTTCCAACCTCGGAACAATTCCCATGATTGTATTGCAATCCCCACAACGACATATGCAGCTCTAATTGTGTCCACCCCGCCTGGACTCTATGTATTTAAAAATTTCCGTCCTTCTTCTTGCCGGCGCTAATTGCCTCTTGCACTAGTTCTCGAATGCCTTCGTCTAGAGTCACCACGGGCAGCCACCCCAACGCCCGCATGCGCCGGCAGTCGGTTGCATAGCGCTTGTCATTATAGTTCCGGTCACTGACATGCTTGATAAGGTGGAGCGGGGCCGGAATTCCCCACCTCTGCAAGTAATACTCGGAACAAACTTTGGACGCCATGTCACGGTTGGAGATTTCGGCGGAGGAGCCGACGTTGTAGATCTCCTTAGCACAGCTGGAGACCTCGAAAGAGTGCTGCATCACCACCTCCAATGCCGCAGAGAGGTCTCGAACATGCAAGTATCGCCGGGTGGGGCGTCCATCGCCATGAAGAGGAATCCGTGCAGCCTCGGGAAGGCCGTCCGAGGCACTTGCTTCCGATAATGCCTCAAGACAACGCGGCACGAGTTTTTCCGGGTGCTGGCGAGCGCCATAGACGTTGTTGGGCCGTATAATGACGGTTTTCACGCCAAACAGCGTAGCGTAAGACAGAACAACGTGCTCGCAAGCGGCCTTGGATGCCAGATAGGGATTTGAGGGCCGAAAGGGAGCGTTTTCTCCGGCGCCATTTTCGTCGTCTTCGTTCTGCTCGCCGTACACTTCGTCGGTGGAGATGTGGAAGAAGCGGAATTTCTCCCTTAGTTCGGGGTTTTCAGCAAGTTGCTGAAGCACACATTCTAAGATATTAACAGTGGCTGCCACGTTATTCTCAAGGACAAACTTGGGGGCCGCAAACGACCGATCCACGCTCGACTCGGCTGCAAAGTGCACTACAGCGTCAAACGTAATAGCAGGGTCTCGGAAAAACTGTCCGAGTGCGGCAGCATCGGCAAGATTTATGGCGTGGAATGCAAAGTTAGGATTTTCAAGGGCTCGTGACAAGTTGCGGGTCAGATGGCCACTGGCGTAGTTGAGCAGATCTAGGCATGTAACCTTGGCGTGAGGGTGGGAGGCAAGGAGGTGATCGACAAAGTGCAGCCCCAAAAACCCCGCACCCCCTGTGACCAAAAACGAGCTATGAGGCATGGCTGCACCGGAATTGTCGCCAGCTGGCCGTGTAAAGAGGGCAAGATGATGGGGTGACGTAACCCAGAAACCCTACGGAACAACTCCTTTGCCCCTCACTTATACACCGTCCGCCTGCAGAGACTACTTTCCGCTTGGGGAAATGCAACCAGGGCCGGCCTGCAGCCTGACCCTGCGGAGTAGACGATCACGCATGCGGGCAACGTGCCGTACCCGTGGCACCTGTGCTAACCGGACGAGCAGCCCTGCGCATTCCTCGTGCAGGATCCACCAGCCGATATTTGAAGATCGTGGCCAGCTCTGGCAACTGCCGCATCCACCCAAAGGAACAATTCTTCCGATGTTTGATGTTTCCGATAACCCTCATCGTCGTCTCAACCCATTGACCGACGACTACGTGCTTGTGTCGCCTCATCGTGCCAAAAGACCCTGGCAAGGTGCGCAGGAAGTTGTTCCTGGTGAAGACATTCCACTGTACGACCCCAAATGCTTTCTCTGTCCCGGAAACAAGCGTATCACCGGTGACACCAATCCCAAGTACGCGTCTACGTTTGTCTTCACCAACGATTTTCCTGCCGTTCGCATGGATGACCCCGACTACGAAGCGGAGGAACAATCGGAGAAAAAGAACAGGCTCATGAAGATCGAGGGCGTCAAGGGCACGGCGTACGTGATCTGCTTCAGCCCCAACCATGCCCTCACGCTTCCTTACTTGCCTGTGGAGGAAGTTCGCAAGGTTGTCGATGCGTGGGCTGCCCTATATGACGATGTACAGCGCCAACGGATCAAGGAGAATGCGCCGTTCAAATACGTGCAGATTTTCGAAAACAAGGGCGCTGCCATGGGCTGCCTGAACCCCCACCCCCACTGCCAGGCGTGGTGCCTTGACACCGTGCCCAACGTGGTGTCCAAGGAAAGCACCAACATGCAGAAATACCTCAAGGAGAACAAGACGCACATGTTGGCGGACTACGTGGAGTTGGAGCTCGCCGAGAAGGAGCGCATTGTGCTCGAGAACGACAGTTTTGTTGTGGTGGTGCCGTTTTGGGCCCTCTGGCCATTTGAGACGTTGGTGCTCTCGAAAACGCACTTGAGAAGCTTCCAGGACTTTTCTGCCAAGCACAAGGACGACTTTGCCGACGCGCTCAAGCGGTTGACCACGCGCTACGACAACTTGTTTCTCACCTCGTTCCCGTACTCGCTGGGAATCCACCAGGCGCCTGTTGTTGGAGACGAGAGCGAGAAAGACGTGTACTGGTTCCACATGCATTTCTACCCGCCATTGTTGCGTTCTGCGACTGTCAAGAAGTTCCAGGTTGGCTTTGAGATGTTGGGAGAGGCGCAGCGTGATCTTACGCCCGAACAGGCGGCCCAGAGACTTCGTGATTTGAGCGAGGTGCACTACGCTGCAAAGTAGACGGTGCCGGCCGAATCGGCGGCAAGATTTGAAGATAGAGGAGCCGGAAAGCGGCGGAGACCAGCTGCAAGATCAGACGATAGAGGAGCCGGAAGAATAGAATAGATAGAGCTGCGGCTGCCGAAACAGAGAAGCGTAGAGGCTGGAACGACGGCCGACCAGAGAGCGAGACGGCTAGTCAGCCCAACAAAGTGGGAGGGACTCTACAAACGGCAATGCCTTCGTAACTGTATTTGCCGCCACGGGCTGCATCATGACGTCTCCGCAACAGAACCAGAGCCACAGGGTTGGGTGTTTGATCTCGGAGCCGTACTCCGACCGGCGCATGCAAGTCGCTGCACGCATCATGTCGCCAGAGAGCCGCCGCCATAACACGCGAGGCTATGTGTGCCGCTAATTATAGCCGTCGGCCGCGTGAGCCCACAACCTCGGACGCATGTATTTGATTGTTTGTGCCTGGCGTGGGGGCGCATCGAGGCTCCAGAGTGAGCCGACACCAAATATGGCAATCTTGCTCGGGCACCCCCACGAGCCGCACGCACCACGCAGCACACCAGGAGGCGGCCCAGTTTCAGGAACCGCGTTGCGCTGCATGCGTCGCTAACGCAGCGCTCGTAATAGTCCGAGCTCTCTCTGGAGACCCAGGCGCGTTCCCAAGCGGAAAAGAAATCTGCCTAGTTCGTCAACTGGGCGTCGGTGCGGGCCGCAAGACTTCCCGCGCCGTGGCGGCGGTCGGCAGCAAACAACTTGCGGTTGGGCGCCTTCACGTGGCCCACCAGGCCGTAGCCGCCGCCGCCCGGCGTGTGGATGACAAAACGGTCCCCCACCGCGGCCGAAATGGTGGCCTTGCCGCCCACGTTCACGCGCCGCTCGCCCACAATCGCGCCCTGCTCGTCGCGGATGGCCCGCACCCAGATGTTGAGTCCGCGGGCGCCGTCAGCACCGCCCATAAGTCCGTGGGGAGCGACGCTGCGCCGCTCGGACAAGATGGACGCCGTGACCGGCACGCGGAACTCGATGTCGCGCACCACGCCGCAGCCGCCCGAGTGGGCGCCGGCGCCGCCCGACTTCTCGCGGATGGAGAACTCGCGCAACACCACGGGGTACCGTTTCTCGAGCACCTCGGCGTCGGTGATGCGCGTGTTGGTCATGTTGGTGTGCACGCCGCTGACGCCGCTCCAGGTGGGGCCGGCACCGTGGCCGCCGGCGATGGTCTCGTAGTAGCCAAAGCCCTGGACGTAGTTGCCGTCGGCGTCGTTGCCGCCCACGCCGAAGGTCAAGTTGTTGCAGCACAGCTGCGAGTTTGCCGACGCCTGGAACGCGCTCAAAATCACGCCGGTGATGATCTGCGACGTGCACACGTTGCCGGCCACCACGGCGCAGCCCGGGTCGGGGTCCAAGAGACTCAGCTTGGGAATGCGCACGTCGATGGGCCGCAAGCAGCCCTGGTTGAGCGGAATGTCCTCGTCCACCATGCACCGGAGGCAGTAGATGATGGCCAGGTAGGTGATGGCCACCGGCGCGTTGGTGTTGGCGTACGCCTGCATCGAGGTGCCGGCAAAGTCGAACACCACCTTGCCGGCGTCGCCGCGGTACACCGCGAGCGCGATCTCCAGCCCGTCGTCCATGCGGTCCACGTAGCGAATGGCGCCGGCGTGTTTGGCGAGCATGCGGTCGAGCATCGCCAGCACCGTGTCGGCGGCGTTGTCCTGGATGGCGCCCATGTAGGCCATGATGGTGGCGAGGCCAAACTCGGCCACGAGCTTGCCGATGAGCAAGATGCCCTTCTGGTTGGCCGCCACCTGCGCCTTCAAGTCCAGGATGTTGTCGCTGAGGCGGCGGGTGCCCGAGCAGCCGGCCACCTTTGCGGGGTCCTTCAAGAGAATGTCGGCGAGCCTCTGCTCCATGAACTGGCCGTTTTCCACGAGGAGCTCCGAGTAGATGGCGGCGCCCTCTTCGGCGAGCACCTTGGAGTTGGGCGGCATCAGCCCGGGAAGCGAGCCGCCAATGTCGGAGTGGTGGGCGCGCGACGCCACGTAGAAGATGATCTCGCCGTTGTCGAACGCCGGCGTGATCACGGTGATGTCGGGGAGGTGCGTGCCGCCGGCGGAAGGGTGGTTCAGCACCACCACGTCGCCCGGCCGGAGCTTGCCGCGCCACAAGTCGGCCTGGAACGCGATGCACGTGGACATCGACCCCAAGTGCACCGGCACGTGCGGCGCGTTGGCCACCAAGTTGCCGTGGGCGTCGAAGAGCGCGCACGAGAAGTCGAGCCGCTCCTTGACGTTGACCGACACCGACGTCTTCTGGAGCGCCGCGCCCATCTGCTCGGCGATGTCCATGAAGCGGTGGCCGAAGATGGAGAGCAACACCGGCTCGATGGCGACGTCGCGCGCGTGCGCCGGCGCGGTGGGCGCTCTTGCCAGCGCCGTGGCGGTGGTCACCACCACGTGGCTGCGGAGCACGAGCGCCGACGCGCCCGGCGGCACCACGTTGGTCTGCGTGCCGTCGGCGATGATGGCAGGGCCCGCGATCTGCGCGCCCGGCGCCAACTTGTCGAGCCGGAACACCGGCGTGGCGTGCCAGGCGCCGCCAAAGTACACTGGCTTGGAGAACTCGGCCGCGGCCGCGCCCACCGCCGCCACGGCGCCCTGCGCCTCGAGCTGCGCCATCTGCCGGTCCACCGACTCGCCCGGCGCCACCTGCGACCGCCCGATGGCGCGCACGCGCACGTCGTCCACGAGCACGTCGGTGTCGAACACGAAGCCGAACTCGCGGCGGTGCAACGCCTCGAACAGCGCGCGGAAGTCCCACGCGCCGTCGCCCTGCACCACCATGATGGCCAGCTCGGTGCCGGCGAACCGGAGGTTCAAGTAGCGCTCGCACACGATGGCGTCGTCGGCGAAGTTCTGCGCCTTCAACACCGCGGCCGCGCGCCGCTCGAGCGCATCGAGCCGCCGCGTGAGCTCGGCCTGCGAGTCGGCGCCAAGCGTGGCCGCGCACGGCTCCTGGACGTCCTCCACCACGTCGGCGAGCGCCATGCCGTACGCCGACAACACCGACAGGTAGCGGTGGATGAGCACGGTGCGGATGCCGAGCGACGCGGCAATGGCCGCCGCGTGCTGGCCGCCGGCGCCGCCAAACGACACCAAGCGGTGGGCGCTGGTCACATGGCCGCGCGCCTCGGCCAACTGGCGGATGGGCCGCGCCATGGTCTCGTTGGCCACGTCGAGGAAGCCGGCCGCCACGTCCTCGAGCGACATGGCCGGGCCCGCGGCCGCCGCGTTGATCTGCGCCGCCAACGCCTCGAACCCGGCGCGCGCCGCGGCCTCGTCCAAGCTCTGGTCCTCGTGCGGGCCGAAGATGCGCGGGAAGTACTCGGGCAAGAGCCGGCCCAAGAGCAAGTTGGCGTCGGTCACCGTGAGCGGGCCGCCCTTGCGGTAGCACGCGGGGCCCGGCTGCAGCGACGCCGACTCGGGCCCCACGTGGAACAAGCCGTTCTTGAACAGCAAGATCAGGCCGCCGCCAGCGGCCACGGTGTTGATGTCGAGCTGCGGCAGCTGGATGGTGACGCCCGCGGTGACGGTCTCGAACACGTGCTGCAACTTGCCGTCGCCGTAGCGCGACACGTCGGTCAGCGTGCCGCCCATGTCGAAGCCGATCAACGGCACGCGGTTGGCCGCGTCGTAGCACGTGGCCAGGTAGCCCACCACACCGCCCGCGGGGCCCAGGAGAATGGCGCGGAGCCCCAGAAACGCCGTGGCGTCCACGAGCCCGCCGTCCGATTGCATGAAGTGGCACCGCACGCCGCGCGGGTTGTGCTCGGACAAGTAGCCGGCGCCGAGCCCGGCCTCGAACCCGGCGAGGTACTTGCGGATCTCCGGCGTCAAGTACGCGTCCACCATGGCCGAGTTGGCGCGCGGCACGAACTTGATCATCGGGCTCAACTGCAGCGAGAGCGACACGTGCGTGAAGCCGATTTCGTGCGCGATGCGCCCCACCGCAAGCTCGTGGTCCGCGAACGTGTACGCGTGCATGAGGCACACGCCCACCAGCCGGATGCCGCCGTCGTAGAGCACCTGGAGCGTGGCTCGGACGGCGGCCCAGTCCGGCGTCTTGAGCACGCGCACCGTCTCGGACGACGTGCCGGTCACGAGCGACGCGCCGTCGGCCGGCGTGCTTTTCGCCTCGGGGTCCTCGATGTAGTCCTCGAGCGTCACGCGCTCGTCGATTTCCACCACCAGGTCGTACAACACGTCGGGCTTGGCGATGGAGAGGTCGAAAATGCGCGGCCGCGTCTGGTTGCCGATCACCATCACGTCCTTGAAGCCCTTGGTTGTCACGAGCGCACACCGCTCGCCCTTGCGCTCGAGAAGCGCGTTGGTGGCCACGGTGGTGCCCATGCGGATGTACTCGATCTGCGACGTGTCGAGCGGCTGCCCGCGTGGAATGGCCGTGCCGGTGAGCTTCTCGAGAAGCCGCCGGATGCCCTCGAGCGGTGCGTCGTCGTAGTTGGCGGGGTCCACCGAGAGAAGCTTGAGCACCACGTCGTCCTCCTGCTTGCCGGACCCGGCGTTGCCCACGCAGTCCGTGAACGTTCCGCCTCTCTGGGGGAGTTAGAGTCGGTCTTCAATTGCGGCGGAAATCTTACATACGTCTATAGCGATACGGAAACCCATGGCGATGGAGACGGCGAAACCGGCCCATTATGTAGGAGCGCCCGCGGAAAATAAGATCCGTGCACGTGACGATAACCAGCGACGGCGGGACGGCGCTGGACGCGGCGGCGCTGGACGCGGCGCCGGTGTTTGGCGGCCTGTCGCGGTGTTTGTTGGCGGCCTGTCCGGGAACCCATGCCGCTGGTGCCGCGAAACCGGCCCATGGTGTTGGCTTCGAATGATTTCATTGCAGCTTGTCGAGTTTAGAAGGACTGTGGTACTGGTAATTTATATGCCAAACGGGAAGACCAGCGTGACTTGGACTTTTGTCGATGTAGCGTGGGTAGATGGTGAGGCGAGATTCGGAGATTCGGAGATCCCGAGATCGCGAGATCCAACATCGAGTCGGCGATTCTGGATGAAGCCACGTGTCTAGCTGGTGCAGTGAGACCCAGTGATGATGGCAATCCCCGACCAAAGTAGTATAATCGCCACTAGTAGGTCTATGCCTGTACTATAGTTAGCTCAGGCCCTGATACAGACTGGAATGAATGTTTGAAAAAAACATACCGGAGAAAATTGTGCAAAATTTACCGTACTCTCCGTATCGGCTCCCTCTTTTCCCCCAAATTTGTTTAATCCTGTTTGAAACTTGCAGCAATCTGGAGGCGTGTGGGAGCGACCAGCACGAATTCGCAAATTCAGCCAAATAACCTCTCTTAATCTCTGGAGTTGTAACCTCAAAAAATTTATATCCAAGGTCAAGGGTCCGCTGCCATATAGCAATTCATGGCTTCATCTGTCGTGCAAACCCGGTCCACCTCTTTCTCGAGAAACCCTACCCAGCTTTCGATACTCTCCCCGCTGTGAGGTGCCACCACCATGTTTGTACTCAAGACGAGAAAAGTCCCGGTGCTGATTTACAACCGTCCATTCTAAGGAAACCTTCTCCATGGCATATATAAAGGTGATGATCTTGGGCTATGATGCGCAGTCGTATGTCAAGTCATCAGCGGCGTCAAGATATGATGAAGCTCCGGAAGAAAAGTCTACTACAGTCATGGCCCTCTCTAGTGCCAAATCTGACTTAGCCTCCAACTCCGCCAACAGCTTTGTGAAGGTATTTCCATCGGCACTGAGGAATCAGATCTGGCTGCCTAGCCGAATTGCAGCTTGTTTTCATCACACAACGCGGAAAATAAGATCCGCGCACGTGACGATAAGCACGGTCCCGAGGCTGAATGCATGCGGGCTGTGGCGGCGCTGGATGGAGATTTGCTAAATCCCGACTCGCGCTTGCATGCACGATTTCAAATCGTCCTGTTGACCGCATGGGGTCGTATTCCGGCGCGGATGTCTTCGTGCACATCGTCAAGAGCATGGCGCACACGCGAAAGCGTATTTGGCGCCACACCCACACGACGTATTTGGCCCAAAAACAACGTATTTGGCCCAAAGCGTAGTTCCACCCCTTGCGGCATCCGCTGGCGGATTCGTGTTGCCCACAAGATCAGCCCAAGTTACGCCGATGCTCAGGTTTCTAGCACATCGACGAACTGCCACGCAACCAGCCCTACGGCGCAAACCCTCGTCACCTGGCCAAAGAAATCGCTCTACATGCCAACCAGCCTCCTCGCAAGGGCGCATGAATTCATACTCTACACAAGGCTCGAACCAAATACTCCACACTGTGAAGCCTCGAACCGAATACTCCACACCTCACGTCTGCCTCGTAGGTGCTTTCCTTACTCTGATAAACCAGCAAATTTGAAGACCCGCTCCATATTTTCGCCCAGAACCAAGCCGCAAGCGCAAATCAGGGCGCCAGGTTCTATGCTCATCAGATGCCACGCTTTTCAGGGTTTACGCCGCCCGAATCTCGTCATCCGTTGCATCCAACACAAGCATGTGTCCGGGAGCATGTCCGATCACCGGCCCCTCAATCACGGACCCATACATGGAGGCCGCTACCTGTGCAGTCACCCCACAGCCCCAAAAGACAGGCACCTCGTCCGCCTGTATCTCGGTAGAATCGCCAAAGTCAGGCTTCTTGAGGTTGTGAATTCCCAACCTCTCTATGGCATCGTAGCCCCAGTCAATGGGTTCCCCGTGCGTCCGAACAAACCTACTGGTGATCTTTCTGACCCTCTCCACGTCAGACAACTTGTAGGGCCTCATACTGACCACAAATGGAACGTTCTCAAAAATTCCCGCCGAGCAGAGCCGCTTGGTTGTCAAGTACATCGAGACGTTTTTCCCGCATTTTGAGTTCCGTGCTGGTAGCCCTGCCTCTGCCAACGCATGCTCGAAAGAAAAAGAGCAGCCGATAAGGAATCCAACTGAATCTGACGTCCACTCGTCCAAAATGTGGGCCTTCGAGCCCACAAGCTTCCCGTTTTCGTAGATGGTGTACTTTGGAAAATCGGTGCGGATGTCAAATGAGGGATCGGCCAAAATCCGCTTGTCATTCACTCGGTGGGGATTTCCTGGAGATGTCATGCCTAGTAACGGAATTGGAACCGGATTACGTTGGCACAAGTTGGCAAAATCGGTGGCTGCCTTTTGGGGCAAGATCACGAGATTGGCCTGGGCATATCCGGGGCATACACCGCCTGTGGTGGTTGAAAAAGTGCCTGTTTTACAATCCTGCCTAAATTCTGAGGGGCGAGATCGAGTCATTGCGTCTTGAGAAGCCGTCAAATGTGCCTCATATATAGCTTGCGATAACGATATCGCGGAAGTCAACTTGCGTGTGGGATGCAGGCCCGTCCACGATGGAGCTCCACATTATACTGCATATGGTCTGTCCAATCTTGAAGCTGACAGACATGTATCGAACGATAAATTGGCGGAGGAGTGTAAAAGGAGGCGCTTTCAATTCCGCGACATTTTTAAGCTCTCAAGAATTGGCTGGCTGCCGATAGTAGTGCTATTCGAATGCATCCAGAATAGAGAGAAATCGGCATTTTGACATCCTGCCGCCAGCTGAAGTAGCGCCAATGGAACAAAATATGAATTTAGAACCAAAAAGCCCAACTCAGCGCTCACCGTCCTTCTTAGGCAGGGCCATTTTTCCACTAACATTACTACAGAGTCTACCACCCAACGAACCATCCCATTAAATCAAGCCTGCAAACTGTGCAAGAGGCTTTTCCAAGCCAAAAGTTCTTTCTCGCGCAAATCCAACATCTTGTCGCGACAGAAATTGATGCTTTTTTTGTAATCCTTCTTTTCAAGAATCTCCTTCAATTCTTCCCAGCTATTGAACTGAACAAAGCAGCGCTCCCATCCTGGCAAGTAGAAGTCAGAGTGTTGGGGCCAATTGTCGCCCGTGAGCAGAATAGCTTGCTGAACAAACGCCATGTCCGAACAGCCAAATTCGGCACACGTCGAAACGTAGAGATCCGGACTAGGCACTGCAAAGAGAACGCCATGGGCAAGGTTTTCCCACATCTTCATGATTGATACCTGGTAAGGCCAGTGCACCACAATGGAGTCATACTGGCTCAATGTACGAGGTCCGCCATAGTAATGCTCGAGGCGAGCACATTCCATCCCCACACGGTCTTTAATCAAAGAATAGAGGAGGTCGTGTTCCTGGTTTTTGACACCCAAGATTAAGCACGGCTGTGTTTCTACCTCTTGGTCCTTTGCAGGTACGTCGCTATCACCGAATGCCCTAATCAAAGGAATTTGCTCGTTTACCTCGATTCCCTTACTTTTCATATAGGGAACCTCGAATGGGTTGTTGACCACCAAACGGGCCCGGTAGTCGTCATTCCTGTTCAAGGCATGGTTGAAGTCGTCGTAGAACAGGTTCTTGTCTTCGTCTCTAACACCAACATCGAATCTGTTGGTTGCCACAAACACGACATTTTTGCATTTCGGAGCACTGCTCATGATAAATCCCCATCCGTCTGCCAAGCTGTCGGAAATGAAGATGGAGTCGTACTTTGAGCAGATGTCGGCAACAAAGCCTGTAAAAATGATGGATTCATACTCTCCTTTGCTGGCGATAAAGGGAACTTGGGACGAAGGATCCATGTAGGTTACGTTTTCAAGCTGCAAGGAACGAGCCATGAACTTGAAGTCCGCTGTGGTCCCCAGATGACGGGAAAAGTAGAGAATCTTCTGTGTGACGTCGAACTGGGCCCTCAGCGCTGGCTTTAATCCATAGACTGGAGTTTCGGGAGTAGATTGCAAGTCAGGATGCTCCCCTTCATTGCTTTTTGCACTCTCCGCCTCCATAGAGCCTTTCACTTGACCTCCTTCCACATCGGTTTGGGGACGCTTGTCAGGACTCCTATTGGTAGACTCGGTATCAGCAAGATCGGCCCCATGAACTGCTTGCGTTGTCGAATTGACAGATGCAGCCCCCAGCGATTCAATCAGACCATCTAGGTTGAGCTTACCAGAAAACTCGGATAAATGGTAAATGAAAGTAAAAGTCGCCGTCACAAGGATCAACAGAAAAACGAGAGCGATTTTGTTCCTCAGAATCTTAGCGCCAACAGTCAAGACCATTCACTGGTTATTCAAAGATGGAGAACACGATGGATTTTTTTGGAGTTTTCTCAGTGCATCACCACCTTTTGCATGCTGTGCATACTCTCTCGTACGTCTTTACGGCCGACCAACTGTGGATATACGAGATATATTTTTAGACCTCGCGATGGAATTCACTTTGGTCACAAATAAATCGCACGGCGAGAATGAGACCTTGCCCTGGTTGATGCCAATTAGAGATAGGTCGAAAGCTGCAGTCAATGCAGCCGTAGACGACCGAATTGGGCTTTCTTCCGAGCGCGATTATGCTCGTTATATACACCACCCATAATAGCATCCGGGCTGTCAGCATCAAATAAAACGAGAAGCTTGACCTCAAACCGGATAACACATCCGTGCCAGTAAGTATGACTCATTATTTTAGCAGCGGTTACATTGTGAGACCTAGCATATTGCTATGTAATCGACCATCGAGACGATTTTACTGCCTGCATGGGACACTTCCAGAATACATCGGCATCGTTCTGTATGTAAAACGATCTGCATCCGAGCGCATTATTCTCTAATCAGGGAGTGCACCTACGATTCGAGATGTGTACGAAAATTGCAAGCCTTGGACAGCTAGGCGCCAAATAGTCTTTGGAAGTCGCTAAGGTACACATGAAATATCTTTAACTTTTAGGCACTCAGAGTGAGACAGCAGTGCGGTGAACATCCCTCGAAGCTGTACATCGGCGCTGGGTTGTGCATATCGAAGGGGCTGGGTTGTGCATGTCTTCATGTCAATAGACATTTTATTTTTGGAGCATCGGTGCGATACGAGGCTTAATGGCCCGGGTGTTCCTCGAGATATTCTAATTCTAAGCCACAGAGTCTAATCGGGTGGAGAATGATCATCTCCGACATCTCCAATGCAAGGTGAGAGAAGGGGCTCCTTTTAGGCGGGCCGTGACATCGCCAATTGCTTTGGAAAAGGCTTATTATAACCAGCAGAAAATACAGTCTCTTTTAGCTAGCATTCGTACGCAGCCCTTTCTTTCACCGCTTAGAATGATCTCAAGACTGCAATTCGAGCAATAAGGACTTCCACGCCTGGAGTTCCTGGGTTCTCAAATCCATCATCTTGTTTCTGCAGAAATTAACGTTTTCCAAATAGCTTTTCTTCACAAGGATATCGCTCAACTGGCTCCAGCTGTCAAATTGAATGAAGCACCTTTCCCAGCCTGGAAGATAGAAGTCTGAGTACTTGGACCAGTTCTCACCAAGGAGATCGATTGCGCCTCTTACAAAAAACCCGTCCTCACATCTGTGTGTCTCGCAAATTTCCTTGTAGTGCCTTGGAGACGGAATTGCGTAGAGGACACCATGAGCAAGGTTCTCCCACATCTTCATGATAGAAACCTGATATGGCAAGTGCACCACAATTGAGTTATGCTGGCTTAATGTGCGGGGTCCACCGTAGAACATCTCAAATTTAGTGCATTCAATGCCAGTGTTCTCCCTAACCAAGGCAAACATGAGATCTAGGTCTTGCCTCATGGTGCCCAAGATCATGCATGCTACATGTTCCACAATGGCCGCTATTACAGGTATATCCGTGTTTCCGAGAGGTCTGATTAAGCGATGGTCCTCAGGTATTGGCACATTCTTGCCTTTGCAGTATGGAACCTCGAACGGGTTATTCACCACCACCTTAGCCCGGTACTTGTCGTTTCTGTTTATTGCGAAGGCGAAATCTTCGGCAAAATGCTCCTTTTCCGAATCCCTAACGCCAACGTCAAAGCGGTTGGTGATAACAAACACAAGATTTTTACATTTTAGGTTTTTGTTCATTATGAACGCCCATCCGTCCGCCAAACTATCAGAGATGAAAATTGCATCGTAGCTAGAGCAGATCTGCTCCACATACCCACTATCGAGGATGGATTTGTAGGTATTTCTGTCAGAAAAGAACTCAAAATACGACTTGGGGTTGAGGCAAGTGACGTTCTCGAGCTGTAACGCGTTGGCCATGAATTGGAAATCCGTGGTTGTCCCGTAGTGTCTGGAGAAGTAGAATATCTTTTGAGCGACGTTGAAAATAGGTTTCGGAGATATTTTGTTAACATGCCTATCACTAGGATCGAGCGGAATGGTAAAGGCTTGCTTCTCAGTATTGCTGGCCTCATAGCTAGATTCGAAGGGACTCGTCAATTCTTTGAAACGGACCAGATAATACTCATAGTCAAACATCGGTAAACCACTTAGACTGATTGCCAGCAAGGCATTGTAGGAACTCCTCACTTGAATTATGAGAAGCACTGTAGCAGATATGGAGATGAATAGTTGCACGATAAAAAGTCGATTCTTGAGGAGGCGGCCCCCACTGATAATCAAGCTCATCAGACGGAAGGAGCCAAAGCAAACTGCCTCAAGCGAGTTGAAGAATTTGGATCGAGTAGACCAACATCGAACTTTTTGCCGTGCATTCTGGCCAATGTCACCAAATTTTAACAGGCGACATCCACCTACACCTGCAGAGAATTAATTTGGACATACGCTCATAACGGCTGCAAAATCTCCTTTCAGAGATCTTCTTCCAGGTTCGGCAATCACGAACAATGAAGACAACCCCGGCGACTAGAGAAATTTCTTTGATTTAATTGTGCAAGACTTGTGAACTGAGCCGATGGGCTTCACGAGAAATGTGGTACACCTCAAGGATAAAAGATTACCAACACTTGCTCGAAGCGTCAACATAAGCGAGAACCTTTTTACAAATAATACAATAGGGGTCGGTCATAAATCCGGCTCAATTTTTATGCATTCAAAATATCCTGCACCAACGATCTCGACATGCAAATCATCGTGATGAAGATCCGAAAATTTGTGACATTACACTGAATGCTGTACTTCGAGACAGAATTCCAAGGGTAGCAGTTGCGAGGATGTAGATTCCTTGCAGAGAATTCTAGTGTTTATTCCTAATTCGCAAGTGGGCCGGCAACTTGGAATAGTTGATTGCGGTTATTCCTTAGCTGCAATCAATAGGAAACAATAATCATTGGAAATACCATTGCATTTTTGGAGAGGTAAAGAGCATCGTGCAACATATTGGCAAAAACAATGGGGACAAGTGACTGCTTTGAGACAAACTACGACTTGCCACCGCTGGATGTATGCCAATCCTAGCTCTAAGCTCTAAAAGAGAATAGATTCTCAGGCTCTTAATCTTTAAATCATGCTTGTAACTCGATTAAAACCTCTTTCCATGCTCGAAGTTCCTGTTCTCTCAAACTCAACATCATGTCTCTGCAAAGGTTGATATTTTTTTGGTAATCCCTTGTCTCAAGGATGCTTTTCAAGTGGTCCCAGTTTTCAAATTGTATGAGGCATTTCTCCCAGCCTGGAAGGTAGAATTCAGAATACTTGAACCATTCGTCACCTATAAGATCAATTGCAGTTTTCACATCCTCCTGCTGGCGACACTCATGTTCATTGCACAATTCTACATAGAATTTTGGAGAAGGAATAGCCATGAGAACTCCGTAGGCAAGATTTTCCCACATCTTCATGATGGAAACCTGGTAAGGCAAATGCACAACTATCGAGTCATATTGACTCAAAGAACGCGGCCCTCCATAATGTTCTGGAAATTTCAAGCACTCTATACCGGTTTTTTCTTTCACCAAATTGTGCAAGAGTGTGTGGTCCTGTTCCACTCTGCCCAAAATCATGCATGCGGCATTTTTGCCGTTATTGCTCTTCACTGCGATATCTGAATTTCCAAATGGTCGAATTAGGCGATAATCCTCTGGAACGTCTATCGTTCGATGTTTGTAGTACTCGACCTCAAAAGGATTGTTCACAATCAAGCGTGCCCGATATCCGTCCTTCCTGTTGAGAGCAGAGTTGAAGTCCGCAAAATACTGTTCCTTTTCATCATCTCTGACTCCGATGTCAAACCGATTGGTTGTCACGAACACTATGTTTTTACATTTTGGAGCACCGCTCATGATGAAACCCCATCCGTCTGCCAAGCTGTCAGAAATAACGATAACGTCAAACTCAGAGCATACTTTTTCAACAAGACCACTATCAAGGATAGACTTGTACGTATTTTTATCAGATCTGAAGCCAAAATGAGCACCAGCGTCTGCGTAAGTGACTCGTTCGAGTTGCAATGCTTCCGCCATGAACTTAAAATCATTGGTGGTGCCGAGGTGTCTTGAGAAATAGAAAACTTTCTGAGCGACGTTGAATTCAGGCCGAGGCAACGAATTCCATCCTCCTTTCGCGATGCTCGGCTCACAGGGGTTTTTGTTGACTTCAGGATCCTCTAGAGGAATACCTGAAGGTGTGCTCTTCATGAGATTGTTAATATCAAAGTCTGACACCGAGGGAGGTTTGATTTTTATTTTGTCCGTCACTGACGGAGAGTCAGGAACATCATTGGTTGACGAACTGAAAACATTCTTAAGGGAAATAACATCCAGCGAACTTAGCAGGTGAAGAATCAAGGCAAGGCCACCCGATAACAAGAATAGCAGTAGCACGAGCCAACGCCGATTTTTTTGGAGAAGTCTGTAGGCTAGACTGCTCATCGTGCTCGAAGGAGGCGAGGGACAACCCTAGTGCATACATATACCCACTAAAGAAATCATTGAAATACCAATTAAGGTTCCTTGAAGCCTATTGGGACAATGTTGTCTTGCCGTAATTGTATAGGCCTGCATAGGTAATAAGCAGGTGCATGCGCTAACATGCACTTGCACGATAGCGTATTGTAGCGCGTATTGTATGAAATGCCTATTGCTAGGGGAAGGTTCGGGTGGCTAAATCGTCCACAAAATGGCTCTGGAGCAACTTATGAGTCGCAAGTAGCGCATAGTAGCACATTTTCATTTTGATGAGGGTACTTCAAGCGCTTATTCTCGCATAGCCGCATCATGCGATGGCGACACTGCAAGGAAAAGTTTGGTATTGATGCATCTGTAGGCAAATGCGTCAAAATATTGGCCAATGCGGTGAGAGTAGACACGACTTCATTGTGGAGTATTTCCCAGAAACTGCTTCTCATTCCAACGAGGCTTCTCTTCCCTTGGAGTAAAAAGCCTTTATACTCGTGATTAAACGGACGGAAAGTTCAACTTGATATCCGAGGGGAACAGAGCGCATCGTCACATCCATATATTACGTCTCCTCCAGAATATACGTGCGAGATTAGATTTATCCGTCTGGGATGCAGAACAGCACGTAGTGCATGACAGTGAGTTGGGCGATTCTAAAAGGACTACTTCTTTGGGTCTTTGAAGATCATAAAGAAAGGTTGCTTAAGGAGAAATCATTTTATATCACCATATAATTTCCTTCCCCTTGGGGTCTCCGTCGTTCCTAAACATTTACTTTCATGCAAGTAGATGAACAATCGAAAGCCAAAGTCACTTGGGAGACTGGGCTCAAATTAAGCGGTTTGAATCTTGGGAGCGACCTGGCCAGTGAATTGGTAATTCTAGGTTCATAGATCAAACGTTGGAAAGAAGGTTGACCAATCGGACATTCCAGATGCCATGAACACAGGTGGCCCACCCAAACCGTCGATATAAAAGGTGTTGAGGTCCAAATCTCCAACAGAAGAGCGATCGATTTCAAGTTCACTTTCGTCACCAGCGAGAGCCGTTATGGGGAGTAGTTCTTCAAAGCAATCGCTCCGGCGATGTTGGTTCACAAATTCCCGACATACCTGCTCATAGTCAATATTCCACTGGGATCTCAAAGCCCCCAAAATCTTTTTCCGTGAGCTTTCACTCAACTTCCAAGTATTCAGTGTGTGTTTGAGCACAGTCATGAACTCAAAAAGCAATTCCTTCTGTTGAAGATCGTCGAAAGAGTCGAAAATCAAGAGAAGCAAAGAGAGGCAAATAATGCTCGAATAAATGATCATGATGGAGCATTTTGAGAAGCCGTGTTTGCTCGTGTAAGTGGAGATGGCAGCGTGAACGTCAGCGATCGCTTCAAGACAAATGGCCGTAGAATTGATCACTGCTTTCAAGTCATCTCTCTCCTTTGCCACTCGAACAAATGGACGATTCAAACAAAGGAGCACCATGTAATAGAAGTATCGAACGAACATTCTGGTGTGATCATTGCCATGTGATCGGAGGGCCTGCCTGTCCCACGACAAGCTAGGCGGTAGGTTTTCTCTCCAACGCGCAATTGCAATATTATACTTATCTAGAAGTTTTACCTGACAGTTTCCCTCCATCTGCCTCTTGTCTCCGGCAAAGATTTCTTCAAGCATAGCATCAGATAATTCTATGAGCTTTATGGTTTGCTTTAGTGGGTTCGAAACGTCGATGTACATGGAAGGAGGATATTTGGAAGTTCCCGGATACGTGAAGCCCTCGATGTTGGCCATTGCAGGCATGTTTATAGACTCGGGCATGGTGGAATCAATTTTTTTCAAAACAGATGGTCGGCCCATAATGAGGCCCAAAAATCGGTCGACCACGAAAGAGCCCCAATAAATTCTGCTCCGAATGTTTGTCGTGATGTGATCTTGTGGGTCTTCCGTGAATACCGCCCAATCCTTGGGGCGAAGCTGGAATCCAATCCCGAAGCCAGTTCGAAAACCATCACCAGTGCGCATCCACCCTCTATTATTTCGCCCGTTATACACATCGAAGAGTCCGAGAAGCAAGTGGGCCTGCAATGAGCTGATTGAGGGATTGTCCATGTTTTGCAATAAGACTTCAGAGGCTCTAGTATAAAAAAACTCGGCTTTTTCAGCAATTCTTGCATCCTCGGAAATCAGAGCGCCCATGGCGCAGACGGCATAAACCACGTCGTCCGAGCTGTAGACACCCGCCAGATCAGGATTGAAGAAGTCCACAAGGAACGCCTCACGAAAGATAAAAGCGTGGAGATCCGGATACTGCCATTGAAAGAACAAGCGAATGCACTCGACAACATCGGGATTCTGACTGGTCACCGACAATTTCCTATTCGACGTGCTCTGCGACTCACTAGTAAAGACGCTCGTGGGTCCGTAAACAGACATGGAAAGGTGTTCATGATTGGCAAGGTTATCGGCATTGAGAATCCTATCACGCACAATGGGAATCTCCTGATCTTGGGGTGGCTCAAGAGGAGCATGAGCAAGTTCATTAAACTTCGAGGGACCACTATCGCCAGCCCCGGTAGCATCGTCAAACTCGCGGTAGGCAGCTAAAATTTCTTCTGCATTCTTTCTCAATTGCTTCTCCAAAGCACTGTAATGCGCCACTCGTGCCTCTAGGAGCTCAAAATGCTCAGCCCTGAAGCGCTGTTTTCTTTTGTCATCGCTCAAGAGTTTGCACTCGAGCAGAAGACGTCGGCAATGCGCACAAGGAGGTTTTCCATCGATAAGACATCGGATTTTCCTGCTTCTGCAGTTGAAGCACGCAAGACTAGCCTTTTTACGCGTGGTGTTCATGGTAGTGCATGGTAGGTATCGCGGTGAAGATAAGGACAATCTTCACATAGATAGGGAATCCTGGTTTTCATGGATTTGCAGTTCCAAGTATAGCCTGCCAAGAAAGAGAAATTCGACCAGTCTGTCTTAAACCTCGTCAGTTTTGTCTCTCACCAATTGCTTCGGTTTTGCGGATGTGCGAATTCTGTTGCCTTTTATGCTTTTCGCGATATTTTGCAGCCCTTGTGCCAAACGTATAAAATAAAGTGCTCGCGCTTTCCCTCAGAAAATTTGTACCTACAAAATCAAGAACAAAATCTTTCGTGCACTAGAACATATTACTTGCATATTTGCATACGCTAAACCTGTTGGGTTTGCCCCGTATTCTGGGCTGGTGCTTCTTCCCTCTGCTCGGTGGCTTTCAATTCGCTTGTTTCCTCTTCATCGTCAGAGATATCTTCTCTGAGCTTTCTGTCAGCTGCCAACGTTTGTGCAAATTTGGATCTTGCTCTGATGGCTGGTCCCTTCCAGTAGAAAACATAAATGGGAATTGCCACCAATAGCGCCAAACATCCAAGCAATGTACTGGCCCACTGCAAATGGTGTTTGTGACCAATGTTCTGATACATAGGTGTGGCGTACATGGCAGAAATTCCCGCTAAAAAGTCTCGAGCAAAACCATTACCACCAGTGGCCGATGCAGAGTACGGACCATACGCCGCCACCATGTAATCAATCGTAGACATGTAGATACTGAAGTTGGCCACTGCAATCAAGAAAGTGAAAATCATAGGTGCAATCCAAGGATTGTAAGCAGGGCCCATAGACGTCCACGCAAAACCGAACAAGCCAATAGCTTCTAATGGGGCGATGAACAATAGCAAAAGCATTCGTCTCTCGGCATACCTCGAATCTTCACCGTGCTCATAGATGAGGTACTTCTGTCTCGCAACGTCTGGCAAATGAATTCCATATGCGACAATATAGCCAATGATGATAGGAACGAACGCCAAGCCACAGGCGGTGGGGCCGAATCCCCACTGCTCGTAAACAAGCGAAAAGGACTCCATGCAAACGAAAATCAATGCATCTGAGAATCCTGAAAGCAACGAGAGACACAACACAATGGGCTCACGTAAGAACATCTCGAATGGACGCTTCCAGATCTTTAGCACTTCTTTGACACTCAAGTTATGGCCATAGATCTCATTGGGACCCCAGATGTTGTCATCCTGCCCCGATTTCCGCCTTCTCTTGGCTTCTCTGTCAACCAAAACTGACGATCTGGTCTCAGAAACCAAGAAAAAATGGAGGAGTTGCACAACCCCACCAAAGATTAACTGAATCCAGAAATTCCATCTCCAAGAGAGATGGTCTTGCATGAGACCACCAAAAATGGGGCCAATACTGGAACCTCCTACCGAAGACAACACAACAAACGCTACCGCAAATCCCTGATCGTTGGCTTCCCACATGTCAGCGGTCATACCCAAAGTGACAGATCCACCAGCAGACGAAAGACCGCCGAGCGCTCTTGCAACCACGATCGAGGCAAAGTTAGGAGCCAAACCACCTAGAATCTGCCAGATATTAACAAAGAACAAACTGAGCTGCATGATTGGCCATCTTCCGTATTCTTCAGACCAAGGGGCCCAAAGTTCACAACCGAAGGCATAGCAGATAAGAAAAATCATTTGCGAGACCCTTCCCTTCTGCAAACTGATTCCGAACTCTTCACTAAATAAAGGAATAGCGTTTGGATACACACTGGTATTGAAGTTCATGGAGGTTTGCACGAGGAAGATCACCGTCAAAATCATCCACTTCTTCCACCACGGAAAACAGTATCCCAACAGCTCGTAGCAGTCTTTTTCTCGGAGCTCTCTTCTGCCATCTTCATGCAATAGACCAGGATGCCTCTTGGAAGTTGCCCTTCTAAGATTGGTGGGCCTTTTTGGATGCTCCGGCTGATTCTCCGGGATTCTTCTGAAGTAACTCGACCGTTGTCTCACGTTACCTGGCCTATTAGTTGGGGTTCTTGGAGACTTATAGGGTGTCCACGGAGCTTTGTAAGGGGTGCCTGAACCTCTATCAGGTTGCGGCGTGCTTACAAAACCGGTCTTGGTGTCCTGATGTGTTGGTGGTGGAGCAGTTTCTTCGGTTTTTTGATTGAAGTAATCTGAGCCTTCTGTCGTTGAGCCGGAGTCTTCTCTTTGCGTCTCATCATTTACAGGAAGTGGCTCGTTGTTTTTTAGTCTGTGGACTTCGTCCTCTAATGTTTCAAAATCTTTCATCTTCGAACGACGAGAAAAGTGTTTCCGGAACTAAGAAGAGAAAAGAGTGGTGCACTACAAATTCCCTGCATCAAATATAGAAGTTCTTCAGATGTTGCATCGCTTGCTCACATGTCATTTAGCAACCACGAGCACGCAGTTGGATAAACACTCTGTCGCCTTCCTCGGCCATTGCTTTAATGAAGGAGAACGTTAAAATCTTCAATCAGTCTCTGAAAAGTTATTTTCAACGCTCAAGAAAGCGCTAACCCTCTTTTGCGCCGATGGCAAGTAGCAACTAAGACTTCACACCTGCATAGAGTTTTAGCGAGCTGCACTGACGTCTACATTTTATTGTTCCGGTTTTACATATGAAGATTCCTATCTTACACACACCGACCAAGACCTGCAACATAGGTCACCCAGAGAGACAAATACGTCCCTAAGCCAATGATGGCTTCTAGGATCTAAAGTGCAACTTAGCTAAAAAACTTCAGCATCGCCTTTTTCTGCTTGTCTTTTCTTATGCGTGCCAATTCTTTGACGTCTTTCAAGCCCTTAAGGACTGCCGCGTCGCCTGGCAGGAACTTGAGAGCACTTTCAAAAGCAGCCTCAGCATTATCCTCGTCCTTAGTTAAAAGGTAACCGGCACCCTTTCTGTAATACGCCTTGGCCAGAGATTTTTCATCGATCTCAGGGTGTTTGAGGGCTTCGTCAGCAGCGAAAATCGCCTTTTTTCCATTTTTCAACTTCAACGAAACGAGAGCAAGGTTCAAGTTCAATGAAATACTCAAGGTCGTCTTTCTCTTGGTAAGCTCGTCGCTGAGGTCTTCTGGGAAGAAGTCGTTTAAGAACTCCGTGGCTTTGGTATATTTCTCGGCTGACTTTTCAAGCTTGCCATCCTTCAAGAGTTTGGTTCCCAAATCCTTAAGGAAATCGACGGCAGTAAAGACCGTCTCAGGCTTCTCGATATCAATTTTGTCATCATCGGCAAGGACCGCCTCGTAAATATCACCAGTGCCGTCGTCAGCAACAGTGGCAGCCTCCGGAACATAGTCAGCGGGCAATTCTCCGCAATCAGCAATCACCCAATCTTCCACAGGCTTGTCGTTTTCACCCTTATCACATCTTTCGAGCTGGCGCACCACCGATTTCCCTTGAATCACCTCGCCAAAAACGACGTGCTTACCGTTCAAGTGCGGGGTAGGGACAGTGGTAATAAAAAATTGGGACCCGTTTGTGTTCGCGCCAGCGTTGGCCATGGAAAGCAAAAAGGGTTTGTCGTGGGTCAATTTGAAGTTCTCATCCTCAAACTTTTCACCGTAAATTGACTCGCCACCAATGCCAGTGCCGTGAGTGAAATCACCGCCTTGACACATGAAGCCTTTGATCACACGATGAAAAGTGCTACCCTTGTAGTGAAGGGGTTTCCCCAGCTTTTCAGAGACGCCCTTCTCTCCAGTAGCCAAGGCCCTGAAATTCTCGGCTGTTTTGGGAACAACGTCATTGTACAATTGGAAGACGACTCTTCCCTTTGACAAGCCGTTGGCGGTGATATCGAAAAAGACTTTGGACATAATGGGAGTTGTTCAAATGAATAGGTGGGATTCAATGGTCGCTCGAGCGAGCGATCGCGGGTTGAATTTACATGTCAACTCCGGGAGTGCATGTAGAACCCCATGGAAGCACATAGGCCAAAGAAGGCACGACGGCAAGCTGCCCCAAGCGGAAACTCCCGGAAACTCCCGGAGCGGCCCAACAGCGAGCCAGTTCCCACACTTTGGCATTTAGTGTCTCACGGGGTCGAAGTAGGGGTGATCCATAGCTTCACGAGCAGTTAGGCGCTCTTGGTGGTCGTAGCGCAAGATGTTATCAATAAAATCAATAAACTCGTCGCTGACAAGGTGCTGGTTACTCTCGTTTATGAACCTCTTCCAGGGCCTTCTGTTGAAGTAGCCCAAATCTTCGTATTCCTCGCTTAGGGTAAGGTTGTATTTTTGCAAATAGTTGTGGAGGTTCTCGGAGCCCAACACACGGACAATCTGCACAAGCTGGTCGGTGTTCGATTTGCCATGGAAGAAAGGCTCTTTTTTGAAAACTATGGAGGCAAACATGCATCCAAATGACCACATGTCAAGGGAATAGTCGTACAAGCGGAAGTCCACCAACAATTCTGGCCCTTTGAAATACCTCAGCGCAACACGCACATTGTATTCTGTTCCCGGGTGATAGTAGTCGGCAAGTCCCCAGTCAATGAGACGCAAGACTTTCTTGGAGTGGTCGATCATGACATTGTGAGGCTTCACATCGCGGTGCATGATTCCCATCGAGTGAGAAAAGTCAAGAGCTTTGAGAAGCTCGAACATGTAGAAGCGGATGTCGTGATCGGTGAAGGTGGGATACAAGGTGCGGAAGTCGATATTGTCCACATGCTCGAAAATAAGGGCCGGGGTCTTGGACTGTGGCTCTCTCACCACGTCCAAAAGACCCACAATATTGGGCCCGCCCACGAGATTCTTCAAGATGGAGATTTCTCTCTTGATCTTCTTCCGTTTCACCGGCTTGAGGACCTTGATCACACACTTGTCGCCATTGGACAAATCCACGCCCAAGAAAACCTCGGAGTATTTTCCGCGGCCGAGTTTGCGGATAACCTCGTATTTGTCTTGCGAGTTCCACTTGATGTTGATGTTCTCGTAGTCCCAATACAACTGAGGCTTGGATGCCAACACATCCGTGTACACTTTGGAGACTGAACTAACCAGCATTTTGGAAGACGATATTTGCAATTGGCTAGGGGCACGAGACCAGCAAATCCAGATCAGAAGAAAAGCGACAGCGAAAAGAAAGCTGAGCCGGCGTATTGTTGGAGGTGTAGTAGACAAGGGTGCGGGAAGCGGATTTGGCACGCACACGACCCGGGATGGCGGTAGCGGCAACGGCATCGGGCAGAGAAGAGATAGTAGAGATATATGAGGCAGAGAGCCGAATTGTGGCTATTCGCTTCTGTGGTCGGGTCACGTGACGCGGCCGAGCCTCAATCCCGGCGTTTGCCGGTGGAGTCGACCGGCAGAAGGCGGTAGGAGACGCTGTGGAAATGAGGCGATTACCGAATTTAGAAAGGTTCGAATTTTCGGCTTTTCGGCTGGTGGTGGTGCGCACATTGTGGGCAGCGCTATCAGGTCACGAGACACTTAGCGGATGCAAAATGTATCTTGCTAGGTCGTTGGCTCCCACCGAAAATCGTAGCACATATTTTGCAATAGGGCTACTTGGAGGTTCCTGTTTTGTCAACTTTCTATATATCAACCGTGCAATGTGCAACTTTCGTGGGGAGCACGGAACTGCATTCGCGGGAGCAATTAAGAATCCCAACGGAGCGGTATTGGAAATAAAAGGTGTAGTTCAAGGTGGTCGGCGCTGGGATATTCTCACCGTGCAGCTCGCTGGCTGCTTCCCAATGCAGTATCTCCATTCGGCACGGCATCATCTCGAACAGCGAGAGCTATCGCCGCAATATCTCCAATAGACTAATCTGGACACAGCGTTAGCTCCAGCATCAGTGCAGTATTCAACCCCAGCATTCCTGCTTCGACTCGCACGCACCATCGTCTTCACCCACTTTACACCCGAGCCTGTCTCAGCATGCATTCTCCGCTTATATCTTCATTTTCCCAAAGGAGGCACCAAGCTTATCGGCTCCATCCTCGCGGCGCCGTCTTTCAGCAGCCTTGCCCTTCGATACCAGGTCAGCGGCCTTCTGAAGACGCTTGACCTCGGCATTTTTCTTCACCAATTTGCGCCCACCAGACCCCAACTCGTAGGTGTCCAAGAACTCGTCAAGCATGCCCTCCAAATCGGGCCGCTCGTCCTTCATATCGAACTCTGTGTAGTCCTGGTCCACGTTGGGTTTTTCGTACAGAGCATTGAGTTTTTCAAAGCGGTCGTCTAGAAGCGTTAAGCCCTCGGTTCTGAAAAGCGCCGACGACGTCATGGAGAACGCCAGTGTGTCTGTCATGGCGCCCATTTTGCGTCTGGTTTTGGTCTTTGACTGCTTCTTTTTCGAGCCTGTCTGGCTGGTTGCAGGTAGATCTGCCAATGTGTCGAGGCCCTCGTCCTCAAACTCGTCGTCGGAGTCCCAGTCGTTTTGTTTGGGCGCCTGCTTTTTGAATCGAGCAAAGTCTCTCTCCCATCCGGTGTGAATCGCCGCACTGGGTGCAGTTACATCACCTTCTTCCTCTTCCTGGGCATCTATGGGCGCCTCGCCGTCATTATAAGGATTTTCAAGCTCAAGCTCCTCGTAGTCCTCTTCTTGGCCAGACTCGTCGTCAGCTCCGCTGAAGTCGTCGTCGTAGTTATCCATGTCCCATTCGTCGAAGTCTTCGTCATCGTAGAACTCGTCCAGGTCAACTTCGCCCGATTTAAGAAGATCATCCAATTCCACGTCTTCCGTGTCTACGTACGCATCGTCCTCAAGCGCCTCAAGCACTTCTCGGAGTCGCCCGTCCATATCGGGATTGAAGCCTTGAAGTTCGTGAGGAATGTTCTCCAAGTCGTCGTGGCCAGCACGCCGCGTGGTCTTCGACGGCATGACATCTTCAAGGAGATCGTCAAGTTTTTTTTTGGGAGTTTTCTCGTCTTTGCTAGTGCGAGGGATGAAAACGGCGTCCTTCTGCTGGCCCATGGGCCGCAAATGCTGCATGTAGTCGTATTTGGAATCGTCGTAAAAGATTCCGTACTGTGCTGCCAAGCCCTCGTTGTCTCTAATCGTCGCCAAATCGCTTTGGTCAAGCTGCGTTTCAAGTTGTCTCGATGAGTATCCTTTGGGGACGATCTTGGGCTCCTGAGACTGTGATTTTGCCACCAACACATGCTTGGAGGCGTCGTTATCGTAGTAGAGCGAGTCCTCATGTGAACGGTGCACGACCGAGTAGGTGACGGCCGTTTTCTTGTTGAACTTCTTTCTTGCCATGGTTGAGATGAGATGTGTGCAGGTGCGATGGAGTTGGGTGGGTGTAGTAGAGGAATCCAGAGACCCAGGGGGGGCGAAAAAGTCGCTGAAAAATTAGGAGTAGAACTGAGTGATTGAAATGACGGCACAAATCGCTCACGCTGTCGAGGTGATACTCAGCTCCTGAGAATCAACGGAAATAGCTATGAGATGCGCCAATTGGTGGCCCTTCGCTTCTCTAAAAGATGGATATTCTGGTTTGAAACGGAGATCTACGTAGTATGCTCCAGAAAGGCAGTGACTTTGGCGACGCTTTTATCTTGACATGCATTGATCAGCGTGGACTTGGCGATTGTCGTTTTCAGTAGGATAAGCGATCCACATCCCTTTCAGCGCACACTCGAATTCTGCTCGTAGGTTACTGACGCAGCCGGCCATGCTAGTCCCTGTTCGTACGAAAGTTGTCCCAGATCAACACGCTCAACACGATCTCACGCCTTGCACACCTAGATCTTACTCCCGTCATGAGACGCCGCTCACTAGTGGTCGTGGCGCCCCTCGGACTCCTCTATGATCACGGGCCAGTCGCTTCGCAAAATGGCAATAAATTCGCCCGCCGCAAGACAGAGAACGCCAGCAATAAGACCTCCCCAAAGACCCAAGAGCCCAAAGCCCGAAATAAACGCAAGAACGTAGCCCAAGGGAAGAGCAATAAAATAATACGCCACAATGCTCATGATAGAGCCAATCTGCTGGCGGCCCTGGCCACGAAGCACTCCAGCCTCAAGAACATTGAACCCATCACCCAACTGGTTGATGGCCGTCATGGTCAACACCTGGGCGCCGATTTTCACAACCTCTTCATCGCTGGAAAAAAACCTTGTCAAAGAGTGGCGGTTGAAGAAGATGGTGGAGGCATTGAAGAGCGCAATTACCGCACCGATGGCTACCGCCAATCTCGACACCAAGGCAGCCAGCCGCAGGTCACGCATGCCCACGAAATGGCCAATTCGGGTCAGGCACGCCACCGAAACCGCAAATGGGAGCTGGAAATAGAGACTGCCGATGTTGGATGCAATCAGCTGAGCGGCCAACGCCTCGGTTCCAAACGATGCGGCCAAAATCGTCAAAACCTCAAACGCAAGATACTCAGCCTCCACCATCACCACGCCGGGGAGCGCGAGTTTCATCATGGGTCTCCAATTGGTGAACGACTTTTGGAGATCCAAACCCAGCCAGCACTGGCGGCCATCGACAACGATAACGTACGCGAGCATCAACAACGAGATGAGCCAGTACGAAATTGACGTGGCAATCGGGGCGCCGACGTAGCCCAATCCGTACTGGGGGTGCCAGACAAGCACCCAATTGAGAAGAAACAGTACCGGAACTGCAATGGCCAAAACGTAGGTTCCAGCGTTGAAGATGTGCTGTGCCTGCAAAAACCGCTTGCTTGTTTCAAAAAACAAAAGCCCCGGTGCTCCTGCCAAACAGATGCGAAGATACGTCTGACTCATCTCTGCCAACTTGGGGTCGGGCACCATATACTTGAGAACCAGACCCGACCACCACCACATTGGCGCAAGTGGAAACACAGTGAGCACTAGTAACATTGCCAGGCACCGCTGGAAATACACACCCACAAGATCGAGTCTTTGGGCTCCATATGCCTGTGAACAGAATGAGTCAAGACAAGTGGCCATTCCCTGGTAGACGGCAAGCCCCGTGATGTTAAAAGAGCAGATTGCTAGCGAGGCCGCTGCCAACTCTGTTGCGCCGAGTTTTCCTGTGGCGTAGATGCTGATGATGGAAAGTAGATACTGGAGGAAAAAGGTGATGACTAGCGGCGCCAGCGAGCGCACGACAAAGCGGGCCTCGTGGTGCACGGATGTGATTTTCTCTGAGTCTGTGCTGGCATAGCTGGCTGTGTCGCCGAGAAGCGGCTCACGAGACATGGTTTTCCAGAAGTTGGTGGTAGGTGAAGATTTTGGAGTTGGCGCGATTTCCCAATGCAGCGCGATAACGGAACCGCGGTGCACGGGTGCACGATAAACCTGGTGCACGGCTGGGCTGCGGTTCTGTATGCAGGCAATATCCATCAGGTGGCCTCCGGCACCCGGCAGAACACAAAGAGTGCCGTCGGCGTGCGGAACGCGCGATAAGGCTCTGCGGCTGCGGGGAGAGGCATCTCGAGCGTGCCCACGCGAAGAGCCGCCCCCGCCGGGCCTGTACCTATATACAGGACATCAACGTTCCCATCGGTGCCAAATCCGGAAACCTCGACCACCCAGTGCCCGGGGCGGCGGTGCGTTGTGACAGAAAGCGGCGCATCGGCGTGACTTTCAGATGCAACGGGCTTCGCTGTTGCCGCTGGTGCACTGGTGTGCTGGTCATTTTCGGAGATTCTCATCTCCAGGATTTCCTGAATAATTGGCTTCCGTTTCGAGCCGCTTATGTCCATGATGCTTGGAAGTTCGCCGGGATTGAAGTTGGCGTTGGAGTCGTCGTCGTCGCTGTGCTCGATTTCAAGCAACAAGCCCTTGATTTCGTTCTTTCGTAGTTCCTCAACCTCGGCCCGCAAGCCGTTCGAGAGATCGGACGGCGTCATTTCGATGGGCCCCAAGTCGCCCTTGGCCGCCATTTTCGGCGTCGTGTACTCTCTTTCGAGCACCACCTCGTACATTAGCTCAACGGCCTCAATGCACCATTCGACGACAATCATGCGGAGATCTGGGTTGATTTGGATCCAGTTGAAGCACTCGGAGTTGATACAGCAATCATAGACAAACGACGGGACGCCCTTCTTGTCGGTGGTGGATTTCTCACGTGACACCACTATCGGCACCTCCCACTCGTTTCTGACTATCATGGGGAACACGGTTTCGGGGTCAAACGATGGAGGACGTGGAACCTGACGATCATGACAGATATTGAGGAACACCTTGGTCTGGATCACGTGGTGGGCGGAGCCTTCGACTATGCGGGTTTTGATAACGAACCCGGCGGCCGGATGTAGGCTGACTGCGGTGCCTGCCTCTACTAGAGCCATGGAAATACGCGAATTTGACGTTTCAGAATATGTGGAGAGCTTCAATTGGCGCGGAACGCTGGTAGCTGGATGTGATTTGGGTTCTAGGAAGAGATGCTCCACATGCAGGAAACACAGGGAAGCGAACGATGCACAGAGCCTGAGATCGGAGCGGGGCTGGAATTGAAAAAGGCTCGCAAAGCAGAAGATCGAAGGTCGGAGCACAGAACCTACGTGCATTTCCACGCCTCTCCAATTATTGCACCCGTACACCGCCGACTCCAACCTCTTGGGTGGACCACACCCGTACACCACCACACCAACTCTTTCACCACCAAGTCGCCCCAATGAATGTGCTTGTGTATGCTGGCCGCGGCACTACCGCGGAATCGGTGCGCCACGCCCTAGAACTGCTCCGGCTCGTTCTCCTGCCTTTCTACGCCGTGGTGACGGTCACAGAACATGCACTTTTGAACGACCCGTGGATGTCCAAAACCGCCATGTTGGTGGTGCCCGGCGGTGCGGATCTTCCGTACTGCGATGTTTTCAACGGCTCTGGAAATCGCCGCATCGCCAATTTCGTTCGTGGTGGCGGGCGATACCTCGGACTCTGTGCCGGCGGCTACTACGCGCTGAAACGGTGTGAATTCGAGATCGGAAACCCCGTGATGGAGGTTTCTGGACCACGTGAGTTGGGCTTTTTTCCCGGCGTTTGTCGGGGCACCGTGTACGGCGGATTCGAGTACGAAACCCACAACGGCGCCGTGGCCACGACTTTGGCGGTCAACCCGGCGCTCTCCGAGCTGCCCGAGCGTGCCACCGTGTACTACAACGGCGGCGGCTACTTTGTGGACGCGGCCGGGACGCCCAACGTCGAGGTATTGGCCACTTACCCGGAAAACACGGATTTGGCCGAGGCGGCCGGAGCAGCGGCGGTGGTTTTGTGCCAGGTGGGCCAGGGGCGGGCGCTTTTGGCCGGCGCACATCCAGAATTCACGCCGTCGCTCTTGCGGTCGGCGTTCGCCGACGTGCCGCTCCAGAAAGTGACCGACCAACTCGAGCCGCACGATGCCGGCCGCCAGAGGTTTTTCCGGGCCTGTTTGGCCAGCTTGGGGCTTCGGGTAAACGACTTGCCCGATTTGGTGATTCCCCGGCCAAGTCCGGTGCACATTGCCGCGTTGGACACCCTGCGGCTTCTCACCATAGTCAAGGATCTCCGGGAAAACCTCGACTTCGTCGACAGCCTGACGTTCGAGGACGTGCACGACACGTTCCGCGTCGTGGAAAACGAGGATTTGGCGCTCGATCACTCGGAAGACGCTGTGGCGGCCTTGTCTCACGACGCACTCTGCGCGCTTCCCGTGCCGCTCCATTTCCACACTTCGGGGCAGGTGCCGGCGCCGCAAAACACGCCCTACTTCAACACAGAGAGGTATTTTGCCGCGCTACGCCGTTTGCATGCCGCCAACAACGCCACCGCCTCCGAGGCTCCCTTTGGTTCTGTTCTCGCCTACGGCGAGGTGGTCACCTCCACCAACACGCTCATGGACGCCAATCCCAGGTGGCTCCGGCATCTTCCGGAGGGCTTTGCATTTTCGGCCACTACCCAGATTGCCGGCCGCGGCCGGGGCGGCAACGTGTGGATCAACCCGCGCGGAGTGATGGCCACCTCGGTGCTTTTCAAGGTTCCTGCGCAGAAGCAGGCGACGATAGTGACGTTGCAGTATCTTTGTGCGTTGGCGCTCATCGAGGCGATTTTGGGCTACGGCGCCGACACCCTGGGCCGCGGCGTGGGATACGAAGATCTTCCCCTCCGGCTCAAGTGGCCCAACGACATGTATGCGATGAAACCGGAGTACATCAGCAGCTTGGAGTCGAAGAACGACACCGCCAACACGGTTGACGGCGACGACCAGAAATGGGCCAAGGTTCTGGGCGCGTTGGTGAACTCGCAGTATCTCGACAACCAGTTTTATTTGGTGTGGGGCGGAGGAGTCAACGTGCTGAATGCGGCGCCTACGACGTCGTTGAACCAGATTCTTGCCAAGCTCAACGAGGTGCGAGCCGCCAAGGGCCTCGACCTGTTGCCTGCTTTCGAGCACGAGGAACTTTTAGCAAAGCTAGTGTTTACGATGGGCCAGTTCTACCTGGTTTTCCAGCGTTCGGGCCTCCAGCCATTCCTTCCGTTGTACCATCGTCGCTGGTTTCATCTGGACCAGCATGTCAAGGTGGACGAGAAGGGAGACGGGCGTACGCGAGACTGTGTGATTCGGGGAATCACGGCGGATTTCGGCTTGTTGATAGCCGAGGATGTGGCCACGCGAGAAACGCTTGAGTTGCAGCCGGACGGCAACTCGTTTGACATTTTCAAGGGCTTGGTCTACAAGAAGAGGGCGTAGCTCCGGGGCAGCCAAGCCAACTTGGTCAACTTTTTGCGAGACCCACCTGGTGCCCTCAGAAGCCAATTTGAAGCCATAAAAGTTACAACGGGCATGGAAATTGCCTGCTCGCGAGCACACAGATTGTCACCGCCAGAGGTCGGTCTCTTTCTCTACCACAGCTAAAACTCTGAACTGAGGGTCACCAAATTCACACACCTCAAAGCAGCCAAAGCAGCCAAAGCAGCCCAAATAGCCAATTCCCATTCCAAAATCTCACTTCCCAACTCCCGCTCCACCCCGCCGTCTCTACAACCCACCGCCGTCTGCCCCACCTCTATCCTGCACATGAAGGTTCACATCAAACAGTGGCACGGCGTGGCGACGTGGCACTGGACGGTCGCCGACGAGCTCTGTGGAATTTGCCGAGTCGCCTTCGAGGGCACGTGCCCAAACTGCCGCATTCCCGGCTCCGCATGCCCCTTGGTCATGGGCTCCACATGCTCACACAACTTCCACCTCCATTGCGTGCACCAGTGGCTCGAGCAGGAACTGTCCAAGGGCTTGTGCCCCATGTGTCGGCAGTCGTTTGTGCCGCGGTTTATTGACGGTGTTGGTTCGCCGGCTGAGGTGGCGGACTTGACGTCGTTGGTTGAGGGGCACCGGAACCGGCAGGAACGGCCCGACGAGTTCGAGGAGGTGCCTTAGAGAGAATTTCGGGGCGTTTTGTCCGGATCAACTGCCAAAAATCTCCGAATCGGCGCTTGTGGTGGGCCGTGGGCCCAATGCCCAACATGGTCCACTATGCCTGCATGCAACCCCAAACATGTTTAGGCTTCTTCCTGGCCCAATGGCGGTCTCGCCGCTACGCTACGCATTGCGCCTGAAAAACGGCCTTGCACGGAATTGGCCGCATGCGATTGCCCGGTTCAACTCGAATTCCGTCACCAAGCCCGCGAGTCCGGCGTCGTCAACGCCAACCACCAATCAGAAAGCGTCGCCGTTTTCACCCGAGGAACTCGAGGCCGCACGCCAGGCACGTCTCGCTGGCCTTGGGCCCTATGTTTCCAAACTTCCAGAAAAATGGATTCCCTACGCCGAACTCATGAGACTCGAAAAACCCGTCGGTACGCAGCTTCTTCTTATCCCGTCTTTCTGGGGCATCACCATGGCAGCCTACTCAATTGGCGCGCCGCTTTGGACCACTGTTTCTGCGTCTGTGCTTTTCACGCTTGGCGCGTTGATCATGCGTGGCGCAGGATGCACCATCAACGACATTTTGGACCGGAATCTTGACAACAAGGTGGCCCGCACGATTGAGCGTCCTGTGGCTAGTGGGCGTGTTTCGATCCCGCAGGCGGTGACGTTTTTGGCGGCCCAGTGTTTTGCTGGATTGGCGGTGTTGCTTTCGTTGCCGTTTGAGTGCTTCTACCTCGGTGCTCTTTCGCTTCCGTTTGTTGCGGCCTACCCGCTTTTCAAGCGATTCACTTATTATCCTCAGATAGTACTTTCTATCTGTTTTTCGTGGGGCTGCTTGTTGGGATTTCCAGCCGTGCATGCCCCGTTGGATCTCATGGTGGCCGTTCCCTTGTTCGTGTCCAACTTCTTGTGGTGCATGATCTACGACACGATTTACGCGCATCAGGATAAAGTCTACGATGTAAAGGCTGGTATCAAGTCGACGGCGTTGGCCTGGGGCGCCAACACGAAACCAATCATGTATGGCTTATATGGAGCGCAAGTGGCTACGTTTCTTGGAGCGGGCGTGATGAATGCTATGGGGCCATTTTTCTATGTGACTGCCGCGTGGGGCTTTTCTAGGCTTTTCCGCCAAATTAGAGCCGTCAACTTGGACGACCCTAAACACTGCTGGGCAACCTTTGTTGGAAATATCAAGACGGGGCACATTCTCTGGTTGGGCATGTTCCTCGACTATTTGATGAAGATCTTCGGTTGGTGGTAATCATGACCTTTTGTTCTTGATGATGCCGCGTTTTGGAGCGCTATCCTCTCAGGGTTGAATCTTGCTCTTTTGCAATGGCACGGAGCGCTTTGAGAGGGCGGAGCGCAGCTCGCTCGGCCAGTCTTGCAAGGGCCTTATCCATCGTGCTCAGCATTTTGTGCGCTTCCTGCTCAACAAGAGTCTGCTCCAAATAACCGGAAACGTAAAACAAGGGCAATTCGTCGGGAAGTAGCTCCAAGAGTTCGGCAAAAGAGAAGAGTGTTGAATATGCATCCACAAAGTGGCGCACAGCCTCAAAGCGACTCAAGTTGTCGGTGGCTTGGAGGTAATATGTTAGAATGCTTTTGGCTCCATCGACAAAGAAATTCGTCGGTGCAAGTGGTGGAAGCGTCAAAAGTCGTGGTTCTCGTGGGAGTGGCATCGACTGATGGATCGCCAAGAACTCCGCCGTGGAGTAATCGCCAGTTTCAAAGAGGAAACGCACTTTGGAGTCCTCCGGGCCGTCCCCGAACACAATATGTAAATAGCGAAAACGTGAGTCGTCGAAAGGTCTCCCGCATAGCGTGCACATCTCGTAGAGCTTCACATAGACGTCGCATATCGCGCTGCACTCGCTTTTGGGCCCGTGCAACCGGAGAAATTCGATCCAAGATAACTTTGGCCACGTCGAGTCCAGCAAGGCGTTTTCAACTTCGTATGTCTGTTCGAGAATGCCCAAATTCTCAAAGTCGTCGGAGTTGATACTGAGTAATTCTCTTGTGAGTTCGTCTGCAAGCTCATTTGCGAGTGTGATGTCATATACTTCGTCGGCGTCACGTTTCTCGAGGAATGCGTTTTCAATGACTTCCGCTCGAAGAGCAGAAAAACGAAGGTCCAAGTCCAGCGACTTAGCAAGCTCCTCAAATATGAATCTATACGTCGCACGGTGCTTGCCGTCTTTGTTGGCCTGGATGAGCTCCAAGCCTCTTTGTTGATGAAGACTGAGAAGCTCAAGAATCTTCTTGGTGAACACCTGGCTATCATTAATGTGAAGGTTGAGAGCGTCAAACACCATTTTTATGAGATCGACGGGTGGATCCGTGAGCGCCCTTCCGTCTTTGACATCGAAATCGGCCAGCTGTTTGCGGTCGGCAAGTAGGTCAAGTCCGATGCTGATCAACGAGTCATATGACTGAGACTTAAGGAGTGCCAAAAGCTGGAGCACGTAGAATTTTGCTTCGCCAAGTGTGTCAATAATTGTCTGGTCGCTCGACTCCTCCTTGGCCCACGCATTGTCATTCAGAATAAGCTGGTAAATTTCAGAGGCTTCCGACGTTCGATACTTGAGTACTCGAATTGCTTGCCAGCTTGGATCATCTTCCGCCACTTTCGCATAGTACTCGGCCACAATGTGGACGAAAACGTTTTCATCTTGGGGAATCATTTCGAGGAGTTTGAGCACAATTTTTTCAACCTCGACGTCCCAGAGCAGACCGCCAGTTGAGAGCAGTGAAACAGCAGGACGTGATCTAAAGGCAAAGAGCACGACCGGAAAGCCAAACAATTCGGGAAGTTCTTGAATTCTCAATACGTTCCCGGGAGGCTTGTGCTCTTCAGTTTCGACCGGATCGTTCGCATCAGTCATCAGACTTTCAGAATTCGCAAACTGCTCGGGTTTCCAATACCTAAGCGCTAGTAGTGCCTGACATCGTCGAGAGAGCTCGTCGTTCTTGCCCCGAAGTAGAAGCTCAATATCCTCAAATGTCAGTTCTGGAGCAACCGCCAGCGTTGACTCCAGAGTCTGAGTTGCTGATAAATTTTCAAGAATTTCCCATGCTTGTCCCAAATGGTCCAGTTCCTCGGTGTAGATCAATTCTGTCTCAGACCCATGAACTAGGAGCAGGTTTCCCCGCAGAAACGCAAATTTGTCTGCAACGGCGCCTGTCTTCAAATTCACCATGCTTTGCGCCGCTGTAGCCAGCTCGTCAGCTACCGATACGCATTCACCTGTCAGCATAACACGCAAATCCTCTTCAACTGAGATCTCGTGTTCGAGAGTCAAGGTTTCCAAAGAGGCGAATGCAAGAAAAACGCCCTTGTCTGGATTCTCGTGCACACTTATCACTTGTGGCCATAAAACAACCATTCCCTGAGCAGGATACCCTATTTCGGGCCAAATGAGAGTTCCCCGAGTGACTTCACCTTGGTAGTCGACGAACATGGCCATGGTGGTAGAGACATCTGAACGCACAGGAAGCAAATACTCGTTCCTGGAATTCCCCTGAGGACGAAATGGGAGAATCACCGGCAGAATGCGATCTTTGCTCTCGCTGTCGAACTCGAAGAGGTCTATGCGTTTCTGCAGTTGAAGGTCCACAAGACTGTAGGATTTGGAGTCTGCAACAAGCGATTTATTGCTGTATTTGGTAGTACTGCCACACGACATCGACACGCCTAACTGGGCGCCCGAGAAGCTGACTTCTTTGAGTAGCCTAGCCAGTTCCCGTGTGTACTGCAATAATCGGAGGTTGCTGCCCAGAAACACCACAACTTTGTCAACAATTTCCTTATTCTCCGGCCGCTGGGCCAAAATTGCGATGTCCTCGACTTGTTTGAGTTTACCAACCAGGCACGACAGTAGCTCAGGTAGTTGACGGGCTGAAACCTCGCCATTGGACAAAACCAAGCAAATCTCAAGATCTTCCAAAATCAAAAGCTTCTCAGGAGTACCATCTATGGGCACCAGCGAGAGAAGCATGTAATTTGGAGCATCTTCAAAGAGGTGGTAGTGAGATAGGAGGCCCTTGGAGCCTATGTAGAGGTTATTCTTGAATGCGGTTGCAGTGGAGATAGTGAAATCCGGACGTGGAGGGTCTAGAACGAGTCGGCGGCTGCGATACGGCAGTGGAAGGTGTCGTAGGTTTTCATGGGTGGAGGGCTCCATGAGCATGCAGGACAGAGGTTGTGGGCGAGAGTAGTAGGGGAATGGAAAGCGTATAATGTTCTTAAACAAAATTGTGGCTTGAAGAATCCGAGATTTATTGCGAATTAAAGAGCACCTGATAGCTTGTGATCTCTATTCTATATACAAGGTGAAAGAACGGGAACCCAGGTGTTTTTCGGCCTCGATCGGTAAGTCATTGAGCTGTGATGAACAGGTCTGATAACGATCGTTCCAAAGTCTAAATACGGCGAGAAGCCTCAAATCAAAACAGAGGCCCGAGTTGGTAATGAGAGTATAGCTGCTGGGAGAATACCAGGATTAGCTCGGCAAATACATCCAGACATTCGCAACGATGATAGCAAACGGCTGAAACGACGCAATTGTGCCTTCCAACATCTGCTTACCTGGTTCCAAAACTTCAGGATTGCTGAATATTGTCATATTCTCCCATAGTCCACACCGCCGGGTCATGTTCACTCATCCTCCGAACCTTGCATCTCCTTCTCCATCAGCTTTTCGCAGTCAACAAGAACACTGGGCGGGAATGCCAAGTTGTCTCTATGGGCCACATACTCCGAGTCGGCAAATCCCAACACCGCTTCAATCTCGCTGCTCTGGAGTCCCTTTATCAAATCCACCTCAACTGAAGAATAATTGGGCCGGCATCTGCCAACCTCCGTTCCCTCGTCTAAGCTTTTCCATCCAGGCTCAAGCACCTTGATGGAGACACACTCCTGATCATGGAAAATACCGTCAACTGCTAGGATTCCCGCAGGCAAAAGTCCGGCCCGGTTTGGGCGTGTGAGTGCGCAGAAACAGCCGTGGTCAATATAGATCAGGCCCTTCGTTTTGAGTCCGTGGAGCAACCAGAAACGGCGAGGAGAGATGATCTTGGTATCACGTGGCAAACCGAGGAATCTCGTATGGAGAGGAAGCGTACCGGCTGCAAGTTCCTTTTCCATCTGGAGACGCTGAGTTACCAAGTCTGTTCCAGGCGCGATGCTCTTGACACTTTCAACGATGTCGAGAATACACTCCGGCTTTGTCAGTAACGTGATGATGGTGTTGACACCTACATTGGTAGCTAGTTCGGCTGCAATCAACTTGGTGGTCATGCCGCCGGTACCAACCTTGCTTGCTGCCAACGGATCGTTGGAGTCTGTTTTCACCATCAACTCCTCGATATCATCGACGAGAAGCACGGGACGAGCATCCTTGTTAACCCGTGGATTATCCGTATATAGGCACTCGACGTCGGTCATCAAAAAAAGATAGTCGGCGTGGATCATGCCGGCGGTGATTGCCGAGAGGGTGTCGTTGTCACCAAACTTGATTTCCGCCACAGACAACGTATCGTTCTCGTTAACAATCGGAATGATTTCCTGGGATAGCAACTCCTGGATCGTGTTGGTGGCGTTTTTGAACTGCGTGAAGTCCACGATGTCGTTTCTGGTGATCAAGATCTGGGCAATGGGTTGACACAATTGGCGGAATAGCGAGTCAAAAGTCGCAATAAGCCGCCCCTGGCCCACTGAGGCAAGCGCCTGTATAGCAGCCAACTTTGTAGGTTTCTGTTTCAAGCCCACTCTTCTCATGCCAAACGCAATTGCTCCGCTGGAGACAATGACGATGTGATGGCCGGCACGGCGGAGTTTGACGACCGTCTCCACGATGTTGGAGAGGTTGGCGAGCCGAGGCTCGAGTGTCTGCTCGTCGACGAGTGACGAGGTCCCGAGTTTGATGACGATGGAGAGTTGTTTCATGGCCTGCAGAGAGAATATTTCGGAGCGGATGAAGGTATTGTTATAGGAAAATTCTCGGAACTTGCAATTCCGGAAGCTGATGACTTGAGCTGTGATTGGTCGTTTCTTGCCAGCTTTTGGAGGTGGCCCTGGTCAGGTGCAAAGAGGTGATGGGTGAGATGAGTCAGCGTGGGCGAGAGATTTCTTAAGGGGAAATGGAAGGTTGAAGTTTCCCCGATAAGCTTTGGCTACTGCGTCCAGAGAGGCAACGGAAAAATTCAAGCGTGATTTTTTCGACCTCTGCCCGGATTCCAGCACTGCAATGCACTTTGACAAGATGCGTTGGTGATGCGTGAGATAAGGCAAGACATAATGAGTTGCAACCAGATCGAGCAACACAGTAGACAAATTGGGCATTAGGTGCAATTTTGTATGGTGCGAGAAAGAGTTTTTCGAGTCTTTTGAAGTCTATCTTTTTATTTGAAGGAGAAGAAAATCCTTGACAAGCGGAGCTAGTTCTGTTTTCCAACGACGTCCGGACCCGTCGGTAACTGGAAACCTCGGTAATTTTGCAAGGATTGCATAAGCTAATTTCTATCCAACTGAAAGGCATACCTCAGTATTCCGTGGCAGGTTGCCAACTCTCGCCAAGGTACTTTTGTCTACTTGAAACCACGTAGAATCGAAGGTAGCGAAGCTGGTAGGCATGTCACCCTTTCTTAAGTGATCAAAAATGGCTTTTCCCCCATTACTAGTCCATCTGCAGCAAAACTGCCTACATCTCTTCAGTAGTTTTCTTGTAAGCGAATGTACCCTTATTGTCTGTGATCATAGTCAACTCAGGACCCCCAAATGTCAAGTACTACCACAAACGAAACCCTGAACCCTCTCCACACCGTAGGAAATCAACAACTCAGCCGGCACGATTGTTTGCAAGAAATCAAACGAACATCGCTAAGGCTTCCAGATCGGGAAATTTACCCGAAGCTTAGCCGTACACTGATTAGCACTCTCGAACGGCCGGTGAGTGCAGTCCTACCAAATAATTGGCCGAAAAATGGGTGCCGTTGCCGCACTAGATTTTCGCCGACCAGTGGACGACGTTCGTCGAACGGCAAACGCCAATTCCCTTTGATTCACTTGTATTTCCTCGTCCGAAATGACCTCGTAGCATTTTCTACTCCGGCGCCATTTTTCCTCTCTAATTTCTTTATGCTTTCCTTTTCAAGAGTTTCCGAGTTTTTCGGCCCAGCGTGCTGCCTCACGTCTCAATTCCAGATCTGCCACTGATCGCACCTCCATGTACTCCAGATTCATTCTCTTCGGCGACCTGATTACACAGCTCTCCCACGAACAAAACGGCTTTGCGCTTGCACCTGCACTCCAGCATTTATATTCTCGCCGATTGGATGTGGTGACGCGGGGATTCTCGGGTTATAACACAGAACATGGTGTGGTGGTGCTCAAGCATGTCCTCAAAACAGAGGCTGCAAATCCCGAGCCAACGGTGTTGATGAACATTTTCATGGGCACAAACGATGCTGCAAATACTGCACACCAGCACGTGCCAATTGACAGATATAAGGCGAACCTCACCAACATGGTGGAGATGGCACAGGCGCAAGGAATCAAGGTGATAGTCACGGGGCCAACCTTACACGATGGCGACTTGTGTGAAAAGGCCCTGATTGGTGGTGGGAGAGCCAATCCCTTCTCGAGCTCGAAAATAACCCGCGAGTACGCTGATGTCGCCAAGCAAGTAGCGCAGGACCACCAGGCACCGTTTGTAGACTTGTGGCTGGCGTTCCAGAAACATGGTGGTTGGCTGGAAGCCGAGTTGTTGGGCGACAAATGCGGCTTTGGCGAATTGCTCACTGATGGCATTCACTTCACTCCAACGGCGTACAGAATCTTTTACGACGAGTTGGTGAAGGCCATTGACGCAGCTTACCCGGAATTGTCAGCGGCTGCCCTCCCACAAGTTCTTCCACATCATGATGAAATTGATAGAAATGACATTGAGGGCTGCCTTACTAAGGCATTCGAGGCCAGACATGGTGCTTAGAATGAATTCTCAAAAAAATAGACTCAAGGCTGAAAATAGAAGCTACCCCACAATTTATGGTAGTTGTCGTGTGTTTCTTTTTTATTAAACCTGATGGATCCCCGATTTGTAGCTGCTTATTGAAGTTTCGGTTGTGCTTCTTGAACCAAAAGAGAGAAACAGAGATCTGTGGCGTGGTCCCTAATTATCCGACATCATACCAAATATGAATCCGCCTTGCTACCTTTAAGAATATACGATTGTTCATACTCACATTCCCTACTCGATCAACTTTTCCTGCTTCAAAACCGTCTCTAGGTCGCCAGAGGCTTTCAACTCTTTGAGATCCTGCTCGGTTCCGAATCTCTTGCCATTGAGGAAGATCGTTGGTACCCACTTGCGGCCAGAGACTTCCGTGAACGCTGCCTCCAACTTTCCAGCCTCATCCTGGTCGTCAAGCTTGTCAAGTTCTATCACGTGAACTTTGGAGGTAACGCCGAGCTGGGCAAAGAGATCATGTACATAATGGCAGTCAGGACACCAAGATTTTGAAAGAACAAGGAATTGGTGCTCTTTAATGAGATCTTGAGCCTTACTTAAATATTTGGTGCTCATGGTGTGGCTGGCGGACAAAGATCCGTGCCCCAGCATTTTTTAAACCCGTGCCTCCATATGCAGAGGTATTTGAGAACATTTTTGCAGTCGCTCGTGTATGCAAGAACCCCGCCTGCATTGTGAATAGAATCAAGTTTTCTGGTACAGCGAGTAGAAAATCACATGGATAATTTCGGTGATACATGTTTTAGAAGTCAAGCAGATAGCTAATCATTGAGTCGAGCCATATTTCTCTAGCTCTGTTTTCCATTTGAAGGCACTACATATGACTCGTCAATTGCACGAATGTCCGCGGCCCCAGGATATGTGATGGGCTGTGCAAACAACATACGCTTGTTATCAAAGTCCCAAACTGTGTAAACCTGTTTAAACAACCCAGGACCCTGGGCAGCTGTCTTGGTTCCACTAGACGAGATGCCAGTCAATCCACCACGCTCCAGAAGTTTCACTTTGAATGAGAAGTTCTCGCCCACATTGAAGCTGACTATAGGCTGGTGCTCTTTAATGTAGTCTGTGTCGATTTTGCCGTCTTTGGAAATACGTTCTACCACTTGATTGTACGTTTCCCGAGGAAGATTCATGTTTATGCCACCAGTGTCAAACATGGTTGTGACGCCTGCGGGAAGAGTCAATAACTCCTCCGACTCGTAGTCAGACTTTGAAGGATTTTCCTCGTGGTATGTCACATTGTCGACGGTGACTCTGCCGTTGTTGAGGGGGACCTCATATAACTTGCCCACGAACTTGGAATAATCAATTGCTCCAAACGTCACATTACCCCAGTAGTTGGGGGAGCTGTTCCCAAATTTCTTGTGATCATCATAGGCAATTGAAATCAATAAGTCCTCGATTTTACCTGCCTCTTGCATTTTCAACAAGATCGCACCGTATTTCTTACTCCCAGCACTTTTGATGTCGAGGCCAATAATAGGACCCTGGTGGGTGGTTACTCCCACGAAGGTAAAGTTGAACGTCTCCCCTCCCCATGTGGTGTAGTCACTAGAAAAATATTTATAATCATCAGAGCTTACTGAGTGCCAGTAACCACCGGGCTGCAACCTGCTTTGCTGGAAAGTACTTGATGCACTCCCGTTAAATACGCTATCTCCGCCCATTGGGTTCTTTTTAAATCCATTTACATTAACAGGGAAGAAAGATGCCCAGGACCCTGTGTCCAAGACCACCCGAATAGTGTGGGCAGGAGTTCCGAGCTCGATATCGGCTATTGGGCTATTTCCTGATCGTGATTTGAAGGGCAAAGTGATATATGGCACAGCATAGACTGCGGCAATAAGGACGAAAATGAAATGCATGTTGTACACGAATCTGGTCACTCGAGGACGGAATTTCACCACGTTATAATGTGCCGACGGTCCGCGTCTTTGCTGTGGAGGCAATAGTATTGCGTCCTTTCTACAAACTATGTTCCGCCCCTCAAGGCATGGCGGCCAATTTATTCCTGTGTGGTTATGTTAGTATTCGGTGTTTTCTGCATGGAAGTTTCCAGCCCGCCTACGCCTGGAAGCAAATTCTCAATCAGAGCAAATTTCAATTGTTGCAAGAAGATTTTGTGAGTTGCCTTGCATTTTGGCTAGCCACATTTACTGCCAACTAGTGTCAGCATCATATTCCGAGGGCAATGAGAACATACCATGGTTGAGTGTAACCGTTTCGACCTGTTCACAACGACGTCATCGTTCATAACCACATGTTTTTGGTTACCATTGCTAGTGCGCTTGACACCAATGTAACTGTCGTCGGTTATATATCATTGGGTTTGCGTCGTTGGTTCGTAGCGACAAAGATGTATTAATATGTCCCAGCCGAATGGAAAGGAGAGCTTTGCCGGGTCAATTGCACTATTGCAAAGGTGTTGCGATAACTTGCAGGAATGTGTGGGGAAGAGAACCGAGTAGTGCTGCGGAGCCCTGGTTATTCAATGTATCGTAACCATTATGACATCTCGCGCCTGCGAAACCACCAATTTGTGGTGTATGCGAATGAGGCTAATCACAGCAATGTCAGCATTATGACGAAATTGTTGTCATTCCAATTTTGGAAGTCGACGAGGGGTCAAAGCTGTTTGGTTTTCGTGAACCGGACACGCATGTGAACAGCATTGGTCCGATATTCGATGGCCAGTTTGATAGCTGGGTTTTCGTCTATTACTGCGTTCTTGTCGTGTCTGCTAGTCACACGTGGATTTAAACATTGGCGATTTTACTGGACACGCTGCTAGGTGCACAGTTTGCAAAGTTGGCGAAGACTAGAAGACTTGGAAAATCTAATACAATGGTTATAAACCCGATGCGAGGTGGCACAGTCACAAGCAAGCGTTGCATTGCAAATAACTCGCGCTTCCTCTGAACTACAACTACCACCACAATTTAACTTAACGGAAAGCAAGCATTGAGTATTTATGAAAGCGAGCCTCAAATACCCTCTTTTGGTCCTTTTGAGGCCACCACATACGATTCGTCAATTGCCCTAATGTCTGGAGCGCCAGGATTAGGATTGGGCTTCGCAAACAACATCCTCTTGTTGTCAAAGTCCCAAACACTAAAGGATTGCTTAAATAATGCAGGACCCTGAGCAGCAACCGTTGAGTCAATTCCAATAATGCCCGTTAATCCGTCGTGCTCAGTAAGTTTCACTTTGAAGGAGTAATTCTCGCCAACATTGTAGCTGATGACAGGCTGGTGCTCCTTGATATAATTCATATCAATTTTACCATTCGAAGAAATCCGCTTCACAATATCATTATAGGTTGCCAGAGGAAGGACCATATTGATTCCACCAGTGTCAAACATGGTGGTTGTGCCTTTGGGAAGGCTCAATGCCTCATCATTCTTATACTCAGCCTGTGATGGGTTCAATTCGGAGTAAGTGACATTGTCGATAGTGACCCTGCCCTCATTGAGTGGAACCTCATACAATTTTCCGACGAACTTGGAGTAGTCAATAGCTCCGAAAGTAATGTTACCCCAGTAGTCTGGCGAGTTAGGCGAGAAACTGTTGGAGTTGTCATATGCCATTGAGATAACCAAGTGGTCAATTTTACCAGCCTCTTGCATCTTCAACATAATGGCACCATACTTCTTGCTTCCCGCACCTCTGATATCGAGACCTACAACAGGGTCTTGTTTAGTAGTCTGGGCAACAAAAGTGTAATTGAATCTCACCCCACCCCATGTTGTGTAATCATTGGAGAAATTCTTGTAGTCGTTAGGACCAGGCGCGTTCCAATAACCATCAGGCACAAACTTGGTCTCTTCGAAAGTGCTAGAGGCCGCAGAGTTGAAAATGGCGGATTCAGGAACATACGAACTTCCCGTCCAAGTGTTCACTGGGTATCCAATCACATTAGCAGGGTAGAAAGATGCCCAAGAACCGGTATCCAAGGTGACAGGAATAGATTGTCCGGGCGTTCCGAGCTCAATGGTAGCAAGAGGACTGTTTCCCGGCCGTGTTTTGAATGGCAAGGTGATGAATGGAACTGCCTGAGCAGATGCCATCAAGAAGAACAAGATTTGCATTTTTTTGAATTGTGGTTGTTGCTCAGGTAATCGTGGATTAGCCCGCACCTAAATAGTTCCGAATTGAATTGGAAGCGTTTGCAGCCTATTGCCGCTCCTGTACGAAATTACTGGCCACTATTCATGGTTTGGTGCCAACTTAGTATTCGTGCGTGAAAGGATTAACTTCTCTGTGACTTTGTTCTAAGACTTCTATATATCTTGCGTGCGATTTACAAGGGCATTGGTATGTTGTAGATCGTCTATCGAGATCTATGTACGATGTCTTCAGATGCTGTGATCAGTGACGTGCTCAGTAACACATCAATTCAGTTGCAGCTCTGTGATGCACCCTGAGTATATTGTGCATGAAATGAGACGTTGCACTCTTTCGCAAGGAGAGAGTATTTGGTGCGAAACCCAGATTTAATCAATGCGCTTTATGTGAAGAAATCGCAAAACTTGCAGAATTAGGAAGTAGGGTGACGTATAGCACGAAATGCACGGTTTTGAGCACACACCCACGGAAGCAAATTGTGCGGGGCAACTTCCCACGATTGACGAACAACTTCGTGGTAAAAAAAAGTGGGCAGGATTAAGCAACAGCTAGAACCTATAAGTTAGAATGCCTTTGCAGCGCTACATTAATAATCATTTGCAACTCACACACATAACCAAGACTGGAAGTCTCTGAAGCTCGTTGACCATGCACATCATATAATAACAGCAATATTAGATAGGTTTTGCTCAACTTGCCTTCTTGGACACTAATTTCAAGGCTTGAGTGAGGCGTCACAGGAATCTAGAGATGCGTTTGCTTCAGTAGCGTGGAGTTTTTGGTAGTATTATTAGAGATACCGAGAATAACATCGATTTCTCAGGTTCTGGGATATTGTTTTGAGCCCTGACACATTTAAATGAATTACATTCGTAGGTGTTATTCAAAGGAATGTAACACCAGTCTGACGCTGGCCATGCAGCTTGCATTTACCTAAAATCTCGTGGTTTGTAGTGGGCCATAGTATTCATGAAAAGCCATTCTCCCAAGGAAATCATTATGCACGTCACTATCTAAACGTTGCATCTCATTTTGCAACCCAACATGGATTCAAAAGGAGGGCGACTGTGGCTGCTTGCCTCGCCATGCTCCAAACCATGTATAGGAAGCATTCAATAAATCCAAAAATTTATTGGGGCAATGCGAGAAAACATAACCGGAAAGATATTGTTTCAAGCTAAGGCATAGAATGTAGTGTTTCACTTATAGAAAAGCTTGGGGCTCTTGATTGGGGTGATTGGGCTTTGAGTTCCTTGGTGTACTTCTCTTCGTCAAGTAGGTGCTGCAGCCAAAAGAGGAGACAGTCTGACAATTCGTAGCAATATTTTATCAAATCACCTCACCTTCAAGACTAAAGCACATACAGAGTTTAGAAAGCTTAGAAACTGTTGTGTGAAATGGGCAAAACTCAAAAACAATAAAAACGGCAATCAGAACGTGGCCAGGCCTGTTAGGGACGACGATCTCAATTTTCTGAACGTCTTCAATTTGCTTGTTGCTACACCTCCTATTCTGTCAAAAATCGCAAAATATTGTGTGCCCGATATGTTCAAGGGTGCTTTGCCATCAAGATCTAAAATTCATCGGAGTTGCACAATCCAAAGAATAAGACAGTGTAAAGCCCCGTAAAGTCAAAGGAATTCAGTCTAAGAAAATTTCTAGGGTGTCTACATTCTCGGAATTATTCACGGCAAGATCGCAGTCGGCTGAAGCCGAAAGTTATGCCTCCAATGCTACGTTGCACTTCTGCTATATGTAGAAGCGAACCAAGATTCAAAACCTGGGCAATGCGCATTCCCGGAGTGTTTTGAGAATCTGCATGATGCATAAGTACCAGGGGAAAAGACTTAGGTGGTTTTGAGCACAAGCCAAAAGAACCACTTACAGGACATGATGCAAAGGGGGAATAATGGCGGCTATCACAGGCGCCGAAGCGCTCTTGCATTTTAGTAGAAAAAAAAATCTCCGAGATCTGCAAGGGAATGGTACAGGCGACTAAAATGCTAACCTTTTTATTACCAATTATGTGTCATGGGGTCTACTAACCACGACACTCGCTATAACTTTGGGTATATAGAGGTATTGCACAGAACATGAAATAATGAAATGTTGGGCATGGTTCTTACCCAAAAGCGGTGGTATCCATGGGGTAATTGATCATTTGGTGAGATCATCTCGCTCGGTGTAGGATGTACAAAATTCGACTAGGCATTGCCCGAACAAATTTGCATAATCACGAGGCGATATCATACACTTAGGTGCAATTAGGATGCACTACAGTGTGTGATGACAATCTTTTAATCCGGCCATGGCATAAAAGCTAGCGTGTTGGAGGCACTGTTTCGATCGCCATCTAACAATACCGTAATACGACGTCCGATCCCGAAAAGCCATGCCCTGGGAAAAGAAGGGATCAACAAGGCTAATACCCCGGCTCTTGACAATTCTCAGGCAGTTTCTGGGCTTGTGCTACGGCTATGCCTTGTGTCAGACGTATCTATTCTTGGTAAGTAAGACGGACGATTGCCTGGTCGTAGCTCCCCGACTTGGGCACTAGGAAGTCTCTTCTGGGCTATGAAATAGTGGAAGCTGTGTAAGAGGGAATTGTAAGAGTCGTCGTAGATTTAGGCTACTGGTTTGTGCTCGTGATAATGGAGAGAGTGAGACAGCGGCAGTTTATTTTCGAGAAATGAAACCACTTGATTAAAGGGCATGATGTAAGATTATTGGCGACTAGCCGGCAAACTGAAAGGTGGTTTTGATGTAATCTCGGGCTGCGGACTCCGGGATGCACGGGTTTTTAGTGTGTTTACTGGTCCTAGTGCCCTTGGTCTGGAAAGAATTCTGAAATGGTCCCTTGGCCCAGTTGGTTAAGGCGTGGTGCTAATAACGCCAAGATCAGCGGTTCGATCCCGCTAGGGACCACTTCTCTTCGGGCGTGTGGCGTAGTTGGTAGCGCGTTCGCTTAGCATGCGAAAGGTCTCCGGTTCGACTCCGGACTCGTCCATTTTTTTGCTTTCTGTCTCTATTCTGTGAAATGTGAGTGCTGCGTTCTTTGATGTAGTGTATGGGGCCGCCTTTGAGGAGATGCAACCTGAATGCTGTGAAGTTTCATCCAAATTGGCGGTGTGAATCCGAGGCAGCGACGACAAGTTCACCGGAATGAGCAGTAAAGTTAGTGATGGTACTCGTAGCTGTACTTTTAACTTTGAGGGCACTACTATGTTCACCTGGTTGAGAAGTTCTGGCTCATCTTCTGTCTCGCTTCCTTGTCAGCCATCCCACACCAGTACTCCAAGTATGCGTTTCCGCTCGCGCGACCATCTACATCTTAGGGAAATTTTATCTGTGTATAAATCTCTTTCTCTTAAGTCCCCGTCTTGTCTCCTCAAAGCACAACCGCCTGGGCCAACTTCTTCTTGTAGTCCAAGATCGAACCCTCCCAGCGTGTGGCCGTCTTGTCCTCAATGACAAAGATGTCCTTTGCAACCTTGTCCAACAAACGGAAATCGTGCGAAACCACAACAACACCACCGTTGAACGCATTGATGGCATCAGCCAAAGAGTCGATGGTCGACAAGTCCAAACCGTTGGTGGGCTCATCCAACAAGATCAAGTTGGGCGACTCGATAGCCAACAAGGCGAAAACAACACGTGATCTCTGTCCCTCCGACAACGTGGCCATCTGAGACGTCTGTCCCTCACCTGTCAAACCGAAACGACCCAACTGCTGTCTCCAGTACTGGTAGTCCTGGGAAATGTTAGAGAAACGGTCGCGGACAAAGTCCAATGGGGTCTTGGTCAAGTCCAACTGGTCCTGCGAGTGCTGCGAGTAGACACCCAACTTGATGTGCGTGTGCTGGATCACTCTTCCCTTCTGGGGCACCAACTGGCCCTGGAACAACTTCAAAAGGGTGGATTTACCCACACCATTGGGTCCGACAAGCGCCACACGCGAGTCCATGTCGATACCGATATCGAGGTGGTCGTAGAGGTTGTCTTCTTCCTTGCCAGAGTAGGAAAACGACATGTCGTCGAAGGCCAACACTGGAGGAGGCAATTTCTCAACCTCGGGGAAGCGGAACGAAAACACCTTGTCGGGGACAACTGGCTGGATCAAACCGTCGGCCTCCATCTTGTCCAAGATCTTTTGTCTGGACTTGGCCTGTCTGACCAAGTTGGCGTAGGTACCGGCCGAGGCAATGAACTTCTTGATGTGGGCGATTTCTTCTTGCTGCTTGTGGTACTGCTTCATCTGGTTGACCTCCTGCTCCTGTCTGGTTTTCACGTACGAGTCGTAGTTTCCTCCGTACTGCAACAACAACTTCTGTCTCATGTCCACCATGTTGGTGCACACACCGTTCAAGAAATCCTGCGAGTGCGACACGAGAATAAGCGTTCTGTCCCATCTCTTCAAGTATTCTTCCAACCACACACACGCGGCCAAGTCCAAATGGGCCGTGGGGTCGTCCAAAAGCAACAACGTGGGCTTAACGAAAAGCGCCTTGGCAAGCGCCACACGCATCTTCCATCCACCAGACATGTCCTTCGTTTTCTTGTTGATGGTGACGGAGTTGAACCCCAAACCTGTCAAAATCACCGCAGCACGTGACTCGAACGTGGAAGGGTCCATGGAGTCGATACGCTCGTAGAGCTCCTCAAGCGAAGGATGTTCTGGGCCCTCCTTGATGATGATGTCCTCCACAGTGTCCTCCAATCTCTTGAGTGCCGCCTCGGCCTCACGCACCACGTAGACAAGGGCAGAATACTCACTTGGTTCAGCAGGCTCGTTCAAAAGATACACGTCGATGTGCTCGGGAATGGGGAACTCGCGCGCGGCAAGCGACTTCAAAAGCGTCGATTTTCCGCACCCGTTCTCACCAAGAAGTCCGTATCTACGGCCGTAGTTGAGTTCGAGAACCGAGTCCTGGATAAGCACCTTACCGTGGAAAAGAAGCGACACGGCCGAGAGCTTGATGTCACGTGACGTCTCCAACGAGTCCAACACGCCGGTGGTGACACGGTCACTGAGCCCGTGCTCGTCCGTCTGTGTCTTCAATTTGGCAATTTGGGCCGCGGCGTCTTCCACCTCGACGTCCTCGGCGTCCTTGGCGGCCTGCTTCTTCGTCTTGCGCGTGGACTTGCCGGCTGCCGCCTTAGCGGCGTCTTTCTCGGCCCTTTTCTGTTCTCTTTTTGCTTTTGAAGAGGAAATCGACATTGCTGGTGGATGAAATTTTTGGTGCGAGGAAGAGCATCGCGTCACGTGCCGCACCCGTGCCTCTTCGCCGGTGCACGGGTGTGGTGCACGGAGGTGTCGGTGTGATTTGCTTGCGCGCTAGGGTTGGAGTTGGTGCTGGTGAGCTTTTGGAGGCTGAATTGCGAATAAAATTGGGTTTTCCTGGGGACGTGAAGCGATTTTGCGGACGCACAGTCTGAGGCTGAAGTCAATGGATATCAGGTTGTGTTTTTGTGCGTATCCGTATTTGATGGTGTTGGGCAGGTTTAGACTCTTTCTCATTCTACACCAGTCCGATTCTTTGCACGTGCCGGAATTTTCAGGTATTTGGCTCTCTTCAGATCATTTAACATCTTTCAATGTAATCAAACCTAACCAGCTCCGATCAATGCTTTTCACTCTTGGCAGCACTAGTGCTTTTGCTGAATTTGCACCCAATATCAGTCAAAAGTCCGCTGGCCAAGGTGTTCACAGCTCAATGATGCGACAAAAATGAAGCTTTGAAAATTTCGGTGCCGCGTCAATATTGCGGTTTGTTCGCCTAATTTCCACCCTTGGAATTAGATTTGCGCATCCCGTAACCCTCTACTTGCTTCCCAGAGCCTCCCACCGACCTCCACCTCTAATTCCAATTCCACGTCACATCCAAGTCGTCTATCTTTCTTCTATCTTATAATCATCTCCTCAAATCACCGCTTCTTTTCCTTTCTTTCCCCTTCTCGTCTCCGTCTTTTCCACCTCATCTCGGAGTGCATGGTGCGCATCTTGAAAACTCCACATTGATGTCTGCCGTAAGCATCGCTGACGCCTCCGGCACGTATGTCGCCAACATGATCACAAAACAAGGTCGTGGAGAGATCCAGATTTACCCTGTTGCAACTCTCACTGGCCAGCTGTCCGACTCTCTGCTTGTGAGACGGCATGAGTTGGAGTTTGACCAGAACATCGAAGGTTTCACGTGGTTCAACGAGACAGAAGAACAAAAGAGAGGCTCCAAGCGAAAAACAAATGGCGCCTCTGATAACAAAGCCCTTGCCTCTTCGCTATTGGCGGTGGCTCTACTGTCTGGAGAAGTTCTAGTGTTTTCACCCTACAAAGAAACGCCCCAGTCGGTGTACAGTGGAGAAAAATTGGTGTCGTTGGCCAGCACCAACGTGCCTAATCGATTTTGGGGGCTCCAGGAGAACGGCGTTCTTTTGGAAATCGACGCTTCATCCAGACTGTGTGTCAACACCTTGAAAACCCGAGTGCTGGCGTCCGTGCTTGCTGCAACCGCGCACAAGAGCAACGAAGTTTCTGAAGGGCTTCTTCTAGCCGGCAAAAATGTGTACTTTGTCGACGGAGTGACCTCTGCGGTGGAAACGTGTGGAAGTTACGCGAAGAAGGTGGCCTGTGTGGCGCTGGCGGCCAGCAATAGCCGTGAAATGGCCGTTGTCGCCGAGGGACTGTCTAATGTTGAGTTCTATAATCCTGCGCTGCGCAGAGAACGCAAGAATTTGGCTATTCTGTCCCCGATTTCGCGGATATACATGTTGGTGCCTGAGCTTCTAGCGGTGGTGGCCGCAGACGGCGTGCACATCGTGCAAATGGAGTCCAGAAAGGTGGTGACACGCATTCCCGCTGCTCTGGGCATTGACTACGTTTTCCGCGCCAATTCTGGCATCGTGGGTGTTTCCCACGACCGATTCCAGATGGCCTGCACACAGCTCGCCGATTCCATCGAAGAGTTTTCCACGTTCGAGGCGTCCAAGCTTGTTGTTGGCGGTGCTGGTGTCGATGAGGCGAAAGCGGCGCCCGTACTGGACGTCACCATTTCTGTCTCCGGCCCTGAAACTATCGAGAATGTGCCCTCCGAGCTTCTTTACACCCAGCTTGTGGATTTGCTCAACGACGAGGACGCCAGTGCGATGTCAAAGAAGATTCTTCAACTTTGTGAAAGTAACGACGACGCCGACAACATCAAGAACGCCGTGCGGCGCTTTTCGTCCGCCGATTCTGCCTTGGTGGAGCGGTTCTTCATCATCGTCGCCAAAAAATTGGCACATGACCCCACCCAGAAACTGTCGCTCCCGGTATGGCTCAAGTGGTTGTTATTGGCCCACGGCGGTATGCTTCTGGGCCGCGCGGACCTGGGAAACCAGTTACGATCCTTGAAACTGCTGCTTGAGGAAGGTTTGGCGATGATGCCGAAACTCATGGCGCTCCAGGGGCGCTTTGAACTTCTCAAAACGCAGGCCGAGCTTCGGGCCAAGCTGAATGCCAGTGAAGATGAAGACGAAGAAACGACAGAGACTTTCATTGACACCACGAATGTCGAGGAGTCGGTAGTTTACGAGAATGGCGAGGGCGCATAGACATGTGCTGTTGGGAATTTAACAGTTGGGAGAAGATAGGAAAGAACATGAAGTTGCGATGTTCGTGGAAATGCTCTGGTTGCGGTAAGAACTCTGCGTCAGAACAGGCCAACCAACAGGTGGAAGGGGAGTGTGAAAGGCCAACAAGCGCTAGAAATGGGCGCCTGGCTTTTTCTGCCTCCGCAAAATTGTGGCTCCAATGGACCGCTGAACGCATTTGAACACTCGTGCACGCCACATAGCATACCAGCTGCAGAACGCGGCCGTAGAATAGAAAGAAACGAATAAAAGAACATTGGCTCGCATTTTTCACAGTCTTGGCTGTGCCTGGCCGGGGATCGCCGAGGTGGAAAACACCCGTGCACCGCGATGAGATGACCTGGGTGCTCAGATCATCTACGTCTTCTCCACACTGCCGGCTGCTATGTCTGAAAAACTCTACATCTCGTACAATATTGTACACAAGCTCTGCCAGAAGGCGGCGGCCGAAATCAAGGCCAGGGGCCAGCAGATTGACCTCATCATCGCCATTGGAGGCGGTGGGTTCATTCCAGCCCGAATTCTCCGGTCGTTCCTCAAGGAAAACAACAAAAACATTCCGATCCAGGCTATAGGTTTGTCACTCTACGAGGAAATGGGCGACATTGAGAAAATCGGCAAGGAAGTCATCAGAACCCAGTGGATCGATTTCGGCAACTTGAGCCAACACATGGACACTTTGATCGGCAAAAACGTCATCATTGTGGACGAGGTGGACGACACGCGGACCACGCTTCATTACGCTGTCAGCGAAATCCAGCGGGATGTTGCCGAGGCCCAGAGGAAACTGGGGTCCGACAAGAAGACCACGTTTTCCGTTTTTGTGCTCCACAACAAGAACAAGGAGAAGCGTGCGGAGTTGCCGCAGGATTTGTTCGATGAGGGGCGCTACATTGTGGGAGAAAACGTCGAGGATGTGTGGATTGCGTATCCGTGGGACGCCCAGGACATCGACGAGCACACGGAGAAGGCGAAGGAGCAGGGCAACTACTGAGGGGCGGAAATTCTGGGGTGGTGGGATGTGAGCTGGTGGTTGGTGGGAGCGAAGTTTATGCAACTTCGACGATAGAGCGAGGACCGGGAGAAGACCGCGGGAGGGCCAGCGACGGTTCGGCGACGGCACGGCTGCAGACGACGTCCTGGCAGCCGCTGTACAAATATAGGACCGAGAAGCCTAAGCACAGGCAGTGGGAGACCACTCGGGCGTAGAGCAGTAGGAGACCAGCAAGGCGCCCCAGCCGCTGTATAAAAATAAGACCGAGACGCCTAAGCACAGGCAGTGGGAGCCCGCAGCCGTAGAGCAGTGGGAAACCGGCAAGGCGAGCCCCACCCACCACCACCTTCTTCCGCCAGCTTCGCGTCCTGCACACACCCCATCTCCATGGACCCCCAGCAACTTCTCCGGTGCTTCGCCAGCACGCTAGAGCCGTCGCAGGCAATCCGCGAGCAGGCAGAAACACGGCTCCGTGAGTTGGCGCGCACGCCGGGCTTTCTCGGCGCGTGCCTCGACATCATCGCCGCCGACGCCCCGCCGCCAGTCCGAAAAGCCGCCGCCGTCTACTTCAAAAACAGCATAGTGCGGTTCTGGCGCAGCGCAGACGACGCGGTGGACGCCGGCGAAAGGCCCGTGGTCAAAGACCGCCTCGTCCAGGTGTTGGCGCACGTGGATCAGCCCACCAAGCACCAGCTCACGCCGGTGTTGCGGCTTTTGGTCAGCACCGACGGCCCGGCGGCGTGGCCCGCGTTGCTTGGCCACACGGGCGAGTTGCTCAAGTCCGAGCGGCTCGGCGAGATCTACACCGGCGTGCTCTGTTTCGCCGAGATCGCCCGCCATTACCGGTGGGTCACCAACGCCGAGCGGGCGCCGCACTTGGACCCGCTCATTGTCGAGGTGTTCCCGCATTTGTTGAACGTCGGCAACGCGCTTGTGGCGCTGCCCGAGCCGTCCGAGCTCTCGGCCGAGGTGCTCAAGCTCATCCTCAAGGCGTACAAGTTCGTGACGTACTTTGACTTCCCGCAGCCGCTCCAGAGCCCCGAGGCGCTCGAGGCGTGGGGCTCGTTCCACGTGGCGGTTAGCCGGCTTGCGGCGCCGAAATACGTGATGCTGGCGCTCTATTCGTCCGAGGCCGAGCGAGACCAGACCCAGTTTGCCAAGGCGGCCAAGTGGGCGGTGGCCAACATGGAGCGCATGTTCCGGCGGTACGCGTCGCGCGACTTGAGCCTGAAAATGAAGTACGACGGGCTCCGCGCCGTGTTTGCCCGCGAGTTCGTGCCGCGGCTCATGCTGACCTACCTCCTGTTGATCGAGGAGTGGTGTGCGGGCCGCCGCTGGGTGCCGCAGCCGGCGCTCTACCACGTGCTTGAGTTTTTGGCCCACGCCGTCACCCAGAAAGACGCCTGGGCCCTGCTCAAGCCCTACTTCGAGACCTTGGTCTCCCACTTCATCTACCCGCTCCTCTGCCCCTCCGACGACACCCTCGAGTTGTTTGACGTCGACCCGGTCGAGTACATCAACTCCAAGCTCGACAACTTCGACGATCTGGGCGCGGACGTGGCGGCGCTTGGGCTTTTGGTGACGTTGGCCCAGAAACGCGGCAAGACCACCCTAGCGCCGATTTTGTCGTTTGCCCACGGCCAGCTCCAGCAGCTCGGCTCCGTGGCCGCCGACGGCGCGCCGGACTCCGTCGACGTGGCCAAAAAGAAGGACGGCGCCATGCGCCTTGTCGGCGGTGTGGCGCATCTCTTGACGCAGCCGTCGTCGCCCTACAACTCCGAGATGGAGCAGTTTCTCGGCGCCTACATTCTACCGGCGTTGAGCTCGCCGCACGAGTTTCTCCGCGCGCGAGCGTTGGACGTGGTGCTGCGTTTTGCCGACGTCGAGTTCGTGGACCCCGCCGTGATGAGCGTCATGTTCCACGGCATTTTGTTGCCGTTTTCCGCCGACCTGGACGAGCCGCTCCCCGTGCGTCTCCAGGCGTCGCTCGCAATCCAGGCCTACATTTCCAACCGGCACTTCCAGAAGGTGTTGGGGGCGATAATCGTGCCCACCATGCTGAAGTTCATCGAGCTCTCCAACGAGATCGACAACGACGCGGTTTCCATGGTGATGCAGGAGTGTGTGGAGAACTTTGCCGAGCAGTTGCAGCCGTTTGGCGTGGATCTCATGAAGAGCTTGGTGCAGCAGTTCATGCGGCTCGCGGCCGAGATGAACGAGGTGGCCAATCTCCACGTCAACGATCTTGACGACGACGCCGACTACCCTGACACCAGCGACAAGGCCATGGCGGCCGGCGGGCTCTTGAACACCATGATTACTATTCTTTTGCTGTTCAACAACTCCAAGGAGGTGTGTGTGGTGCTTGAGGAGACGTTTTCGCCCGTCATCCGCTTTGTGTTCGAGAACGAGTTGGACGACTTCATCACCGAAATCGGCGAGCTCATGGAGAACTCCATCTTCCTTTTCCGTGCCGTGACTCCACTCATGTGGACGCACTTCGATCTTTTGGCCAACTCGTTCAACCACGGAATCGCCATCATGTACACCGAGGAGCTCTCGCAGGTTCTTCGCAACTTCATGGTGTTTGGCCGCGAGACGTTGTCGCAGCTGCCCGAGCTCAGCGCCAAGTTCGTCACCATCATCAAGAAGGTCATGGAAGGCGAAGAAGGCAGCGTTGACCGCGACGAAATTGTTTTGGGGTGCGAGCTTGCGCTGACGCTTGTTCTATCTCTTCTGCACAACTCGCCGCCCTTCATTGCCGAGCTCAACAAAACCATGCTTCCTGTTCTTGCCTCCAACCAGCCCGAGCAGGGCGCTATCACCTACAACACGCTCACTGTTTACGGCGTGGGTTACGTTGTTTCGTGCTTGCTCTACGACGCTCAGGGCACTCTTGATGCGTTGCTGGAGAACCAGCATTTCGCGTCGTTTTTCGACCAGTGGTGGGCAATCATTCCGCAGATGCGCCGGCTGTTTGACATCAAGTTGTCCATCTTGGGTTTGGTGGTGTTGTTGAACTCGCCGCAATTGTTGGAGTCAGTTCCCAACGTCACTGCCATCGGCTCTAAGTTGGCGCTGTTGTTGAAGGAACTTCCTAACGCCATTCAGTCGCTCGAAAAACAGAGACAGGTCTACAATCTGGAAGACTTCGGCGCACACAACTTCGCCGAAGCAGACTTTGAGACTGACGAAGAAATTGATGACGACTACGATGAGAACGAGACCTCTGGTGCTGCAGACCAGGGTCAGTTCCTTAATTTCCTCAAAGAAGAAAATAACAAGCTCTCCAATTGGGGCATTGCCGACGAGGAGGGAGTCTACGAAGATCCCTTGGCTACCACTCCATTGGATGCCATGGATGCTGTGGCTGTCTTCAAAGAGTTTACCGTCAACTTGCAGCTGTCTCTGCCGGCTATATATAGTTTGGTGTTTGAAAACGTGTCCGAGGCAGAGACTGCCGTTTTTCGTGACGCCTTCGCATGAGTGCACCCACTTTAATTCGCCCATCTCTGCGTGAGCTCCAACTAAGGCACTACACGATCAACAAAAAATAAATAAACGCCCCTAAAGTCCAACTTCTTGCTCTTGCTATTATCAGGGTTTCAGAACTAATGCAATCTACGGGTGAAATTATTTCAGCTAAGGGCGTATCTGGATTCTAAATAAAGTAGCTTTTCCACAACACTCCCTCCAAAGCCTGCACTTGCTGCTCATTAAATACCTTGCTGTCAACATGCCAAGTGTCTTGTCTGGTCTTTTTGAATTTGCTTAGTGTCTCTTTGGCAGAGCGGCCAACAATGCCGTTGATTCCAGACGACTTGTCCGACAACACCGTCAAAATCTCAGGAATCCATTTTGGAGGTGGCGACAGAAAAGAGAACGCATGCACTATGGCCCCAAGCCCGATTGTCGCACCATGTAATGCGAGAGTGTCATCCGAAGAAATGTTCTTGAACCCTGACTTGCGGTATTTACGCCGCACTTTATCTAGAACGTTGCGGAACTGGTTCGTATAACTGGCGACGACCTCCTCAATCTCCCCAGGCGGAGTGGCATGAATGAGTCCTGAGAATGTCGCCGCAGACGCTTCCCTTACCTCAAGACTCTTGTGGCACGTCATCTTGACTGTCAAGTCGAGAATTCGCCGACGCTGCCCTTTGCTTAAGTGGAACAAGTTTTTAAAGAAAATTGTCTCTGTAAACTCACCGAGGATAAAGAATTGCACGTTGTTGAGCTTTTCAGACGAATAACGCTCAAGCATGGCAACCACTGCCTCAAGATTATGGGCAGCAAAAGGGATCTGCGACACTCTCTTGAAAGCAGAAATAGGCTCAATATTACCAAGTTGACAGACATCTTTCATACTCGTCAATTTGAGCAAAAATGGTACGAGATGGGTTACGACCACATCCTGGTACTGAACTGATGTGCTCGTGTTGAGCGCTTGCTTTAACCAAGTCAAAGTCGTCGAGGCCGCATATATATACTGAGATTTGAGCATATCTTGCGCCAGCTGATCCTCGACCTCTAAACTCCACTTGTCAATTTGTTCGAACAAGTCAGGAATACTCTCGTGAAAATAATTTTTCAAACTCAACTTGTAAATCGATGGCCCGTTAGTCTTGGCAGCCTGAATATACGTCTTCCAATCAGCAAATGATTCTCCGTAAAATGCAAACGAGGCCACTGCCATAAGCGAGCCAACTTGCTCTCTTATGATTTGGTATTTGTTAGCAATGTTGTCAAAACAAAGCTTGACAACTGCCTCTGGGTATGGATATCCCCAGGTGACAGAAGCAATGAACGACCGCAAGTACGTTAAATGTGATGCTTCTGAAGAGGCAGAGTCGGAGTCCTCATTAATGTGAATGTCCGTTAAAATGCTTGCAATTTTGGGGAAGCGCCGGCAATCGATGTGCGCAGGAATCCACCATGCGAAGATATTCCAGATATTTTTAGTCTCGGCCGTCAAGTCGTTTTCAAATATGTTTTTGAGAAATGGCACCAAGAAGTCATCCCGTGTCTCTATGAGGGCCGGATCGAAAGTCTTGGATGCAAGAAGGATCCCCGCAACTAATTCGCAAACAACAATATGAGTACTCTTTTCATCCTTGTCGTAAATTTCGGTAATCACATCCAAAAGGTCTTGGAACAGAAGATTCTGGATGTGCTTGCTTGAAATGAGCATCACAATTCCTGCAGTGACAAAGACGTCAGTACCCTGGAAAGCCAGATTTGCATCATTATCAGTGATCCAAAGATACACGATGTTCGAAAGCCAAGCCTTATTCACGCACGTAGCAAACCCTTGGAGCACTCTCTCATCATTCTCGTTCAATTTCATGTTGTAGCATGGTTTGTTGGTAACTGCGAGGAAAGAGTCATCCCAGAAGAGCCAGCCACTATTAGCTTTGTGGTCCACAAAGTAGGATGCCGGCTCAGTTCGAAGCTGCTCTCGCCATTTCACAGCGTACGACTCGCCATGATCAGGCTGCGTGTCAATTTCCACAAGGTCCTCGGGGATGAAATCAACGGTATAAACCTTCCTCAAATCATATTTGAAAGCACTGAGCATGTATAACTTGCTCAAAATCCTCGTGATACCTTTGAGGGCCAAGCGAGAAATTAAAGGATGGTCCGATGACGCTGTCCTCGTAAGAAGTTGAAGCACGTCATTCCTTGTCTCCATTTCATTTTCGACCTGCAACTCCACTAAGAACAGAAGATTAAGGGATGAAGTTTTCCAATGGGAATTCTGCTTCTCGTGCAAAACGAACACATCCTCGAGGCCATTGAGCTTCTCGATGTATAAACGACGCTTCTTATTTTTAGCAATTGTGACAGCTTGAATCTCAAGGTCGATTCTCTCATCCTGAGGCCTGATTGAGTCCACGAGCTCATGGTCGATTAGACAAACGCTGCTTGGAGGACGAACTCCACCGGACAAAGACTTGAGAAGTCTCTGGGCGACATCATTGACGTCATTATTGTCCACCAATAAGCATCTATGAAGCAACTCTGCAAACTTTTGGAGATTGTAAATATCAGACAGCATCTTGCTTTTCACCCTCTTAAGCTCGAAAATGATCAATCCACTCTCGATCTTCTTGAAATTATTCTCCTCCAAAGCCTTAGAGATAGTCCTCAAAGACTGCTTGACAATCACATTGTAAGAACCGTTCACTCTCTTCATAGCATCCATAAGCGTAGCCTGGGCAGGCTCTGCAATTGCCGCGTATGTTGAGCAAGACAACCTCACAATGTCTTCAATGAGCACTCTGTCCAAATCTGTCATCGTACGAGAAGTGGCGTGCAAAGCGACTCTGAGCAGATGATAGGTTTCGAGTCTACTGCTGAAGGCAATTCTGCTGTATGCTTTGCGCACACGATTAATGTGCTGAAGCTCATTAATGTAGCTGAAAGACACGCGCGCATGGCTATGATCAAGGACGCGCTCTCTTCCCAAATCGGCAAACCATATGTTAAGAACGTATAGCAAATGCTTGAAGAGCTTGGTATTGTCGTAAAGATGCTTCTGCATGAATCTGCAGATGACATGCAAAGATTTTCCAATTAGGTGGCGAACGCGATGAATCTCCAAATAGAGCTCATTCTTCTTGCGAGTCTCTATGTCGTCACCAAAGTAGTAATTGCTTGTGTAGAGTTTACGCTCGCGGAAGGTGATCGCAGGATTCATCGAGGACATATCAATTCCGGCAAGACGGGGACTGGCGTTCCCAGATGCCTGAATGCCCGGAGAGCCTGGCTCGCTCATAACATGAGAATCTACTCTTTTAAGAGTATGCTCCTTGTTCAAAGTCTCTTCGGAATCAGTTTGGCGAGAGTCCATGTACTCAAACCCGTCATCGGGAATTTGACTGGAATCATCAATTTTCATAGCATCCAATTCAAAGTCTTGGACAATCTCGCGTAGATTCTCGTGGATATCCATGATGTTGTCTTCATCGATCGCAGAAAACTTTGTGCTTTTCATGTCCCGCAACAGCGCCAAAATCTGGAGTCGATGGTTGATGGACTCAAATTTACTGTCACTGAGCTTTGGAATGTCCTCATTGAAAAGAGGATCAAATAGGTACGACGTTCCGCTAAGACCATAAGCCAAGTACAAGAAGTTGGCCCTAAGGTCGTCAGATAGTTCGAGTGAAATGTTTGTCTCCTTTTCCGAGGAGCTCGCAATCTCTTTAAGAACCTTCATTATGTTTGAAAGCGCTCTCGAAGTGTGTTTGATGAAGGTTGAGGTTGCGAAACTGATTTCTCTATGGGTAGGAAAGAACCAGTCAAATTTCAAATTTTCGTCCAGAAAACGATACTCATCAAACTGAAACCCTCCCCAACACTTCTCATCAACCCCATACTTCTTCTCGTATTCCGGACTAATCAAACGGGCCTCCCTGAGTCTTGCCTTCGTAACCCCCTGCAATATTTGGTTGAGGATGTACGTCGTTGCAAACACAGTGGGGCCCTTGACATTCTCCATCAAAAATGTGGACAAGTCTGAGAGTTCCTTCTCCATGTTGACGACGTACTCGGCTGCATTACCAATGCACTCGTTGAGAATGGTTAAATTCCAGTACAAGGCTTGATCACGGGGCACAATGTCCACTCCTGTTCTAGCTTTACCTGCACCGTTCTCTGACACATCTTCTCTGATTCTTTCAATAAGGAGCGGTGCCAACTGTAAGAAATACTTTGGGTCTCTCTTGATCATCCCCCCACAAACCTCAGCAATTACATCAGCCACGGTGTGGACTGTGTTATTTGTGATAAAATTCACAACTGCTTCGCAGAATGCTTTGAATATGTCGTCTGACATTGCTTCAATAATGACATACATGAACTTAGGCAACAAGTCGCAGAGATCCTTTTCGATGCCATTGCTCTTAGATGGGTCCGGTATGTTTTCCAATAGGATGAAGATCCTGTCGGCCATTGACTTTACAAAAATCTTAAAAATTGAGGTTGAAGACCGGAGGGCCCTCACCTCAAGTTCTGGATCGTACAGAAGGGTTTTGTTCTGCCTCAAGTACAAGTTTTGCTGCAACTCTTCGATTTGAGCCATTGAGAATTCGTCTGCCAAACCCTGATCTCCTTCACCCTTTGTGAGGTCGTAGAGCGGGACGAAATTGGCAGCAGCAGCAAAGAAGTTGAGGGTATGAACAGTTTTGCTAAGGTCGTTGGAATCAATTCCTGGGAGAGCTAGCGTCATGATGCGTGCAAGATGAACCCTATAATTTGGTGTGGCTGCAAAATACCTCACCAACTCCTCGAGACTTCGGAGCGCTGATACAACACGATGAGTGGAGATGAGACCCTCCAAGGATTCGTAGATGTCGAGCAAAACAAACCCGAGGGTCGCCTCTGCATCGAGGAATGCCAACTGACCTAAAGCAGATAAGTAGTCCTCGGCCACTGAGTTCTTTCTTGTTTGGATTCCGGCGCGCACAAGCGGTAGCATGCAGCTCACAAAGCGCTTCACAAGTTCGTCCAGTAGCTTGAGCAGCAGCGGCAATTTGGCCAAGGACCCAGTAGGCTGGCGCTCCAAGTTGAACCGCTTATGGAACTGGTACACTAAACTCGAAATGAGTTTCGAGATCGGCCGGGACCAATCACCGCTGTTCGAAGGGTACGCATAACTTTCGATGGCATTGAGAAGCGTCTCAATCTGGTTCATGACGCCGTCACTTTCTAGCGACTTTCTACCATGCATGGAAAACACAATGACGCTTGCAAAGCCGTGAAAGAACTTCGTTCTTAGAGACGCGAACTTGCCGGAGTTAATGCTCAAGCTGTTGAGAAGAGTGTTCATGATAAAAAGAAATTGTGGCTCGTTGTAGACACCAAACTTGCCAAAGACCTCAGGCTCTAGAGAGTCGCTTCGAGCCAAATGGCCTAAGAATGCCATTGAAATGGTGCCCAACCGCAGTGTCACGTGCGAGTCCACGCCCACGCTCTTGCTGAGTTTCTCCCACATGTGGAAAAATGCCGGCACGTAATTGCGGATGTCGCAAGGGTCATCAGGGTCAGTATTGAACGGGAGCGGTAGCAACAGCAACGCCAGAAGTACTAGTGATGCGTTGGGGATGGAGAATTTTGAGCCGATGTGTCTGAAAATCTCCGGAAGCGCCGTGGGCTCAATAAAGCTCAGTGCACGTTCCGCCAAGCGGAGCAAGAGGCTCATGTCCTTCTTCTCAAAGGGCTCGAACAGGGTATCAACGGTGGGAAAATGGTTTGAAAGCTCGAGATAGACCTGCTTCCACGGCAAAATGAATCCGTTTGCTCTAAACAATTCAATGTCTTTGGTCAATGCCTCGAAGGTTTTGACGTAGATCTTCAAGCTCAACTGCTGGCCCCTGCTCGTGCAAATGGCAAAGTACACTCGGGCCAAGGCCATGCGCAAAGTCAATGGCATGTCGTACTTCAATTTCATCCACACAAGAAGCTCGTGGGTCCAGATACGCACACCGACCACGGCAGCGGACTTGGGCAGCTTCCGGTGCTGCATGACAGACTCGCCAGATTCAATGTCGTCTGGGCCTTCCTCGCGAGCATCAAGGGCGTCGTCCTCGAGTTCCAGGTCTTCCTCGTCTTCGAAATCGTCGTCGTCATCGTCGTCGTCGTCTTCGTCATCGAGGTCAGCAAGACCGTCGTCGCCATTTTCGTCGGCGCCCATCTCAAAGATGTTTGTGTCGAAAGCCAAATCTACGTCGTTGATTCCCGACTCCTCCTCCAAAGACGCCAAGTCCTTGGCGGAGATCGAGAGCAGGCCCTGGATATCAAGCGACTTCACGGCAATGTAGAGATGCGAGACAATGTGGGCAAGGAACTTTGCGCGGTCTTGGGGCGACTCGGTTTCGTACGGAAGCATTCCTGGCAAGTCTATGGTGCGGGGTCTTGAGCGGGAGTAGAATCGCGAGTCCTTGTCCAATTGAAGCGCAAAAATCTCCTCTGTGTTTGCCGGGACGTCGAGATTGTAGCTCTGCTCTCTGATTGAGGCCACCGTTCCGTATGATGGGCGGCGTTTCGCTAATCTGGACGAGGCCAGTGGAGTGAACGCACGAGGAGGAGAATGCAGCATCGCCAACGGCGACAGCACACGGGTGGTATTAGAGCTTTGGGCATGGATCAATCTGGAAGGCACGGGTGCCGATATCCCGAGTTTGCGCCCTCCTTCTGGTCTTTCCAGGTTTGCCATCTGGAGTGGAGGTGAGACTTGCGAGGAGTGTATAGAGCACGTCATTTGGGCCCGGCGTAAGCGACGGTGGAACACGGCGGCCAGAGAAATTTGGAGGGTTTTAGGGGCGATTGGCGGGGTCGGCTGCCTGAGAGATTTATTATAGCCCGGGGATTTTGTTTAGGGTGGCAAACGTGCTGGAAGGTTCGGATCGTGCCCGCAGGCCATGAAGTCACGGAACAACGAGCTCGGTGGCGCAGCTGCAAATGTGGCGACTTCCGGGTCCGCGTCACGGTCAGCGGCGTGCAAAAGTCGTGCAAACGGCGGCCGCTGAGGCACACGCCGTCGCTGAGGACCGTCTCCCTGGCGTGGCTCGAGGTGAAGATGCAATGGGGCGGGAAGCGAATGCAACGGGCCAGAATTTGCGGTGGAGCAGCGGTCTCGACGGGCCGACGGCGAGTTTCAGTCACACAGGCCGCCAAACAGCCACAGGCCGCCAAACAAGCCACAGCCGGCGCATGTGTCTCCAGCAGGCCAACACGCCAGGCTGGCCGTCGCCAGACAGCAGGGTCGGCGGGCAGAAACGCCCCACACCGCGCTACTGCGCGCTCGGCCGCGTCCGCGGCGGCTCCACCGCACCAACCATCTGCTGCACCTGCTGGCGGCAGATTTCCTTCAAATCCACAATGTCCGCGCGGAGCTCCTCCACCAACTCGGACTTCTCGCCCACGAGCTGGAGAAGCGTCTCCTCCTTGCGCTTCTGCAGCGCGAGGTCGGCGGCCGCCTGCGCAAGCTGGTCGCGGAGCTGCGTGTCGGCCTTCTGGAGCTCGTACACCCTGAGCTTGTCCTGGTGCGCCGCGGCACGCTCGCCCGAAAGCGCCTCGTTTTCCTCCCTCAAGTTGGCGATCTCCAGGTCGAGCCGGCGGATGCTGGCGCTCATTTTGTTGATGATCTGGATGTGCTTGGTGGCGCCCGACGCGGCGCCAAACCCGGCGCCGGCCACCGAGGCCACCGTCTCGTCGCGGTCCTCGAAGTAGCCGGCGGCGTCGTCCGACGGCAAAAACGACAGCGCCGCGGGCGCCGCGTCGGGCGAGGCGTCCCACGCCGCAAGATGCTGCAGCAGCGACTGGAACAGCAAGCTGCGGAGCTGCAGCAGCAGCGGCTGGCGCGGCCGGCGCGGAAGGCTGTCCATGGACAAAAACGAGCCGTTGGGGTCGGCCATGGGCGCCTGCGACTCCAACGTGCGCACCTGGTCGGCCAACGCGGCGACCTTGGCGTCGAGGTTGGCGCGGTCGGTGCTGAAAACCGCGCGGAGCTCGTCGAGCCGCTCCTGGAGCTCGGCGTGCTCCTGCGCCTTGAGCTGGAGCTGGAAACGGGCGGCGTTCTCGGCTGCACGAGCCTCGGCCACGGTGCCGCGGGCTTGCGCGAGCTCGTCCTCGGCGGCGGCTAGCTGCTGGGCCGCGCGGCGGAGCTCCGTCTGCTGCTTCGCCTTGGTGCGTTTGCCGGCCTCGAGCGCCAGCGTCAACGTGTCGACCTTGCCCTGCAACGTGGACTCGATGAGCTTCCAGTTCTCCTGCAGCGACACGTACTGGGCCTGGAGGTTGCGGTGGGCGTCCAGGAGCCGCGCGTACTCGGCGTAGTCGACGTGGGGCGCCGTTTCGGGCGCGGCGGCGCCGGCGGCGGTGTCGGCGGCTGCTGCCGAGGCGGCTCCGGCACCGTGCTCGGCGTACACGCGGAGGTCCTCCACCTTGGCCTCCAAGCGCGCCACCTCGGCGCTGTTTTCGAGCTTGAGCGCCGCGATTTCGCCGCTGAGCTGCTCCACCAAGGCGTCCTTGCCCTGGAGCTCCAAGCGCCGTTTTTCGGCGTGCAACTCGAGCTGGAGCTCGAGCGCGGCGGCGGCCATGGTGCATTTCTTGCGCTCGTCGAGCTCGGCCTCGAACCGCTGCTGGGCCTCGCGGAACCGCGCCTCCCAGTTGCTGTTGGCTTCCTTTTCGAGCTGCGCCTCGGCGGCAGACGCGCGGCTGTGGGCCTCCTGGAGCCGTTCCAAAAGCTGGTCCACCGACGCCACTTTGTGGGATTTGACCACGTCGTCGATCTCCGAGAGCTTGAGAAGCGCCTCGGCGTTCTTGTCGGCGTAGCCCTTGAGCGCCTGCTCGAGCCGGCTGTTTTCCTGGGCGAGCGTTCGCGTTTTTTCCGTGAGGGCCACTTCTTTGCGTGAGAGCGCCGCGCCTTCCTCGCGGAGCTCGGCGATGATGCGGTCCTTGTCGGCCGCCTTGCCCAGCTGGGCGCTTTTGGCGGTTTTCTCGAGCGCCTCGGCTCGCTTGTGTAGCTCGCGCATCTGCGCGGCAAGCTGCGCGTTCTGCGCCGCCAATTGCGTGTTCTTTGCTGCTAGATCGGCGTTCTGTGCCTCGAGCGCCGCCGTGGGCGAGTCCGCAGCGGGCGCGTGCTCGTGCAGCGGCGGCTCCGGCGTCGCGGGCGCGGAGTCGGGGGCCGGTAGCACCGAATCGAGGCCGCCTTCGGCGATGATTTCCGGGGCCTCGGTGCCCTCGGTGCCCTCGGCGGCGTCCGGGGTTGATTCGGCGCGGGACGGCGCCTTTTTCTTGGCCCGGGCGGCCTGAGCCAACCGCTCTTGGAGCGTGAGGCGCGCACGGCGCGGCGCGGCGGCCGCAGCGGGTTCGGGGGGCTCGGGCGTGGCCATGGCGGGCTGCAGAAGAGGTGGAGTTGGAGGTGTGGGCGCGCGTGACTATGGTCACGTGCGGTCTAAAAAGTTCCGTACCTCCTAAAAATAGTGGTCGCGTGACCACGGTCACGTGATCGGTGCGACCATCTGCCCGCGAACAAAATAGTCGCCATCACGTGCCACCGGCCGTCTGGTTTTGCGTGCATGGTGCGCGCACTAAACACTGCCTTCCCTGCACGTCGTGGATTATCGCTGCCGTTTTATGTGCAGCACCGCCTCCGATCGCGTGCGCGGAGATGTGGCCGCCTACCCCTTTCGGGCCCGCGTAGTTTTGCCCATCCCGCGACTTTTTCAGCAGCCGCTTTTTTTAATGCTGCATTGCCTGCCCGCCGAACGCATGTGCTCGAGCGTCTTACCACGCCAGCCGCTTGTCGAGCCTCGCCGGGAAGGTACACGCGGCGCTCGAAAAAGAAATGTGAGGAGGGGGGAGGCGGCACAATCAGGCACCAGAGAGGGAAGGATTAGAAGGAAAGGGGGAAAAAAAAAAAAGAACACATCTCGGCAAACACGTTACGGGCTCATAGTACCTTTCTCTCGGTGCTGATCTACGACTACACACTAGGCAGGTGCCATTGCGGGTGGGCCCCGCTGCGGCAATTCCTGAAAGCTTAACTGAAGGAGAAGTCAAGACAAGCTGCACCAGCAGGTGAGTACGAGAAAGAATAAGGGGAATGTGCGGGATCAAAAAAAAAAGAATTTAAAGAAAAACATAAACAAGGCAGACGAACAGAGACGGGCGGGAAAACGAAGCGGCGACAAACGCAACAGGAAACCCCCCAATCAGCCAGCCTCAAAATAAGGCGTTCAGGTCCCGCAGACAGACTACGTTTGCGGAAGGGCAAAGCGGCGTAATAGTTCCTGATCTGCGCGTTCGGCAGAATGTTGCCTATTGTGCTGCTTCGGTGGACATTTCTCATGCATGATGAATAAAGACCTCCGCCGCATGATGCCACGGGGACCGCTGTGCTGAGGCTTTATCAGCATGGACAGTCTGCACCGGCAAAACGCGAATTCAGCATGCTGCCACCGCAGATATCTGGGGCATCATGTGTGGAAGCCTAAATCATTGTCCTTTTTTTTGGCGGCAGCCCAATCAGGTAAGGCGAGCACAGTAGCTGGTCAACGGCCGATTGCGACAGAGGAGAAAATTTTGCCGTTTCGTCGGTGCAGAAGAAAGTAGAGTGCCGTGGAAAAACGCAGCGGCATGTTGCTCAGGGCTTCTAGCCAGACAGTGGTTTCTCCGAACTGGATAACAAGCCGTGCGATCCAAGGCTGTGGATGACCACGTGAAGGCCGCAGGGGCGCATCTAGAACGGCCGCGCTATCACTTTTGGGCTTTTGGGTTTCATTGAGATTGCCGACGTTTCGTTATGGGTTTACGAGTTTCGCCTGAGCCCTCGCTATTTCCACCTAGACAAGCAAACCTCGACATGCTTGTTTCCGCCGGCTGCGTTCCTATCCCACCAGAGAGCGTGGCTTTGAAATCGTTCCATCTGAGCCCGCCACGGCCTATGAAATGGGGTAATTTGACGTGAGCTTTGCCGTTGTGTTGGAACTGCGTTGGTGCAGAGCAATGGGTAGCGACCATTTATACGGCCACCACGAGGCTCGCGGCTGTTAATTGAGTTTGGCAACTTGCCAATCCAAGTCTACGAGCGGCTTGCAGTCAGCTCGCCTTGCTTGAGACAACCGTTTTCTCGTCGCCAGGCTGTTCTACGAAGTCGTGATATTGCTCTGCTTTAGGTGTCAAGGCTGAGGATCCTGGGTTTTCAGGATAGCTGCAGATGTCTTCTTTTCGTAGTATCCGATTCGCCATGCGTTCACATGGCGTTACCCGCGCCATTGGTTGCAGGTGCTGTCGCATGTTCACTAGGTGCCACTCTGTATTCACTTCAAGCCTCTCTTTCTGCTTCGCTGGGAAAAGCCGGGCAAACAGTCCAATCTCGTTGCGCCATCCATAGTGCTTCGCAATCTCTCTATCAGGATCCCACCTGATTATCTCAAGATTCTCGTTCTCCGTTTCGCCGTGTTGTTGGCTGTTATTGCTGACCGGCCTATTTCGAATCTTGCATGCGATTCCAGAGGCTAAGCAAACACTCTCTACTTCAGCACTTGCTAGATCCATCCCAGCAAGACCAAACAGTGTCGCCGAGTATGCTGAGTTTTCAATTGGTCGGCTTGACACTTCATTTCTGCAGATTCTTGTCCTCTCGCTCCCTCGGCGTCAGTCGGAGGACCTTAGCTGACATTTCTTCGATCGCCCAATTAACGCTTGGTCCACACTCAAGTCATTATTTTCCGTTGCCCATCCTTTAGCCCCGGTATTGGAATCTGATATAGCGCTGATTCCGTCGTGGCCCAAAAATCCGAGGCGTGGCTGGGTTCCCCCTCCTCCCTCTCGCTCCATCCGATATTACAAGCCAATGAACAGAACGCAGCACCCCATCGCTTCTAGATGCCACTGGAATAGCCCTCTACTGTGAGTTTTCTCTCGTCCCAATTCTACTTTTCGTTCCCTTCTGTAGGACGCAAGGATGCCAGGCATCCTGAAATATGGCGCCATCTTCACAGCTCTGTTCTAGCAAGGTTTGCTTCCTAGAACTACGTTGTTTCTCCTTGAGTGAATCCCTATCCTGGTGAATACTGCGGGCCACAAGTTTTGCAAACACCTACCGCCAGCTACGTTAGCAACTTCCCGTCTAAGAGGCAATCTCGACCAGCGAAGACTCTTGCCATTGGCAATTCCTGAGAACTGTTTTCCACGCTTAGTTCTTCGAGGCTGATCCAGGGAAGTCAGCCTCACAGCAGTGCATGGTCTGGAAGAAAGATACGCCTTTCCCAACGCTAGGTCCGGCTCTGCCCCTTCTTCCCTAGTCTTCAATCTACTTTTTGCTAAGCTCTTGCCTGCGCATGTTTTGGGATCCTGCCGTTCCGCCATTCTTCTGTTACAAGAGACTGGCCCTTGGCGTCTTAACAACTGCCTACCGCCGAAGAAACACAACTTCAGCGTTCTTGACACTGGCAAGACCTAATCGAACGCTGCTCCCTGAACCCTTGAGACACAGCGATGTCTAGCCGAATACATCTAACCACCCCATTTCAATTCCACTTTCCACCTCCCGCCCCCTATGCTTTCTAGACTCTACGTCTCTGGTTTCCTAATATCCATTTCCTAAAAATCTCAGTGTTGTTCATGAATTATCGTGCTTACATATCTCTCTCATATGCTAACATCAGCCTACTGCATGCTTTCAACCACGGCTGGCAACGACGGAAGCCGCAACGCCATATTATTGCTCAGCCGAGGTGGCCACGGGGGCCGCTTCTCTCTCTCGTCCTGTTCCAGGCTCATTTCCGAGTCTGTGGGCGTGGGAAGTCCACCTGCTGGATTTGAATTGGGGTTGGGTGGAGAACCTTGTGCCAGTGGCGCCAGCGCCACCTCAGAGTGGGACGCCACCAACTCTGGCCGCATTTTTTCAACGTCGGCCTCGTGATCTTGCGGAGCTAGCACTTTCTGCAACAGGTGTTCGGTATGAGTGTTTTTGGTTTGTGGGTTCTGTTCTTCGTGTTCTTGAAGTCCCTTTTCTTGTTTTTCGTGGTATTCTGGCAGCTCCTGTTGTTCTTGGTTGTGTTCTTCTTGCTCGTGTTCATGGTGGTGTTCAGGAGGAGATTCCGACTCGGGCCCTGCGCGAGACGCCGGCCGCAGCTCGTGGTCCTTTTTCTCAAAATCAGCTTTCAGCTTGCGGGCACCGTGTTTCTTGGTGACTATGTGTGTGTTGAGATGATTAAGCAGGCCGTAGCTTTTGGTGCATTCTGGCCACAGGCACGCGTACTTGCGGTAAATCTGGTAGTATCTTCGGCGGAAACGACGGTGTTTCTGGCCCGCCATAGTCACAGACGGTGGCGACTGCTCCTGAGGATACCCGTATTGTGGGGGATTGAGAACATGGAGCTGGGCTTGCGGAGGAATGGAATGCCCATGAAAGGGCGGAACCTGCTGCGGTGGAAGTTGTGTTGCCGCCTCACGTTGCTGAAGCTGTAGCTGCTGGTGATGCTGATGCTGCTGGAGGAGTTGTTGCTGATGTTGTTGTTGTTGATGATGATGTTGTTGTTGGTGGTGTTGTTGTTGTTGTTGTTGGTGTTGTTGTTGGTGTTGTTGTTGCTGATGTGCTTGAGGGCCCAAAGAGTAGTAGCCGGATTCCGCCCAGTAGCCTGGAACAATCATTCCCGGGTAAGGAATCATCACAGGAGCCGAAGATGCTCCACTCGCTGCTGGTGTCGACGTATGTACTCCAACTTGGCTGGAGAGGTTCGGAAGAATCTGCAGGGAGCTCTTTTCGGGGTTTGGCAAACTAAGCACGCTTGGAAGCAAACTGGGACCTCCAGGTGCTAGCCGTGGATGCAATGTAGGCGGCGGGAGCGTGCGCCCGGGTTTTGCATCGTTGAGCATCAACGAAATAGGTATTCTGGGACTCATGGCCATAAATGTAGCTTGAAAGTGGTTGAGGATCGGATCGGGGAGGTTACAACAAATAAGTCCAACGGATGTCTAGACGAATGATTAGGAAACCTCAGGAAAAATAGAATCGGGGGCGTGTTGGAGTGGGGATTCGGCCAACAATTGTGTCACTGCTGTGTCGCAGGAAAGCACCAAAACGTGAATTTGAAGATCAATTGGCTTTTGCCGGATTGTGTTTGCTGCTGGATTATGCAACACGGCGATTAGGAGGAGGCGATCAAAGGATCAGTGTCTGTTGAGATATACGAGGTGGACAACCGTCTATGAAAAGAAAACGGGGTTACTGGTAATGTTCAGGAAAGTCACGGGATGTCAGGATAGCCAGAATAATCTCGTAGTGGGGACGTATGACAAATATGGAGTTGTCAGAGCCGGATCTGAATGCGCAAGCAAGCCAAATTGAGATAGTGGGAATGTAGTTGCGGAGGTAGGTGATGGAGACTAGGCGGGGGAAAGGTGTTCCAGTAAGAGGTCAATTCGGGAACAACGGGCCAGCTCTGTTCAAACAAGTGCAAGGGGGGCAAGAAATATAAGCTTTTCTAAAAGATCCTTTACGTCAAGCGCGACAAAAATAACCGTCTCTCGCAACATCTCAAAACTTACTCAAGTGCAGGTGCGTCAGAAGGGTGCGTCAGAAGGGCGCGCAGGTGCCCTGTCAAGCACCACCCAATACGCATATCGGCTAAATCTCCCACTTCAGAAAATTACAAGCACGGCATCACTTGTGAAATTGGCATGTATTTTGCATGGGGAAGAGAAACAGAGATCCTCGCTTAATTTCTTGCAACACCTCCGGCGCTACGCACAGCTTGCGTCCTGCATAGCGGACACAATCTCCGTTGTTCTTGTGCATCCACTCCGCATGCACTGCGCTAGACCATCGCGCATACGTAGAAGTGATCGGTCTGCAAATCTCTTGAGATTATCCTGTCAGGGTCCCATTTGCTCAATGAATCAATGAGTTGGGAAAAGTTAAAACGTTTAAATGAATTGCATTTACGGAGTGGGAGCTGCATTTTGCTTTCTCATCCCTACTACTTGCGCACGTGAGGTTGCTTTGTTCTCACAATTGGCGGCTAACATATGCGCTAAGCATTAGCATCGAAAGTGCCGCAACCTTCACTCGCGCCGGGGATAGTTAGCGCATGACATAACACAGGCACTTCCCGAATAGGCAGCTGCGGATCACATGCCTCTGGCGTAAGCACCTTCTGCGTGCACTACGCACAAGTTTGTTCTCTGTGAGATCCTGAAAATCGCGGTTGCTTTAGCTGCATTCTCTGACATTGACACTAGCCAAGGTACTCAACAAACTCCGTGCACCGGCTGGGCCCATCCTCGCGGTAGTAAGGCCAGTTTTCCACTAGAAATAATCTTGGTCTATGAGCAAAGAGCGCCATATCCTCGAATTGTTGGGTTTCGCTCACCGGATGCAACATCTGCGAGTGAGCACCGATAACCACCGCTGGCATGCATATGATCCGGGGCCAACCCCGCGGTGCCGTACCAGTGGCAGAGGCTGCCAATGCACGTCTCCGGCACAAAAGGCACGTGAAACAATGTTACGAGCCCGCGCATCCCGCGCAACGGTGCTGTGCGTTTGCTGCAGAACACGGGCTTCGAGCGTCCATATTTGGCCGGCTAGTTCGACTCCGGGGGGCCGAAAATTGGCTTTATAGCCATTCTCCCGTTTCTGACAATCATGTGAAATCTGCGCGAAAGGCTGGCGCCGAAGAAAGTGCTTGGAAACGCCTTAGCATTCGCCCCTATGCTGCAGAGCGACTCGATATTAGCCGCAGGTGCAGACATCCAACTTAGTTTCTGCCGTAGCCAAATCCTCTTTGCATTTAAAATCTTCTCTCCCTGCATGCAGTGCCCCACAGCCCCTGGCCAAGAATGCGTACGAACTGTATGCACAATTATGCGTAAGCGCCGTGCGCAGATTCTGCCATGACTAGAAGAATAACTGATTACAAAAACCTTACTACAATGGGCTCACAGCCGCCAGGCATCAAGGTGCTTGTAAATGTTGGTGGGGCCAAGTGACCACAATATACGACATCGTATACACTACCTGCGATCCTTCTTTTTCTTTTGCCCGCCTCTCATTCGCCGATCCGTGTACACGTGAAATGGTGTCGCCATAGGAGATGGCCATAATATGGCACCGGAGAAATAGCCGGAGTCCCCCAAGCCAAAAGGATGCTGCAAATGAGTGTGTTTTCTAATTCAGAATCCACAGCGGCTACGGAATAGTACACATTGGGCCAGTTAGTATACTGAAGGTACTCCAAGAGCACCCTCTTCTATGCCAATATGTTTTCGTATCATGTCACAGGGTGGTATCTCGTCTCAGCTTTCTCTCCACCCCTAATTTCTGTAGTTCGAGCACTAGCGCCGCGAATTTCTTTTTCTTCAGTACTGCACCGCCGCGACCCGCCAATCGGACAGCTTTCCAATTTCACGCATGGAAACCGAAGACGCCGTTTCTTTTTGCCCTGGAAGGTTGGGAGCACCAGCTGGTACGGATCTCATTATCTTTATACTCTCCAGCCAATAGTGCTTGTGAAGTGCTCGTGTCGGGGGCGCAGTCCGCGAGATAGTCGATAACAGGAGTCGAGTTTTGACGCTCAAACTGAGAGCAAGTGACGAGCTGCTAAAGCACGTATCAGCTCATAAGCATATTGGCCACCCGATTAGATTACCCCGGCCCTAGAACATAGTCTCCGACGCATCTCAATGTGCGAGCTAGATGGAACTGCAGCGTCTCAATGTACGAGCTAGACGATGGTGCAGCATCACACCAGCAAAGCAAAAGAGTCAACTCCGCAGTAGCGTGTGTTGAGTCGCTCTGCGGAGGACAACTCCCCCTGCATTGCATGCGTGAACTTGCTGGACTAGCGTAATGCTATGTGCAGTCGGCAGTCCTACTCACACAAGTCCGCAGCAGTAGCCGCCACGAGCAGCGAAGGAACGGCGGAAGGTAGTGTAACACGTGTAACGGCTAACGCAAGCAATGGCAGCTCCGACCGCAACCTAGCCTTCCTGGAATAACCACATTCCGCGGTATACAGTCCCGCGTCAATTTCGGCCCTCTACCACAAAACGTCAATTTTGGTGTCTCTCCCCGCAGTGCTCATGCATGGAAAATGGGTTTCGTGTCTCGGGGATGCTGTTTCTGGCATCCCAACATCAAACGCACTTTACGAATAATTCTTTTCATGCGAATAGAAAGGAATAAGCGACCAAGTTGGCTTTACGTCACCATGGACATTCCTCGTCTATGCCGTGCGGCTGCTGGTGTGCGTGAAGCGTCCCTCGAATTTTTTTTTTTTTTGTCTTTTTGCTCTTCGGGAAACGCTTGTGTATTTCCGCGCCGTATTTGTCTTGCATCGACGTATCGCAATGATTGCAGTGCAGAGTGTGCAAATTGGCGGGCCATAATCGGTACACTCCCTCTGCAAGAAATTTGTCATAGAGCAAAAACGCTGAACGACTGTATTCGCTCTCCTCCGAAAATTGGTGACATTCGACGTTCCCTTGAACTGGTTCGAAACTTGCGTGGTGATTGCGAACTTAACTTGCGCCCAATCTTAAAAGCTTCACCACTTCAGGGTATTCTTGCCGCTTCGCCATTTGATTTGCCAAGCAGAAGATCGGCATTTCTACTGCGCCTTGCGTATCATTGACAACGCGGGTGCGAGCACATTAGGTGCATTGATAAAGTGCGATAGCGTAGCGGGTGCATGGGTGTCACTGATTCATTGCGTCAAATGGCGTGGTTTACGAGTGTACACGCACATGTAGTCTCAATAGGGAATCTGCGTCGGGCGTTTCAGACTAACATCAAAGTCAAACGAGTGGTCTAGCTTTTGTCGTATATGAGTATGCAGCATTTCGGGATCAGAAACAAGGTGCCGCCCTAGATCTCCGATTGACTAAAATTCCAGGCGAGCTCTAGCCAGAGATAGGCTTTCATTTCTGAAAGATCTTCAAAATAGCATGATTCTCTCTTACTCGATTTTGGTATAGTAGATACTAGGACCTGGTAGGGTTATCTCGAGGAGGGTGGTGCTCGGATGAATGGTGTCGCCCTAGTGAAATGAATCTCGACGGTTCTCAACTGACGCAAATTGCATAAACCATGGAAGTGGCTCTGATGTCTGTATCTCGAACAGAGTGCATGTTTCACCATGAATGGCATGTTGGCGGTACATAGAAAATTCTCTACCGGCTCAAACTCCTTCTAGATTACAGAGAACTCCTCCAACAAATTTTTGGAAATAGGAGTGAGTAATTGCTGGTTCTGCCTATCAAGTGATTATCAAGCTGAACTGGGCATTTTTGGCTCTAATGCTACCGCAGTTGTGAATACCGAATTGCCTTCCATACAACCAAATTTTGGTAATATGACGCAATTTCTTATGAGCCAAGGTTTCAATTATCCTATATTCTAACTCACGTTCTCAGAACAAGCAAGTGGTGTCCAGTTTGCATACTCGGTTCAAATGTATGGGTGGTAATGACATGCGGAGAGACGGACAAGCTCAATATTGCTGTTTTTCCCACCTGTGGCTAATACACTGTGCAATGTTCCAGCCGCTTCCGAACCCTGGCGTCATACAAAGGGTTATGCGCTACCTTGAGGACGTAATTCATATCCCCAAAAAAGTTTAATTTGGGTATCTGCGGCACCAAGCTTACTTTGAAAGCTTAATCTTACGGAAAAATAAAGTTTGACTAGCGCATTGAGTGGGTTCTTGGCAGCCCTCATTGTGGATTGAACACAAGAAGCCACTGAATTTGACTTAGAAGCAGGGTTCAACTTTGGTTACTAACAGCCTTAATTGATAATGTCTCAGGAGTTTGCTCTTTGTTGGATTATTGATCTTCTGAAATTGAGTTCCGATTCATAGAAGAGGACAAAAGACTTTGAGGTTGAAGTATGACCACGCTTCTCTCTCCAGCACCTCTGCAAAACATCGATGAATATGAGATGGCTAGATATTCCTGGCTGCTTTCATATCAGAATTTGGGGTTTCCTTCAGAAATATGGACCTCTTGGTTAGTGGAGGTGAGTCTTAACTACTCATTGGTGGTAGTGAGGTCCTCGAACCCTCTTTAGCAAAATTGTCAGCAAAATTCTGCGGCAATCTAGCGGCTCAAGGGACGGGATTGTCTCATTTCTACTTCAGTCTTGTGACACTGGATAGCCCGAGGTTGTTTAGCATTCTCTGTAAATTGACCCACCTAAGCCAAAGAATCTCCACTTATTTGAGCCACTTAAGATGCTGAGTATTCTAATGTGGAGCAGACAAGATGAGATATGTTCTTCCTTTGCAGATAGTTAATGTCTGGATGTCCTCAGTGAACAAACCAAAAACATCTATTGCAGTGAATTTGGCGAGGGAGCTGCCGTTAGCCGAATTGAGCAAAAAGTGTCAGTTTTGCCGAAGATAGCTTATCTTTGATGTATATCTCTGATGTTCGGCAACTTTCAACATTTCGGTGCAGTTGTGACTGGGTAAAATGGCGTCATTGTGGCTTCTGTCTCGAAAGAGCACACGGAATTAAGGCAGAAAACAACAGAAATGTCATGTGAATGTCGAGTTGACTGCCAAAGAGTCGCTGCTCGATATCCCCGCCAAGTTGCTTATTATCTCCTTGCGACAAACGCCTATCGCGGTGATAAGAAATGGGTGCAAATTTTGGGCATAACCTCAGTAGGCGAGGCAGGCAACAACACGGCTAGAAGGTCGGATTCTTGCAAATTTTGATGAAACTCAAACGAAGTCAAATTTCGTCGCATGCTGGCAACGGAAAGGGAAGAGGAAATATAGGGTGTACGGGTGTTCCCGATTGAGAAGCAACACGAGCGCCTAAGCCCGGCTTGACATCCTCTCCCCGCCCTTGGCTGCAAACGCCACCTTTTCGGTGTTTTGCAACATCATCCCGGCGTTTATAGCGTGACTAATTTTGTGGCGTATACGCAACCATGGGATGCGCTCCGTTCGTCCGGCAGTCGAAGTCGCTATGAATCACTCGCGGGTGCGGACTCGCCGCATTGGGAAAGGCAGGGCCGGTGCTGGTGTACTGGTGTACAAGCCTGAGCGCAGTATATCCTGCTCGGGTTGACGGAGAAAACCTTGTTCCTTAGGTAGGTCACGTGAGGTCCCTTCACCCGGCACACCTTCACAGACACATCTGTCGTGTGACTTTGGGCCCAGCAAGACCCAAAACTGTGCTGGAACCCAAACTGCACCTTTCCCCGACCTCGGCGGCCTTAAGACGATGGCGCGGGGCATCCTGGCCCGTTGCCTGGCTTGCCCCTCTTTTCTCCTGCAGATTGTCCGGCGAATTCCTGGTAGCACAGGTACATCACGTCCGGTTAGCACAGGTGTTTCGGACTTTTTTTTCTGCCATGCCGCTAGTCCGAGGCGCCTGGTGACTCAAAATATATAAATACCGCCATCTCCCAAACTATTGTGACCGGTACAAACCACAACCAATATCCACAAATCACCCACACAAAATGTCTGCAAAGATCACCGCACAAGAGAAGGAGGCCAGAATCATGGCCGAAATCAGACTGAGCCAAACCACGTTCGAGCCCAAGTTCGAAACGACCTTCTTGGGCCAGGTATTCGGCATCAGCTTCAAGAGCTCTTAATTGGGATGGAACATATATACACACAAGCGCTAATTGACTAATAAAGGAAGTAATAGAGAAACAGTGTAGAGCGACAGACGGCTGTCCGGCGATTGGGACAATATTTTCGTATCATTCTAGGGAGGCACATCATGAGACAAGGCTGGTTTTCAGTAGGGCGAGAATTTGCAGCTAGAGCCGATTTCGGTCTGTAAGCGTGGCATGAGAGGCTGCATCTCGTGCGGCAAGAATTGAAATCGGAGTCACGAAAAAGATGCGATGGGCCGACGCCGGAAAAACACCGCGCGTATCGGGAAGTGGTGCGCGAGCGCGCTGACCCGCAAGATTGGGGAAAAGTTATTGCCACGGCGATTTTCTTTTTCATTGGCCGTCCTGTTGAGCACTTTTTGGCGTTGTCTGTTCCGGTTAGGGATATCAAGGGAGCGTTGGGGAGATTTGCAGACAGGTGTAGGGCGTGCTCTACGAGTCAATTAGGAGGTGTAAATGAAAACGAATTAACGCATTCTTCGGGGTCAATCTGGTGGTACTGAGAGGCTTGGCTGGCCAAGAAATATAGGCGTCGTGAGCCGAATCCGAATCTGGAGATGGAGGGAACGCAATGTGGGACTTTGAGCAAGGCATCGTCACCCAGTAGCTTTGAGACGTTGCGTTAGTTTGCTGAGATGAAGTAGTTTTTTGGAGGCAGTATCTTTCCTGTGGTGCTCGATTGGTCCGCCGCGGTGCTGGTGGCATTTCTGTCTAGGCTGTCTTGATTCTAATGGTGCCAAACTCGGAATGGATGAGCTTCAGAGCCCAGCAAAATGCCGCCTTGCGAATTTCTCCACGGTGCTTCTGCACACGTGCTGCTTTGCACCCCGGATAACCACCGTCGCCTGGGAAAGTTGGACCGTCTTGGTGTCAGAATTCAGCGCAGAAGAGGTAGGGACCCCTGGAATTCGGGGCTTTGAGATCCGAGACCAAACACTGCCTCCTCGGCTCCTCTCCTCCACTCTCTCTCTCTCTCTCTCGCTCTCTCTCTCTCTCTCTCTCGATCAGTACCCGCCAAACGGCTTCACCCGCGTTCTCGCCTCAAACCAGCCATTGATGCCGTCCCGCGGCAACACGGCACCCTCCGTCGTCGTCTCAAACACGCAGTCGTTGATCCGCACATACGCCAAGTTGCGCTGGGTGGAGCTGTAGAGAAGCGCCATGTGCTGCACCTTGAACCATTCGTCGTGCACGTTGGGATGCACCATTCCGAGCCCAAGATTGGGGGCTCCGCCGGCCTGGGCGCCGTACACATGGAGAAACCTCAAGTTCTTGAGCCGGCCCACCGTGGCCACAAGTTCGTGAGTGAAGGCCGAGTCGGCGCCGGCAAGAAGCCGCAACGACGTCAAGGCGCCGAGATTGCGCACGGCACGAAGCACCGCCACCGGCACCGGCACGTTGTACTCGCAGAATGCGTTGTCGTGGCGCACGTCGATCAGTAGGCGGGTGAGAGCCGCCATGGCGGCGATGGCCACAAGATGGCCCGGCCAAACGGAGCCCACGCGGGCCTCTTGCACGTGGTTTTCACGCACAACCAAGTCGAGGCTCCGGAGCTGCGGCTGCGACGCAAGAAAGTCGCTGACCGAGTCGCGGTGGGTCTCGCGGAGATCGAGGCCGAGGCTCTGGAGCGCGAGCGCCGGCAGAAGGCGGGCAAGAAACAGCGGGCCGTCGCCATCGACAAACGTCGCCACCTCCTGGAGCACCAAGCACCGGAGACCCGCGACGTTGGCCGACTGGCAGAGCACGTCGCCGTCCGAGTCGGCCACCACCACCCCGCAGAGGCAGAGCGTCGACAACGACGCAAAAACGCCGAATTGGGCAAGCGTCGCCATGAACGCCGCGTCTGCGCCCGCCGCCGCGGCACGTGCCTCCAGCATTCGGCCCAACTCGTCCGCGGACACGGCCGCCGCAAGCCCGCGGTCGCTGTGGCGCCACAACGCAAGCAGCGAGAGCCTGGCAAGCTGCCGTGGCGCCGCCACCGCGGCCAAGAGTCTCGCCATGCGCCGCACGCTGCCGAACGGCCGCACGCTGAGCACGTCGAGTCCGGCAAGGGGCGGCCCGCACCAGTCGTCGGCCGGGCTGAGGTGGAGCTCCAAGCGCCGGAGCGACGCCGCAAACGGTGCCGCGGCCATCCACCGGCCCGGCATGCGCGCCGGCTCCCACACCAACTCCTCAAGCTGCACCAAGCGGCCCACAAACGCGGCCCACGACTCGCTCATGGGCAGCACGTCGAACGCCGCCGAGTCTGGCACCGAGCGCACCCACAACCGTCTCACCAACGCCGCGGCGGGCGCGTGCACGGCGAGCAAGCGCCGGAGGCTCCAGGCCAGGTTGACGTAGGTGCCGGAGTCGGCGTATTCCTTGCTGAACTGCGAGTACGCGGCATCCACCACGATTTCCTCGTAGAGCCGCGGGAGACACAGCGCGTAGAGCGACTTGCAGGTGAGTGCCAACGCCCGGCAGGCGTGCTGGTCCAGGAAGAGCGCCACGGCCCGCGCGACCTCGGGCGGAAGGCCGGCGATGTTGACGCGCGAGACGAAGCGCGGCGGGGGCGTGTCGTGGAATTTGCGCGGCGGGAGCGCCACCTTGCTGTAGCCCACCGGGGCGTTGGGTTGAACAGCATGGTGTGGTGTGTGCAGTCCGATTAGATAAGGCGGCGGGCGGCTGGGGTGTGCCCAATTTCGTCGCTGTGGCAATTTCCGTCGCTGGGCCCAATTTCGTGGCTGGGCCCAATTTCGGTCGCTGTGGCCAATTTCCGTCGCTTTGCCCAATTTCGTCGCTTTGCCCAATTTCGTCGCAGTGCCCAATTTCGCCATCGCGCCCAATTTCGTCGCCGGGCCCAATTTCCTGCTGAGATCTGGGTGCTCTGCTGGCGGCTGCGGTTTCGGTGTTGTTCTGGCGTTTGGCATTCTGGCATGGGCTTCTGTTAGCCGAAAAGCTATCCGAATACTGTACATACACACTATATTATGGCCCGAGGGTATATCGAGGGTATGTACGAAAGAGCGTCCACAATCATACTGATCTAGACTGACGGTACACCGAGAGGTGAACGGAGATCGTACTTACCCGAGGCGGGAAAGTGTATTTGCAGCCAAACAGATCACCGTGCCAGGGTACCGAGGGACCGGGGATGGCAGGGGTAAGAGTGTTGCAAATACCTCAAGGTGCAACCGCAGACACGCACAAAGGCTATATATATAGGCCAGGATCTATCTACATCCAGTGGAGGTCACTCCCCCAAAACCCTAACATCCTAGAACAAGGATAACCAATCCAGAAAAACTAGAAGGATTACCAATTCAGATAAACTAGAACAAGGATAATCAATCCAGATAAACCCAATCTGAAGATTAAAGATCGATCTTAAGTTAAAGTAACCCTAAAGCTAGGAAATCGGTTAACAGCATCGGTTCGCACTTTTCTGCAGTTTAGCCCGCCGTGGCCACAAGGTAGATTTCAGAAAACCGACTTTGCGCCTTTTCTACGCAGCGACCACCAGAAACAACAGCCAAATCACCCGCCGTAGCAATATGCGCTCCACATCCGGTTGCGTATGGACGTGCGCCGTTTCTCTGGATCTCACCACATAAGAAAAATACACATCCTTTCCTATCGAGGTTCGGCCATCTCCTCCAGGTCAAGCGCGCTTTTGAGCGGTACGCTAAACAAAACGGCCAGAATCTACTCGTGCTGAAACCTAGCCATGCCACGCGCGGCGTCGAGTTTGCTCTGTTGACGTTCCGACCCCAGACACCCAGTCGTGGATTTTTCCATACCCGAAATCATCGCCAAAAAACCAAATTCCAGCGCCAGTGTCAATTAGCCAGAATCAAGTGCCGTGCCTATCTGGAGCCCAGAAAATTCCGCTCTCACACGCTTCACCTGCCTGGATGCGCAACTTGCCATTCCTGTATCTCAACCGATCTCCAACTCCAGCCAACTTCCCCACCCTAATCGCCCCAACCGTCTCTCGCAATGTCAGATATAGACAGCCATCTCACCGATCAGGTGGCTCAGCTTTCCACACAACTTATGGCCGAAGTCACTAAACTGCTGCTGCTTGAGGAAACCATCTTGAGCTTACGAAAGGAGCTCAACCAGTACAAAAGACAACTGGCACAAAACCAGACCCTAGAGGACACTCTGGCAGAAAACAAAAGGCTAGCACAGCAGTTGGACGAAGCCAACACCCAAAGACAGTCGGCAGAGGAGAAAAACAAGCAATTGGAGGGAGAAGTGGAGGAACTCACGGCGTCGTTGTTCAACGAGGCCAACAAGATGGTGCTGAACGCGTCACGTGAAACACACAACTTCAAAATCAAGAACGGCAAACTCATTGAGGAGTTGGCCGAGAAGGACGCCATCATCGGCGATCTCCAGACCCAGCTCAAGGACTTGAAAGCAATGATTATGAAAATGGAGGACGACGAGCGTGCTCTGTCTCGTGCACAAACACCCCGCATTGGGCAGCCCGAGCTGAAGCTGGCCAGCGACCCTCAGGATGACGTTTTTGCACTTCTAGGACAACCGATATATGCACCAAAAGTGAGAGCCGTGCGGTACGACTTGCCTGCGTTCCAGTTAGAGTTCAAGGGTCTCGTTTACCAGCTCATAAGGCCGGATTTCAATTTCGACTTGTCGGTGTTGAAAACTTTGCGCTATTTCCGCTCGGTGTGGACCGCAGAAATCGAGCCGGCGGTGCCCACAATTCCGGCTTTCACAGGCAATTTCATCAATCGGTGGTCGAAGGGCAAGACGTTCTGGTCGTTGGTTGTCGAGGGAAAGGCCATTATCGAGCCTGTACACGGCGTCAACGAGACATTCAAACTCACATACAAAGGCGACAACTCGGGGCTGAAAGTGCCGGTGGCTATCTCAGATCCATGTGCTTTCTGCGGCGAGCACAAGTCAGACGTCATGGAGCACGCCAGGCTCTACACCCTCAAACTCTACGGGCCGTCTTCTGAGACTGGCAACTTGGGAGGCTCACAACGAGACATTGGCGGAGAAGCGCACGAGGCTATATCTACGAACCCGCTCTGTAACTTTTGCTTGGTCAAATTGCGAGCCGTGTGCGAGTTTTTCGCCAAGCTACGTCTAATTCATGCCAACATTTATCGGCTCGATCAGAACTCGACTTTTGACGATGTGGCTCATGTTCCCTCGTTCCAGTTCAACAAACGCGCAACGGAGGTCACGCCGCGCACGCCGCACAACGAGGAGGCCGTATTGATCAAACTCTACCAGATGATTCTCGCGGTTCGCGCGAAGTTGTTCTGGGCTCGTGTTGGCATCTGGGACACTGACGAGGACGTGGAGTATGCGGCGCTTGAGGAGGTTGGCGTGGATGTGTTTGGCCATTTACACCAGGGCTACTCGAGCAATGAACGGGCAGATTCTGCAAGCGACGAAAAGGATGCGGAGAGCACCGATCGTCAGGAGGACGAAGATATAGAGACGAATGGCGGTGGGCTCAGAGTGGGAGCTAGCCGTGAGGACAGCAGGCCGGCCGGCGTGGCCAGCGAGGCCCAAGAGACCGAGACGGGGCAGAATGCTGTCGCTAGCAGCGAGGAGGCTGATGCCGGAGAACTAGACACGGAGGATGGAGCAGCCAAGTCTCAGGGAAAGAAGAAGCGCGGCAAGAAGAACAAGGCCAAAAAGAGCAAGCAGAACGCTGCGCCGAGACCTTCCGACAGCGACGACGACGCCTTTGAAGATTCCACACAGACGTTCAGTTTGAGCCGGCAGGGCTCCACATCGAAGGCGTTCCTGGCTCTGATGAATAAGGGCCTTGACAGCACGATGAAGATGTTGGAGGAGTCGCTCAAGGAGGGAAACTGAGGCGTGGATTGTGATGGCCTGGGCCGAAGCGGCGGAGGAGTCGCTGACGCTGGAGTGGCCAAGGTTGAAGGCGCTGTCTGGTCTGGAATCGACGCGCACCTGTGTGAGAAGCGAGCAGCCGCTTGCCTGCGGTTGGCCTGGCTGCTGGCCCGGATATTGTCGGCGTGAAATGTTGGAGGATTTGCTGGCCCGAAGCTCGACTTCACGCTTCAGGCGAGAAGGGAGAGAGAAAATTCGGCAGACCCGTGCACATTCTCATTGTTTCGCCCGCGCCGGACGACGCGAGCAGGGCTCTGACGTCGCTGTGACGTCGCTGTGACAGGCCGTTCTTCGAGAAAGCCCCGAGAGCGTTCGACTGCACACGGTCGCCGACGATGGTGCACGCATTTCCGGTGCCGCTGAGGCAATGGCCAAGTGGCGTCGGCGCCCACTCGGCGGCAGCGGTGCAATGGCAATTGGCGTCGTCTGCTCCTCCACCGTCCGGAGCGCCTGCACACAGCACCGGTGGGCCTTTTTGACACCGCATGCCTGCAGGACGCCACGCCGTCCTGTCGCGAGACTGCTGGCATCTACAAGCGAGCGCCAGACCACAACAAACACCAGAATAGCAACGGAGACAGGGCCGCAGAAAAACAGGCCCCTGCAACAGAAAAGCGCGAGCAAAACACCGAGCCGTTCCCCCGCCCCCGCCCCC